>VZTE01006658.1:1453783-1528544 GCA_013397775.1 Eulacestoma nigropectus
ACTCCCAGCCACTCACGAACTGAACTTTTTTAATATCCAAGATGGAAGTATTTCATACCAACACCCTTAATTAATAGGAAATTATTCTATAAAGACCTTTACACTCAGAGAAGATGCATTAAGTACCACTGGTCTTGAATTTAATCCATATCTGAAATTCTTAGTCAAGCAAAAAAAACTTCAAGGGGTAAAGACTCAGACAAGGGAAAAAAAAAAAAAAAAACCACAAAACCAAAACAACCATACTCCTAAAGAAATAAAAATTTTGTTAACTAATGCAAAATGTAATCCATTTAGCAGTTTCCTGATTTTAACTTTACTCAGGGCATTACTGGATCAGCTTAAGTTCCAAAATTTGCATTGATGCTGCTTTCAAAAAAAAAAAAAAAAAAAAAAAACCTCATCATCTTCATCACAGTCAAAGCAAGTAATTGTGCATTTTATGCGCTTATTGCTAATTATATTTGGAATGTGAATCATGTTGCTTCCTAGCCTTAATCTCATTTAAGAAAAGATTAACCTTTCTTGACTTTTCACCACAGAATCAACTCTTGAGAATGACAACATGAGAATGGACACAGGACACTCACACATCCTGTTAAAGGTTACAGCACATTTCCAATTACTCTTATATTGCCCTATCAGACTACATTATCTATTTACAAGGAAGAATTTCTGCATTTCATTAGGTTCTAATTAGAAAATACTGAAGGATGTGTCAGAACAGTCCTTTTCTGAACAAGACAGAAAATGTTTTGATTCTGAACACAAATTACTTCAGCTCTACACCATCAGAAGCTGCATAAAGACCCTCATAGCTGAATATCTGAGGTAAAACCTGGCCAAAACACTGAAATAACCTGAAACACATCTATAGCAAAGGAGCAATGCTGACAGTGAACATGACTTAGCTGAATCAAGCAGAGTACTGTTCCCCTCCAGAATGATTTTCCCAAAGGAGTCATTTGAAATTAGGCTTCCTATCTGACCAATACTTAGCCCCATATATATTCACATAGTTGGAATAACCCACAAAGGTTCTTACGCTTCCCACTTCAAGACTGAGTTCATTTTTATTTTTAAATAGCTACGTGGGGGAAGAGTGTGAAGGAGTGTTGATAGCTTGAAACTGGTTACACAAGCATACTAATAAAAGGGAAGGAATTCTTCCAGCAAACAGTTCATGCACAGATGCCGTAGCCTTGAATTTACAGGAAACCCACAGTCATCAAAGAGGAGTGTTACAGAGAGCCAGAATGCGAGATGGTGCACCACGAGTGACACACTCGCTCAGGCATTTCGTATTTGAGGAAGGAACTGGTAAACCATGCGCTGTTAAATTCCTGCCAGCCGGCTTCCTCCTCACCCAGACACCACTTCCAGGGCAGGACAGAGCTCTGCATTCCACCTGCGTCTCACACGGCCACTAAACACCAGGGCTTTCCAGAAATAATTGTTAACCAACCTCTCCTTCAGAGCTGAGCGCAGCCCTGGCAGCGTGAAGGGATTAAGACGTATCCTTTTGCTCCAAAGTGGCTTTGTGACAACCAGGGAAAGGCGCCGCAGCAAAACACGCGGTGTAAGGTAACCGGTTGTGTTTTGGACTCCCTCTCTGCCAAATACTTTCTTAAGCTAATATTGATACTTTAACCACAGCTCAAATTCTCTGACTGAAGTAAATATGCCTTTATAGTGGATTGCTTTTTCTGGACATTTGCCACTCCAGACATTATCCTTCGTTAATGACAGAAATGGGACTAGCCCTTGTCGAGGAACTGCTTAAGAACACACATTCTGCTTTTTCTTTTTGTGAGCACAGAATATGGAAAGCATTAACTTATTGAACTATACACAGCAAATATGCCTTTAAAAATTAAACATTTTAGCTTCTTTTGGTAGATTTAATTCCCATCTCCAGGTATTTTCTGAAGTATTATTCTCACATGCCCTTGAATTTAGACCTCATTTCATCTCTGCAGAGCTCCCAAGCAGCAGATCTTGTCAGACAGGGATTTGATTCGTCACACTACAGTGAGTGAGATGGATTATGCCCCTGATCTTGCAGCACCGAGTGAAACGACACGTTTCCTGCACATTATGGAACTATATATCAACACTGACTACAGCTCTGTGGTGCCTCCATGAACAGTCCCCAGGATTCCTTCAGCCTCTTACTTCTCAACTTGAGCATTTCCCTTAAAAATTATTACAAATAAAACCTGATTTGCTTAACTTTAAATATAAGTATACTATAAAAATTCACTGTCTGTCTGTGGGGGTTGTTTTTGTTTTGTTGCTGGAGTATTTTTATTTTAACTATAGCTCTTTTTCCATTAACAAGGGTCTGTCAGCTTTGCTAACTGGACACAAACTGTGATGCCAACGCAATAATTTAATCTCCAATAATTCAGTCTAAGAAAACACGCAGATACAATCACTGTTCCTCTGAGGTGACATCCTAACAATGCATCAGCAAAGAAAGTCAGAGATCATCGCTACAAGCAAGTCCTGGTGATGCCAAGACCATCACCACAGCTGTCAGTAAAACCTCACCGGACCATCTGTCTTCAGTAGCTGTTATTACATATTAGCATTAAAAAGCCTAAGAGTGAATAACCATGTTTCCTTCAGAGAACAGCACAAAACACCCCATTCTTAAATTTCTTAAGTAGGTGGAAGCTAAGGAGTCCACTGCTGTGTCTTTAAAGACAATTTGTAACATCATGTCTCAAAAATTCCTTTAATATGTTTTTTTATTATTAAAAACCGGTTACCAAATATCAGGAACAGTTCCCATGAAAGTCACTACAAATGAGCAGACTCTTGAAGAGCAGACACTAAATCTGCACAGGAGATAAGCTCTTCTTCCAAATCTGCCATGAATCGATGACACACAGGCAACCCCGCTCATTTCAGTCACTCAATATTTCTATTTTCTCCTTTGGACAGTACCTTTGTATGGGTATGTGATACCTGGCAAGAAAATAAGCCATGTACTACAAATGCAGAGTTTTAGAGGGACCAGGGAGCTCTCCCCACTGTCAGTTCACTGTTACTGTGTTTGAATAGGTTTGCACAGCTCTAGGCAGCTGAGTTGAGGTTAATTGCTGAAGGGGGCTTGCAGTTGCCAATGGCCACATGCACACGTTTCACAGCTTTCTCAAGATTTGCTTGCCAATAGCCAGAAACACTGAATTTCCATTCGTTTTAAAACACCATCAACATTCAGAATCCTCCTGGAGGATTATATGACTCCTTGAGACCGAAGGAGAATAAAGACAAAACTTTGGAATCCATATATACTCTTCTCATAGCTCACAGTCAATTTCCCAAATTTTCCACTGGATATTTAAAGGACCAACCAATGCCCAGATTTTAAAAAGTGTTCTTCAATTGCAGCATCCACAGCTATAATAGAGAAGATTCAAAAGTCACAAACCACTAGGCTGATCCATGCAGAAAGTGACTTCATTAAAAGAGAGTCATGTAGAGATGATTTTCTGTTCTGGGATTTGGAATTTGTGGGGGGTTGTCTTGATTTGTACTGTTTTTCTATTTATATTTTTTATTTATTTGAATTGAAGGCTGCAGACACAATATTGGGTAATGCAAGTCACCAGCCACTTCTGCTCCTATTGCATTATTTCTGAAGACTAAGAATAGCCTTTTGCAAATTCCTGTAATTTAAAAAAGGATAGGAATGAAACAAAACATCCCATCCATGCATCTCTTTCTCCCATACCTTTTATTGCTTTCTACTTTTCCACACATAACCAGAAGTAAAAAAACCTCCAAGTGTGTTTTTGTTCATTCGGTTAGAATTTAAATTCCAAAGATAGCAAATGACAGCACTACACTCATAGTCCTCTGAGGAAAGAAAATGCAGTTATTGAAGCTACTCATACAGGGCGTACAGAATATCACTTCTCTCAGCAAGCAGCCAAGCAATAGCTAAAAACACAGCAATTTCTTAAATTCAAGTCCTGTCCTGCACATCAGGTGCCAGAACTTCCACTGCAGGGGCAAAAGTGCCATTATCCAACCTGCTGTTGTAAAAAAGCACCACCTTCTGTGAATCCAAACTTACGAAACTCTATGATGGATTTCTAGTTCTTACTACTTGAAAAAAGTTGGTCTTCACCTACAGACTAAAATATTTAATTAAATGGCCATTAATATCATAGGAAGAAAAAATGTTGGTTTGCCCTCAAGAGGAACTAAGACCAAATTCTTCTCATTTTCAGAAAAGTTTAAATAAAGATTCTATAAAAGAACAAAGTGGGATCAAAGTGTTATCAAATGGTTCTATGTGTGAAAAGAAAAAAATAACAAAACAATCCACCCAACAATTAGTCTTCAATGGAATTACAAGTATACTTACAAACAAGGGCTGAATTCAGATAACGGCCTGTTAACCAGCCTGACCTATTTCCTAAATGCGAGAGTTAATTTCCCATTTAGAGCCAGATGCTCATTAGCTCATTTTCAAGGTGACTTTCCCTCACCTCTAACCTACACATCAGTTCATCTCTGAATTAGTGCCAGATTTTTAATTTCACTAGTAACTTATACAAAAGGAAGATTTTTCATTACAGTTGAACTGACTCTGCAAAATCTTTTGGTATATCTGAGAACCGATGTTATTACTGATTTAACTGAATTCTATAACAATTGTGCCCACAGATACAAAGACAGGTAGCTTCATATAAATGCTGATAAATACTTAGAAATGCAAACATTTGTTCTGTGCTATTTGTGGCACATATCTGGCTTTACAATTCAGATCTGTCAAATATCACAGACACGGCTTTGGAAATATTCGCAACACCCCAACCAAGCAAAAACGTCAATAAAATGCAGCCTCGATAAATAAATAGATAAATAAATAGAAAGACAAGTTGCCTGATAACAGTCAATACAGTTTGCTGGAGCAGTCAGACATTATTGTTCTTCATGCTTTATCCAAGGAGGTTTTATACATCAATGCTGCAGGTGTCACATCACCCAACAACAAATGTAAATTGAATGCAATCAACTAAAGTGGCTCGTTTCCATTTCAGCTCGTGTAAGGTTATACAGAAAGGCCCCAATCTTCTTAATGGGGCTTGCACAGCTCTGGGTGTCACATCAGGACAGCAAACAGAAAAGGGGATTTCGCTCACCAAAAAAACCCCCAAATAATAGAAACAGGAAGAAATGAAGTCCAGAGGAACCAGCTGCTTTATTGCAGAAAATTCTGTAATGAATAGTGATTCCAAATTTCAGTTTATACTGCAAAATTCACTGATAAAACTGTGCTTGCCTAAGCACCACCAGCTAATCCAAGTTTTAAAGATTCCAAAGAACCTTCACACAAGAACCGTCAAATACACACACACAAGTTTATAACTCTGCTATTGGGAAACAAACAAGCCAAGCAGCAGTTCCTCTCCCTGCTCTCCATGCAGCCAGGCAGTCTGCGCAGGGATCTGGCATCTCCTCACAGCTCTGGGAGCAGAGGCAGCACCAGGCACGGAGCTCCTGCTCAGGGAGTGAGAACCGGGCAATGCCCTCGCTCCTGGGCATCCCCTGAGTGCCAAACATGCAGCAGGAACAGCCTCCCACGGCACGAAGAGAGGTGTAACTGTGCAAATGACAGCATCTCCTGCTGACAAGCCAAACTGCTGCTTATTGGCAGAAATTACCCACACTGAAACCAAGCAGCTTAATTTAGCTGAAAAAGGATTCTTTCACAAAGTTCTTTCAACTACTTTTCTGTTCACCTAATAAATCTTCGACAATTAAGATCTGTTTCATCTCCAGTGTCTCCGTTCTATATTCTGTTATTTCCTGTATTTGAAGCAGGATTTCTGATGTGCCTGTGCCCTGTAGCTTTGTCCATCTCCTGATTTCTGATCACGTCACACCCGCTCACGCAGCTGCCCCAAGGATCAAACAGGTCACTGCAGTTATTACCTGTGCTTAGGCAGCCAAAAGTAACAACTCTGACTTCGTGGGTTCAGCCACCCCTTTTTAGCAATTCTGCTAAGGCTGAAACCTTGTGATGACTTCTCAAACACCAAAGCCAGGCTTCAGGAGTTCTTGTGCCCTTCCCCTCCTAAGCGCAAAGAGGAGGCACAAACACATCCTGTCCTTAGGCACAAAAATAAACATTTACCTTCCAAATAAACACTGCTACTTTATTTGGGAAACTTTTATGAAATCAAAAGGTGACAGAAGTAACAGCTTTTTTACAGGAAAGGGAGATGCACTAAATGGAGAGCTTTTAAAAATAATTTCAGCAAAATAAACGGACTTTTTTTTTCCCCCTACTTTATAATCAGCAGAAGTTTGTGAATCTTTGCACACAAAATACTTATGATTAATCAGACCCTTTTGTCCAAAGGTTACAATTACCATTAATTTGCTGTGAGCTGCTAAACTAATCATCCTGAAATGAGATGGTTTTTCAATTAGAAATTGTTGATCAAAAGTAAGGTGAACGTTTACAGGGAAGGTTTTTAACGTACTCTGCGCTTCAAGAGGATGAAAAATACATAGGATATTTATCCTTCTAAATTCTCAGATAGTTAATATGGACAAATTGAGCAGCTGGCTTCCTGCCTAAATAAATACAAGAATATTGTTTGGGTTATTTGGTTAACTGGATTTTGAAAAGCCCAGAAGAAAAACACACAGAGGTTTCCAAAAGCAACTATTCAGAATATTTACATTACAAGGTTCTGTGTCCCTGCTCACCTCTGAGGAATGGTCATTAACTTACCAGCCTTCTCCACCTGAACCACCCCGGGTGCCACTATTTTACACCATCTCGCACAGCCCTGCTGCCTTTGAACAGCAGCAGGTTTTCCATACAGCTGAGTTTGTTCATCACTTAACAGGACAAGCTCATTCAGCCTCACTGCTCGGCTGGCACGAGCAGCACAGGCAAGAATTCCCTGCCTCAGGCACCTGCAGAAGTGTTTTGTGACTGGACTTAACTTGTATCGTTTGTCTCAATACTTCCCGTTTTAATTGCAGCAGGAAAATCGTCTGTCAGCTCTTTACAGAGGGCATATCAGCTAAGGGAGGGTCACTGATAAGGGCCACAGACAAAATTCATTCTTATCTGTCCCCCTGATAATTCTGCAAACAAGGGAGAAGCTACAGAACTAGAGTTTAAAGCCTGTCTGCCTTTTTAGGTTGAGAAAAAACCCCAAACAGCTGTACACTCTTTTCTATTTAAAGACTGACTGAAGCTTTCTGCATCACAAGTTCACTAATAGCAAAAATCCATTCTGAAGTGAAGCTGATGAGCAGGCCTCCTCCTAAAATGCCTAAGCATAAGTCAGAGATGTAATCTCATCTCCTTTTTAAGTTTATATTTACTTTTCTATTTCTCTGCATAATCTCTTTTTGCAGCAAGCTAAGAGGGTTATTTTTAACATACAGACTGTATCTAAAAATGCAGTGATTACCTTCCATCAGATGAAATTAAAATTTAAAAAATAAATAGGGAAAAAACCAGACAAATCTAGCAACACTTGTATATAGAACCTGTTTGATAAAGATCTATAAATAGTCTGTAAAATTCATAAAATAGACAGGTAAAACTAAATTTACATTAAGGTATACAAAGGAAAATATTAGGTTTATCTGGCCTTAGATTACTTACAAATTAAGCAGCAAAGTAAAATTTGCACACTCCCTAACCCAGAAGAGAGATGCCATGGCAGCTACACCTGTGATTTTGTATTTCTGTGGTACATTCAGTGTACACTTTATATCAGGAGTCCAATCTAACATCAGAAAAAAAAAAAATAAAAAAAAAAAATAAATATTACAACCAAGCCAAAGTTAGACTGAACAACACTCACAATGGGAATAGCAGAGATAACACTTATACATCCAACTGAGAGAATAGATATATTTCTCATTTCTGAAAGACATAAACCTTTATGCCTTACACCTTAACAGACAGAACAAGCTCCATGAGAAACAGCACTTTTTTTATCACCTAAATATTTTCCCATTTTCACATTTATATTGGAGAACATTTCTAAAAGCAAGTTAGATTTAAGCCATTAATCAATATTCTAACATTTCTAACACTATAGAAGTAATTCTTCATTTTAGTGTTGCAGTTTTAAAAAAATGCTAAAGTTAATTTAAATTCCTAAAGCCATCGAGGTTAATGCTTTAATCAGCCTGTTAAAACAAATCCACATCTATTTGTTTATGATTTTGAAAAGATCAATGTTTAGTATTCTTGCAAGGCTCCAGGAGTAATTCCACCTCCAGGAATGCTGACACCTCCAGTCAGTCTCCACTGACAAGTCACCACCACAGGCCATACCCAAGCTGTGGAGCTGAAGGAATACCATGTCCCATTTAAGAGTAAAATCCTACCTGAAACCTTGCAACCACAGACAGGAATCATAACTCAGCTGGAAATGCCCCACAGGAACTCTTAATCACCTGCATGGAGTCAGCCCCACAACCCAACCCAGGCAAGGCAGTTTCTACACAATATCCACCTCTCTTCCTCCCTGTCACTGACCTCCAAACTCCTCATGTGCTCCCCAAGATTCTTCCCCACACTTAACCAGTATTTCAAGTTAACTTATCTCTGATTTTATACCTACTGACAAATGCTTTCTCATCTGCCACAACAGTTCTGCTTCACAAGCTCTTCCCAATGCAGACTGAGGAACAGCATCCCATGGCTCATTCTCATTACCCAAACACATTGGAATGGACAACGAAAACGATGAGCTTACAAAACTCTAATTTCACACAACACTTGCTGACACACGTGGCATAGGCTTGGGAGATAATCTTTGCTAGCAAGAAGTCAAATGAGAAAAAAAACCCAAACAAAGTGACAGGGAATAGACAAAATCATTTTATCCAAAGGTAGCCAAAAGGTTTCCCCAGCTTGAAATGAGGATCTTGACTCACCTTGGCTTTGCTCAGGAAAAGCAGAGATGATCAAGCTGTGGAGTACATTTTCTGTTTGTCTAAATAGAAGACTAAAACCACAAGTACAGTTCACCACTAGGCTCAGCCTAGTTGATGCTGATGCTCAACATCATAGGAAAATTCAAATTTACTCCTTAGAAAATGTCTACCTGGAGTGGTACAGTCTGTTTCTCTTCCTATGGTCCAAATACCACTCAGAAAACGTTCTTGTGAATTAAATACTACGTTCAATTATGTCTCATGACTATAGAGGCAGCAGACTTTTCTCTGAATCCAACATTCACAGTCCTTACTTTCAGGAGATTTTTTTAATCACCAGAGAGAGAAAATTCTGCTCAGAATTTCCTGGGACAGCTTAGAGCCATCTGAGTGCTAAATTCTCCTCCTGATTTGTCTGTCAAAGCCATCCCCAGAATTTTTATGAAACACCTTAGTAAAGCTCCATCTGTTTTGTGGCAAAACAGCAGAACTTCACCAGAAGCACTGTAGCTAAGAACCATTTAGGCTCTAAATCTGCATGTCTACCAGCTCACCTTAATTCAGAATAAAGTCACTGGAAATGCACATGACTGACTTGCAGCTCATGATATAAAAGCGTGGGCAAATGCTTTTAGATACCACCCACACACAGAACCCAGTTTGTCCATTATCACCATCCCTCCCCCTTTCTGCTGGTTGTTACTTGGAGAGCAGCTCTGACTTGGCACCCTCGGAGACCCTATTTCAGAAGAAGTACAGAAAACCTACACAGCAATCCAAATAAGGATGTGAGGTGCAAAGCAAAACCCAGCAACAAATCAGCCCCAGAGAAATCAAGGCAAGGTTAGAAGACAAGTATTAAAATAAATAAGTGTCTAAAAAGTAAACTTAGTGCATCCTGTTTACACAAACACAGTTCCCTGACTAAGGAGTTGATTTGCTCTGTGACAATCACCCACTCTCACAATTGTGGAGCTTTTCTCCATGGTCACTCAACAGCCCTGCTCCACCAGCCTCAGAATGGAAGTTGACTCTGGCCTCTCTTTTTAATGTCATTTTTTCCACCTTTAACACTGTTATCCTGCAGGAGAAGGGAGGAATCTCTTTCATTTTGCCATGCACTGCTTCTGTTCTCAGAGAATATCCTCAAAGCCACACAAACAAAATAGTTCCTGGGATTTGCAGCAGCTGCTTATTGAAAATTAATTGCCTTTATCAAGTTTGATATGGAAGTAGGTCATGAACTGCACCATGCAGCTGTATATGTTTCCAAAATTGATTAAAAAACTGAATATCTGGAATCAGTGTGCCATAAAACAGCAGGGTTTGCAGGAGGAGTCTGGAGGAAAGTGACAGCTCACAGCTGAGCAATGGAGAGGTACTGCAGGGTGCAACTACAAATACAGCAAGGTGGCTACAGAGAAGAAAGGCTATATTGAAACAGAAGCAGATTTTTCTTACTTTTAAGGGGTACACTATCTGTTTTCTGTAGGTTTAGTTCTGAGCCCAGCATGGAGTTTCATTAAAAGGGCAATTTATAGTCTCTCTCTGAACTCCAGTTACTCTTTCCCATTCTCCCTTTAGAAACTTTTCATGATTTTTCAAGCCATGTATTTTCACATCAAATAGTTCCTTGAGCACACCTTTCCCTCCAGCAACTGAACCTCAGTACTCTCCGTGCTCGGAAGGCACATTAGTCTGGAAATTTAGCCTCACTTGAATAAGGCAGCCAATAGGAACAAGATGGATGGTTTGCTATCAGAACAACACGATCTGATCTCTGACAACATGAGCCTTGCCCATCAGGAGCTCAGACAGCTCTTAACAGATAAGTTTCTGGAGCATTAACTTCTACACTTCCAGTATGCTGACTGCCAGGAGCCAGACCACACAGATCGCAGTTGGACAGAGCTTTCTAACTGTGCTCAATTTTGACAGAGACAATAACTTATCATATTTATGTATTTGTGATTTGTTTTGTGCTGTTAAACTGCTGCCAAACACAAGCCTGCTACATACATTCTTGCCTAATACCTTCAGGAATCCCAAGAGCCAAGTCATCTTCAAAACATGCATGAATACCTCACATATGGAGATCTTCAAAGACGGAAGATTCCTCACCAGATTCTTTGCACAACGTTCAGCAGTTGTACATTTCCTTTTCGCATCTTGAGTTGATGACAGGGAACAAGATGCCAGTTTTTCCAGGCACAGAAACACACTGCAAAGCACTCTCACACCATTCATGCGGTTGTTACAGACCTAACTCTTCTTCCTATGTGAGATCAAAACATTTCACACACAGCACTACATGAAAACAACATAATTAAAAACATACTTCAAAGTCACTGAGTGTGTCAATCATTATGGTATTCATGCATTTTACACTGCAAACCTCTTCTACACATCTGGGCATTTTTAGGCTTTCATCTGGTTTTAGGAATGCTGAAAACTTCGAGAAATTCCTATGTGTTTCCAGGTAGCTCTGTTATTTCTCCATCCTTTGAACATTGTTTCACAATTCATAGCTGTTCTTCCCTTCACTTCAACCCAAAAAGTTGCCAAAAGCACCAGTATATTTTGTCACTGGTTGCACTGGAACACACCCAGCATTACAGCATAGCACTGCCTCAGCCTCTGACTCCAGGAGTTCTTGTAGTGACCTCTTAATCCCTCAACTAAAAGGTTAAGATTTCCCCAGAACTACCTTTCAGACCCTGCATATCACTCTGTGCAAACAGAGTCCTCAGTGGAGGGCACTGGTGACAACACAACCCAGACATGCATTTTGTGCTTATCCATGCCATTTATCCTTTAGGAATGAAACAAATCTAAAATCCAAAGTCTCAGGCCAAGCCAGAGACTTAGATGTCACCTCAGGGGAACAACTTTATTTCAGGGCAACTCCTGGCTGGTACTTCTACATCTGGTTTAGCTACTTCTTAGTGAACAAATTCTCATTTAGGAAATTGATGTTTTTTTAAGAGACAACCCATCAATCTCAAGCACTAACAAGAGCTTACTTGACTGCTGACATTCAACCTAACCTTGCAAAGAAATATATCAAAATCAACACAGATTCACTCTGAATACTTTCAATATACTATTTACACTTTCCTAGGTTTGGGTTTTCAGGCAACCCAAATGCATCAGTGTTACCACTGTGAAGCCTTACAGTGTCGTCCTCCAGCCAAATGTTCCATGTAAACTCTCAACTGGTCAGCAAATAGTCCCACATTTACATCTGGGGCCAAAGCAGACACAGTTCTGAGCTTCCACAGCAGCTATTAAGCTCTGTGTCATGAGTCATGGACAATGCTTCTGCTTTCCACTGCTGCAGAGGACTGGGGGAAGGAGAGCTCTCTGTGGGAAAGAACTCTACATCTAGAAAGTGTTTGACATAGATGTCTGCAAAGCTCTGCTCGTTTACAGTATTATTCTTGAAACACTAACCTGTAAGTGTTCTGCATTTACTAAAGAAATAGGCTGGATGGATTAATTCAAACAATCAGATTAATACAGCAAAATATAATTACTGACACGTAAATTGCAGGAACTTGCTTTTAGGGTAAGTTTGCTGTAACTTACACATGAGTAAAGAATGTGGAGTTGTATTTACTGAAAGTTGAAACGTGTAAGGAAATGAAAAATCCGAAAGATCAACTGGAAATGTCATTAGTATTGTGAGGGAACAAGAAATAAATAAAAGCCCAGTGATCAGAAAATAAACCAGAGCACTACATAAGGCCTGACACATGGGCTCTTTGGAAAGAGTTTGATCAGCGTTTCTGTCACTTCCAGGTCTGGCATAATCAGCTTTGACCTGTTGAACTGTCCCTGCCCTGGCTGGCAGCTAGAAGTACCCACATCTGTGATCAGGAAACAAGGCTGGAGAACTTCAGGGCTAACTCAGGTAAAAGGACTTGGGTTTTTTTTCTGCCACCCCAGCTGATTCCTCCTCCCTCTGCTAAAGATCCAGAGGAGCAAGTTCACAGCCAGCCATGGACACCCTGACACTCCATAACCACAGCCACCAAGAGAGGGTCAGGGCAGCAGCACTGTCATGGAGACAAAGGCTCCTGACAGGAGGAGCCCAGTCGGCCTGGAGCCCTGGCATCCCTCTGGAGTGCTTTGCAGCAAGCACCCACACATTGCCTTGCTATTCAGGGCAGGGATCCAGGGAGATCCAGCCTCGCTCCACAGGCTGTGGGCTCCCACTGAACCAGGCTGGAACAATCAATCCTACAGCCTGTTCCTGCAGTGAGTCAGGAGTGTTGGAGAAATGGGGTGAGGGGAAAATGAATGGTTTTGACTGTGGTCAGCCACGACCCGTCTCAGGGACCGGTGGCACAACCTCACTCCGCTCTCTGGCGAAAGAGCTGTTCCAAGAGCCACGGCACTGTGGTTTGGGAGCAACCACAGAAGGGCAAAACAAAACACCTCTGTTTACTTACCTGAGGTGAATGAATAAAGAGGTTTGACTTGGAAAGCTGCAATGTCCCAGAACCAGGAAACTCCTACTTGAGTGCTCTCACAAATCACACTCAGCAGGTCTGACCAATACAGCAGGTACTTACAACAGCTTGCCTCACGTCAAAAAAAATTCAATGAATTTTAGTGTACTGAGAGTAGTTTCAGTTGTCTACTTTGCTTTTGGCTCTAATTAGTATCCTTTCAGAATATACTTTTGTTATTTGTTAAAAAAAAGGTAAACACTTTTTCATATTCCCTCAATATGCCACATGATATCTTTCCATTTAGGATACAGAAAAATCAGCTTAAAGTCATTTTGAGATCAGTAATATACAAAAACTACCCTCAGTGTAGGTAAATTTTATAAGAAAAAAATCAGTGTAATTTATGAGAAGATTCTTTTAATCCAAAGGAAAAAAAAACCCAAACAACTCAGGAGCTATTACATTTTCAGATTTCCTCAATACCTTCAATATTTGAATGCACGTGTTCCAGCCGTTCTGTGTTCTCATGCATTGCTCAGGTTGTACATGTCAGCAACATTAAAATGATGGCACATTTGACACCCAAAAAAGTCATCTGCTTCTTTGTTAGTTTTGGTTTTTTCCCCCCACTTATACTTACCCTTTCTTTTTTGAACAAAGTATGGCAACAATTTGATAGCCCAGCAGTGTTTTGCCCTCCTGAACCCTGGCAATGACCCAGAGGATTTGCTCTCTCCTGCTAATCACAAGTCTGGCTGTGGCCATTTCCCATGACATAGCTGAAATTCTCCAAAGCCTGCCCGCTCAACTTCACTAGCCAGCCCATACTGAAGCCATTTGCTGTCTCCTCGCTGCCAGTCCCTGGAGCCATTCCCTGGGCAGGCTCTGGCCATGTCTGGGGTTCCAGACCTGCCCACCAGCAGCAGCAGCAGGTGCTCTTATCTGACACACACTTTAAAAGGAAACCAAACCTAAATGTGAAAAATACACTCTGCACATACTGAAATGGCATTTTTAAATATTTATCTCAAGTTCATAAACTCAAAGCCTGTTTCTATTCCAGCCTGGCTGCTGTTCCAGGCTCACCATCACACATTCTCTTCAGTGGTGCACAAAAACGGCTCCGATTTATTTTATTCCTTTCTATTAATGTCAGGAACCATTTTGTCAGGAACCATCACTCAATTTCTGATCTGTATCCTTCTATTATGCCACAAAAATTGGGCAATGTAAGTGTTGAAGAAAATTGCAACAAAAAATTACTTAGATCACTCACTCAGATTTCACCATTTCAAGTTCATTGTGTTTAGCCAAAAAATTCCATGACTTTTCAAGGCCAGGCACAGCTAAACCCTTTGTGTCCTGTCTCTATACCAAGAGACTATTTAAGCACTGATTTACAACTGCTGGAAAAACATCAGTATTTCAGGACCAGGAACGATCACAATGCAGTCTTTTTAGAATTTACTTATTCCGTAATAACTTAAGACAATTCAAGTAGTGTCAGATTTTCCCAATATTCCCATTAAAACCCAAACCCAGCAATTTTTAATCCTACAAAAGCTTTCATTCAAAAATTCCCAAGTATCTCAATAGCTGGCTATTTATATGATATGCCAATAACACAACAAGCTGAAAGCCAAGAGTATCATTACTGTAACACTTCTATGGAATCTGTAATGGTGTGCACACTGGCAATGTATTTGGGCTGTTGCATTACATGCTGGTTTTATTAAGCACTGCATTTTCTTGAAAAACAGTCCCAATGTCCATACTAAGAAACGGTTTCCAAGAGCAACTCGGCATCAGCACAACACACGCAAGAGCAGTGATGGAAAAAAGTACCTACCAAGAGGGTGAGTAAAATGTGTGTGTATGTGAAACAACCATCCCACAAAGATGCTTGGCTACCTACAAAAAAATAAATCACCAGCTCTTAACACCAGTGCTGTCTAACAGTAAACTAACCCACACGAAGTTACTTAATTCAAAATGCCATCCAATCCTTTAGAATCCAAGCTGTTTAAATAATACACTTAATTCAACAACTAAAAATTCCAATCAGGACACTGAGTCTTGCCCACCCCATTGCAAAATTCCTTGCCCTTATCAGGTAATTTTTTTACCTTACTACCTAATAATTAATATTTTCCAACAAGACTTGAAAAAATCAGTCCACGTACTCAACTTATAGTTACTGAGGAAATGTTTTTCCTCGCAGGATTTTTGTTTCCCCAAGTTATTCCCTAACACAGCTGGAAATGCTGAGCAGAACAATGTCAGATTTCCAGGAGAGGGACTCTGCACACACCTGAGCAAGTTCAGTGCAAAGAGACACAGAACCACCAGTGTAAATCCACCTCTGCACAAGTGCAGCATTTAAGCCCCAGCTGCTCTCTTGACTCTCTGTAACTTGGTATATTTAGAAGGTGGACTCTGCTGTGCAAAGGCAACAACACAAGACAGCGCTTTATTTTTTTTTTTATTTTTAAATTGTCTGACTTTAGGTTTTTTGGTTGGGTGGGGTTTGTTTCAGCAGTCAGCAGAAGTTCAAAAGGAACTGCATTTCTTCCCTGAGGTTTATAATGATAGCCTCTGCTGCCAGCTCGGATTTCAGGCAGTTAAGCAATGCGTGCTTTCAGAGTTTCCAGCGTGCCCCAGCGCCGGGGAGCTGCAGGAGATGGGCAGGCGTGTCCCAGCCCAGGGATAACTCACCCTGGCACTGCAGAGACCCTCTGGATCAGCAATCCTCACCCAGCTCCTGTGGCCATGACTCAGCCTGGAGAAACCCAAACTGCCACAGCAGAATGAAACAACTGCCACAAAATCCTGTTCCAGGCTGGCAGATGCCAGTTCTGGCTCCTCTTCTCAGTAGATGGATCACTCTTTTGTCCTCTAATACTTTTTGCATTCAGGCACAGGTGAAATAAATGCTACCAGTTTTTTCACACCTACATAAAATTCTGCAAAAGAGAGCCATAATTCCCATAAAATGTCTCTAATCATGTTTTAGCAAGGGACAATGGTCGAAAATAAGCAAAAAACACATTACCCATCCTTTCATTCAAATACTCAGGTGCCTTGGGGTGATTCAAAGGAGTAAGAGCACTGCACATCAACCGTAATTTCTACATTTTCTCTTATGAATTATAAAATATATAACCCTATGAAATGTTAATCAATACTTTACTGTACCAGCTTCAATAAGCATCATCATTACATGGTAACAAACGGGATGTATGGATTCATGAGAAGTTACTGTGTAAAGTGTGTACTCAATTATTTGCAATCCCTTCAAAATAACAAAGTAAAGAATAATTTAATAATTAAGTGATTAAAGGTAATTATGCTATCTGGAATTATTTAAGATACAGGGCTAGGAGGTGATGTTTATTTTCAGTCTGTGAAAATATAAAATGAGGAACCATTTAATAACATTATATGGTTTTAATCAACTCACAAAATGATTGTCTTTTATTACAGAAAGAAAATTTAAACAGAAAAACATTTTAAATCTTATTTTTATTTCAGAAATAAACCTTCCTAAAATTGAAGTACTTGTGTCATTCACATAGTTAAAAATTACTTCACATATTACCTGCCCTTGACAGGCCAGTCTCCACAGCATAAATCATTTCTTTGGCCACCTAGCTGAGAACTCTGAACTAATGAATGTGCATAACACAAATGTTAGATTTTGCAATTTTTTTTTATTATTTTGTATACAGATGGGTGCCATAAAAACTCACAAAAACTTTTTTTGGAAAAAAAAACACTACTTGGAAAAAATCTTGATTTACACATTTAAGTAGAAGTTTGTAATTCAGTAACTTAATTGAGTGACTCAAGTTGAGCCTTTCTGAAGACACTGTTAAGAAGTCCTTCCCTTCAGTATCAGAGGGAAGTATCACCAGTGTGATCATGCAAGAAATAGTGTTATATTTTCCTTAGCTGGAGCTTCACCACAAGTTTCAAAATCATGGAATGACTGGTTGGGCCTATTTGAACCTTCACATACAAACCTCATTTGTGACATGGGCATAATGCTGTAGTAGCTTAAAATATGCCTGAAATTCAGCATAACTCAGTGGACATTAAGACAACATTTCTTTTTAACCACTTTTTTTTTAATAGTTGAGATTTTTCTGTAATTTAAATAGATTGCTGACATTGTAGTAACATTACCTTAGAGACTGTTTGGAAATAAATTTGAAAATTAAATCAAGATCCTCAGATTAAGATCAGAAAGAGAACAAACCTTTTTCTGTAGCTGCAACCTGAAACTAAGTTAATAACATTTAAATTCAAAAGCAACAATCTTAGCTAATGGGAGGTTGAGCCCACTGTGCCCTCCTTTCAAATTTTACCACTGGGAATGAACACAGAGCACAGTGCTGGCAGGCTGAGCAGTGTGAGTTCTGAAAGCCCTGCACACTGGCATTACTGACACACCACACGTGCCCAGGCTGAGGTCAGCAGTGAGGGGGGCCAGGAGCCAACTCGCGGCTCCCATCCTGACCACAGACCCCCGAGAGAGGCACCAATCCCAAACATCATCCTCTGGGGCCTCGTGACTTTTCCTCCTGCAGGAAGGAAAACACGGGTCCTCCAAAGAAAAAAAAAAAAAAAACACAACAACTGAAAATGCCTCCTCCTGTAGGAACACCTCAATCCTCCATCCATGCCACGTCCACTTTAAACAGGATCTTGGGAAGGAAAACCCCGAGAACAGGGGCCATCCATACCATACTCCCTTTTT
This sequence comes from Eulacestoma nigropectus, assembly GCA_013397775.1. Classification (NCBI taxonomy): domain Eukaryota; kingdom Metazoa; phylum Chordata; class Aves; order Passeriformes; genus Eulacestoma; species Eulacestoma nigropectus. Next base: position 1,471,940 of record VZTE01006658.1, read on the forward strand.
CCTTTTTTATACTATTTTCAAAGAGAATCTGAGCAGCACCCTCTTTGCCTGTGTTATATCATGATCCCACCACAGCCTCCCAGATCAGCCCCTCTGGTTTTACAAGTTTGTTTTAAGCAAAGCAGAATCAAGACACATTCCAGAAAGGGATAAAGCAAATAGGTCCCTCCCACAATAAGATGCAAGATGATAAAATGTAAAAACCCTGAACACCAAGGCACATCCTTCCTCTGAAAAGGACACCAAAGTCAACGTTACAAGTGGATTCAAACAGCAGAGTTTACGGTAGGACACAGCTAAAATTTACTTTCCTCAGCAGCAGTTCATCAATTCTGGCTCCTGATGACTTTCCAGGGTTGTGGGAGTTGAAAACCAACATCTCATACTCTAACATCCTGAGGATGAGCACAATCTTGCACCTCTTAGGCACAGGATCTTCCAGCACCCACAAAAATCCTGTCTACTACATTTAATCTTTCATTCTGAATAGGAGGGGGAAAAAAGAAAAACTCCACAGTCTGGTATCCCATCCACAGTATCTGCCAAACCTTGAGACAGCTAAAAGCTTCCAAGCCCTAGCATTAAATACTGTAAATAACATATTTAACCACAGAATATTTCAGGTTGTAGGGGACCTCTGGGGTCATATGGTTCAACTTCCCACTCAAAACACAGCCAGTTAAATGCTGATGAGGTTCATGTGCTCCATTCTTTCTTATACTGTATTGTATATATATTCTTATATTTCTGGCAAGAAAACCCAAAAAATCTCCTTCTACAGGAGAAAGAAACAAATGGTTTGGCTACGACAATAACTAAATATGAAAACCTTAAAAAGCAGGCACATAAGTGGGGAAAAAACTCCTGACAACCCAGTGACTGCTGATCCAAGACAAGCCACTGACTTTTTCTACAACTAATCCCCCCAACTCGTGCAGATGACGCCAGTTGCGGAAAGTTACTTAAGAAAAAACCTCAGTGAAGTACCTAAGTGTTGCATAATTTAAAAAGTGCAGTTTAAAGTTACACAGAAGCATTGTCACAGGCCGCTCAACACAGCAGCCTCCCCAGCAGCCCTCTAGCTCCTGGATACTCACTGGGAACTGCTAGAGCTTGTTTCTTTACAAATGTTGGGAATTTTCATACATAAATATTGCCTCCCCTCTGACTTTAACTGTGTTAATCTTTCAGGTCACTGTACATAAGGGACAGGCCAGGCTGAAAGCCCAAAGAGCAGCTCACTCTGGCATTCTTCCTGCCAGTCTGACGTTCAAACACTGGGGCACGCACACAAAATGCCTTAGAAAGTCTCTACTAACTGAACTCCTTCCTCATTTTCAGGGCAAGGCTACAGAGTCAAGCCAGAGTGGTAAGTCCTCACTTTTCCATATTTTATGGTATGCTCAATGTGCCCTAAAGGAAGAGGGAAATCATTCTCTCCTTTTCATTCATTCTTTAGAAAGGAAGAGTGAGTAAAGAGTACTCCGAAGTGAGTAAAGAGATACGAAAAAAACCAGACTGGTAATAAATAAGTCTTAACTTTTAAAGGTATATCATTTACACTTTCCATAAAATTGTATTTATTTATAAACCTTAGCTACAAAGTGAAAAACAATCTAGCTCATATTTTTGCCAAGTTTGACACATGCCCTGTTGTAAGCCACAGCTATCCACAGGCCAACCCAGCAACTGGTCCTTTGTTCATGTGCTTATTTAAACACAATGAAATGAGTTTACCTCATTAAAGAGAAGTTGGAATAAGCTCCAGCTGCAAGAGAGTGAGGTGGTCCTCATTTTTAAAAACCAGCAATGCCATTTGGGAGAAAAAGAGTAACAAGCAGCGAAGAAAAATAATTCCCTTCAAGCAATTGAAATACCAGTTTTGAAGATAAAATAGTGCAAAACCCGAGGCCAGTAAAAAGAAACAATGTTTTCCTCTGAAGTTCACCACCAACTGGGGCAAGTGGCATGTTGCATTCCCCAGGCTTATGGGAAATTTGTTTCCTGTCATGTCAGGAAAAAAATACCATGGTCCCTCCGGAGCCTGTAATTACTGATTCAAGTAAATTACACTTTATCAAAATACTTGACGAATGTTGCCTTGAAAGTCAAAACTGAATGGCCCACCTGAGCAATGTCAGTCTAACTCTGCTCCTGTCAGAGGAAGGACTGGTGGGAAGGCACACGCTGGACCAGAGTTGTGCATTTCCCAGCCTCATGGCAAACCCCAGAACAGCCTCACTGAGATTGCTCGAGCTGAGTCGGTGCCCTCGCTCACACAGGGATGTGCCATTGTGTCCTCCCAACAAAGCCAGCAAAGGACGCAGATTTAGGGGTTTTATTGCAGCCAGCCCAATGGCAATGCACCCTCCCAGGATGGTGTTTCCAGTGCAGCCCTCGGCAGCCATACGAGCACTTCGTACGGCAGGAGCGACGCGAGGCCTCTGGAGCGAAGGAAGGGAAGTTGTTTAAGTGAAATACCTCCTACAGACCAGCAAGTTCCCAGGTCGAATAACACCAAGATACTGCAAAGGCTGCCACTTCTGCAGAAAAAGTCCTAGTAAAAAACCTAGCACAAAACATCATCAGATCTGCTCCCAGTAAGGGATACTAAGCTATGGGGTAAATTGTGCAATTAGTGGGGAAAAAGCAGAGCAGGATGGCACAAGCTCAAGGTGAAAAAAGCATAAAATTCCATCCAGTACTTTTGAAGATAAAGTCACTTTGTGCATATGCTCGCTGTCAAGAAATCAGTTTGGGGCTCAGAGACTGAATGTTCCAGTGAACCCTCTTCACTCCCAGGAAGGGCAGTGAGGCAGGGCTGACCCGGGATGATTATCAGAACTTACAGGGAGTTCTGTTCCTGTGACTGTGTGGTAGGATACAAGATTATTTCTCTCAACAAAAGAAACTAACAGTATAAGCATAATATTTGGCTTCATATCGGATGCCTTTCTTGTCAGCATTTTCCCCCTCACAGTCCACCGAGCACTGATGTTGTACTGTGCACGGAAACCATTCAAAACATTAAACTTAACGTTCCTTCATAGATCAGTAGGAATGGAGTAAATTCATATCAGCTATTTCCTGAAGAAAACATTTCATAGATGTCTTTAGCAACAGCCCATCAGGGAGTTTAACAGAGCAAAGCAAAAGGCAGGTACTTAATTTCAAATATGCTTCAGTCAATTTTCTCAACAGTATTTGCATTTTCATTGTAGAAAATCTCAATATTCAACAGTGGCAATTACTGTATATTTGAATAATCTCACTAAGTTCTAAAGTATTATATAAGGGAAACATTAAAAATCAGCTCATGGACTTTGTATAACACAAGGTGCCATAACCTTTTGTTTTCAGTGTGTTACAATGAGTGAAGAAATAAAAGCAGTTCAAAGGCACACCTTGTACAACATCCTTGCCTTAGTCATGAGAGCAAGATGATAATAAACCGCCCTTGCCAATCTATTCTCATAGCACCGTAACATTTAATGACTTGCATGGGTTATTTTAATTTTGTTTCATGAGTATTTTCTACCCTTGTAAGTTTTACAGTGCAGCCTGCGCTTGGGACACGGAGCTGTGTCAGGCTCCAGATCAAATCCCCCCGGTTCAGCTCGGCGCTGACCCTTCTGACAGGCACACACACGCCTCGGGCTACAATCCCACGGCTCTCTCAACTGCAGGGACTGGAATCAAAATGAAATCCCGGATCATTTATGACTGTATTTCAAAAGCAAACATAGTGCATTTAAAAGTAATAGCAGCTTTCATTTTGGAGACCTTTAAGTGTCTGAAATACTTTAAACAGGCATGGCCTATTACCCCTGTGAAACACATGGAAATGCTCCAGAAAGCCTGACTTAAGCTTCCCATTTTACACATTGCAGATTTCAAGAAGAAAACCAAATGATAATTAAAACAAGGAAGTATTTGGCCTTGCATCATTTTACCCACCAAACCCTTAACTCATGGGGCACTCTGACTGTACAATAAATCTCCGTAGGTAAAGCAGGGTTCTGCTGCCATGAAACAACCAGGAGAGCTGAAACCAGAAAACTGGTGATGGGAAATGGCCTTTTCTTTCTGAAGACACTGATGAAAATCAAGGCTTCATCTGCAGCACTTGTAATTTAACCCTCATTAGTATCTCTGCACCAGTGATCATGTCCCCAACTTCTACTATCCACACACAATAAAAGAAATTCTCTTTATCTGCAATATATTTCCAAAGTATTTGAAAGGACTTTTACAAGACAATGAATGTAAACTCATCTTTGGCCTCAGGATGACAGTCTATTATGGAAAGCAGCAGAAATATTTACATTATCATTATGATATTTTTCCTGTTGTGTAGATGAGATGTTTGCACTTTGGGTCATCAGTTCAATCTGTTCCTACATTCACTTTGTGTGAGGAAACTGTCCCAGTGTGAAAATAATGCCAAATGTATTCTAATCTTCTGTTCACCAAAAAGAAAAGAGTTATATTCACTCTGCATAGTCTCCTCGCTGCAGTAATGACAATTTACAAGTGAATTTCCCACTGCTCATTCTAACCATGGACAAGACTCCAGCAGCTCAGAAGCACTGAACACTCAGTAAAACGCTCTTCAGCTCCTTTCAGAGCACGGCTAAAAGGGAAAGGCAAAAAAACATTCACATACGAACTAACTGATTAAAAGGAAGCTTTCAAACAAGAAAAGCAATATCCATATAGCAATACACTGTGTGCAAGTACCCGTGATGTGCTGACATTTGCTGACTAGCTCTAATGGCGAGGCCAAAAAGCCACATTAACAAAGCAAATGCAGTAAATCTGACCCTGACAAACTTAGAGCTGCACAGACTATCAGGGTTATCCAGTTTCCGGAAAAGAAACTGCCTATAAACCATCAGGTTAGAATCCCTCAGTAATAATATACCTGTGATATAACCTAATTAATCTCCAGCTGCAACCTCCACTGCCACTCAATCCTCCGTCAAGCTTGAAAGCAGCCCCTGAGTGCCACAGACAAATCCACCCTGCCGAGGCCACCGGCAGCAGCAGCTCCCCAGCCCTGCCACCACCACAAATGGAGCACCAAGAGCCAGAACCCAGCACTGCAGGGAGCTACAGCACTTGGACTGCTGCTCACAGGAGCAAAAAAGCCCAATTCTGAAGACTAATGTAAGAAACCAGCAAGCGAATAATGCCCACCCACAACTGCTGTGCTTTGAGACCTCTGTAACAGCTCTCAGTCATGTGAAAGCCCTCGTAACCAGAAGCTGAGTCACTGTGTTTTTCTCCCCATTTAGATTTGTCACTCTGAAGACAGAAGCTGAAGGCAGCTAATAAGGACACATTTCAGAGCTGGCAGAGCACACACGGCCACCCTCAGAACCCACGCCTGCAGCTCTCTCGCTGGTGACTGACCATGGAGTCCCCATCCAGCTGGCCTTGCTGGGACTCGCTCAAAGCAGCGGAAGAGTCTGCAGAAGTTCAGAGCAGCCTAATTTTGCTAAGCACCTCCAGGATGTTCTCAAATGCCCTGGTTGGGGAGAAAAGAATGAACCCTGATGGGAATTCATGTCTAATTGTGAGTACCTACTGAATTTATCAGTATTCCTTGTTTGATACTAAGAATAAGGCAAATTTTAAGAAGCATCAGGAACTATTTACAAGAGCTCTGTTGATGCAAAATCATGAACTGGACTTAGTAAGCTCACAAGGCTACTATTGTTGTTAGCATTTTCCTGTTCAGGATTGCTTTGAGCAGCCCACTACAGTATTTTTAACGTGCTATCTCCAAGCCATGTGATTTAAAACTACAATATATCTGAGAGTACTTTTAAAAACCCCAACATTCAGGAAAACGGACACCCAGCAGCATGGCTAAGGCTACCAAATAATTATCAAACAATTAAATGGCAAATTAATCCCACTAATTTGGAGCCTCCTGGTTTCTTGAGCTGAATATCAATGAAAATATGTCACTCTTCAAACAGCAAAGGAAAAAACATTGGAAATGCAAGGCAGTAGTTACTCAGCTAACAGAGTAAAACAACTTATTTCCAAAGCAGATTTATGCTTAATCTGCATGTGTGGCATTTCTTCTGGAGATGTATAATCCTTTGCCACAAACTCCCTTAAATAGCTTTGTAACAAGATGACCTGATCACAGAAGCTGGCAATAGAAAGCTCCTTAGAAGGAAGACGCCACTAAAACCCAGCAGTAATTTTCACAAAAAACACCCTTTCTTCCCCAGTCGTGCCTATTTCCCCTAAGAGGGGAAACAAGACATCTGCACACTATCATTTCAAATAACCAATTCCATGCTGGGTAAAAAGCAGCGCTGAGGAGGAAGCCTTCTGGCTTTTCAACATGTTTTCCTTTGTTTTCTACTCTCAAATAATAATAATAATAATTTAAAAAATCTTTTATTATATTTTTCATTATTCTTCTGCACTAATTTAGACAGAAAAAGATCCTTAGATTCTTCAAATAAAATTGGTGTGTACTTGTATCAAAAAAAAAAAAAAAGAGGCTACATACATTATTTACCAGCAGAGCCCAAAAGAAGATCTAGAATGACTTCAGCTTGATAAATGGTGTAAATGTCATCCAGCTATCTGCAGCACAAGCCTCTGACCTAATGCACATCTTTCCCAAGCCAGAAGTGCACCCCAGGGACCAGCAAACACTTACTGTAATTATTTACTGTCTTCTGAAAAGACCTGCTGTGATCTACACACAGTAAAACTACAATTATTGGATGTGGATAAAACCACAAAAACACCCTGTTACAAGCCCATGCTCTTTTGTCATGGCAACACCGTAACTCAAACTCCTGCAACAATTGAATTGTCAGGATCCTGCTTTAATGGGAAATGATAATGGAGCTCTAAGGCAGCAATCTGGGAGAGCTTTCTTTCTAGAAAGAGAACAAACAGAGAAATAAAGAGGACACTAAGAAAATTTATGACCTGGTTGCTTTTCCAAGCACAGCTTCTAATGACATCCACAAGATGAAAGAGTCTGAATTTGACCAGGAGTCATGGTTTGATGCTTTGAGCTGGCTGAGGATGGGGCTGGGAAGGAGGGTTTACAAGTGACACTTCTCAGAGGGCTTTCAGCAGCAATTCCTGGAGCCATGTGCAACAACCCCGAGCTACAATAAATATCTGAGCTGCACAGGCACTCAGAGGAAAGCCGACATTGGGAAAATCTGATACACACTGCACTTGTCCAGTTCCAGGCAGGAGACACTGACTCACCTGGGCCAACACCCACCTGCAGCACAGCAGTGTCACACAGGGAAGGTGAGAACACCTTCATGTTTATGTTTAACCAGGGCAGATTCTTAAGTAAAGCACTAACTAAATAGTTCCAGCTACTCATACCAGGAATTATCCAAGGAAACTACTTACAGAAAATCAAATACACACACTGCACACACTGATATCATAAGGAAGTGAACAAGTCCAGAAAAGAGATGGCAAGCAGCAACTTCTAAAAATAAAATATTGCCCTACTGTGATTTAATTGTCACTAAAGTTAACATCCCCGAGTCATGTCTGTTTTGCCCGTGACAGTCACTGGTGAGGGATCTCTCCCTGCTCTCATCTCACCCCACAAGCCTTTCATTACATTTTCCCTCCCTGCCCAGCTGAGAAGAGCAGTGACAGAGCAGCTCTGGGCACCAGTGTACAGCCAGGGTCAGCCCAGCACACAACCTCAGCCACTCTGTGATCCTGCTAAAACTGAATATTGCCTCCTTTTAAGGCTACTCACAGAATTGCGTTGTGTGCTGCAAGTACTTACTCACTATTTTACCCATCTATCAATCAACTTTCAAAATATTCCCCTAGACAAGAAATAAGCATCCCAATGATCCAGCTCTGACAAACCTCACAGTGCTGCAAATACTTACACCACGTTAACAACAAGCAACCTGTTACAGAATGGCTGTTCCTGATACTGAGAGGAAACTCCATTTTATTAAAACAAATAACTTGCCTGCAATATCTCCATTCTGCTGATTGTACTACTGCAGCCTACTTTAGAAATAACTCTAAATGAATACAATACAACAGTGGGACACCATGACTAGAAAATTTAAACACAAAGTTATTGTGCATACACAGCCATGGACCCAAATCGTCTCAGTTCAGGATCACAGCTCTGCTTCCACGCTATTACACTGAGTTTTGGAATAAAATCTAGATTCTGATACTACTCTAAAAAGTAATCAACTTCATTGCAGAGTCTAATGGATGCTTCCACTCTCCTGATATTTGAGTATCAGATTTCAGTATCTAAGATTCCAGAGCCTGGTTTGCTCAGTCAAGTGACAACTAAGACAGCTCATTAAAAGTAAATAGACCCAACAAATGGCCCATGGCTATAAATTTGGTAGAGGTATTAATTCTCACTGCAAGACTTGAGTTTAGAGCACTTCTGAGAGGTTTTTTTCACACACACAAAGGAGCTTTACCATGACTACTTAGCAGCTAGCCTGAGGTATAGAGGCTTCAACAATGAAACAGATATATTCTTACACGACAGGGTGTTTGTGGGCAAATGGGTTTGTTTTCCCTTTTTGTTGTGTTTTCAAAGATAAGTAAGTATCTCATGGACCACTAGCATACTTGTTTTTTAGTGAAAAGCAGATGCACTACAATCATATTATACACCAGCTTTGCACACAAAGCAAATTCAGGATTCCAGCAGGCACAAATCTTTGCTTACAAACTTTGTGGGTAAATTTCACGAATTGTTTTGGATATAAGAAAAAAATTGCCTTAGAATCAAACCCTAGTTTTATAGCTGTTAAATTACATGTTTCATTTTATTATACTTTTTCTGTGCATTTCATCACCTGTATTAAAAATACCTGTTCCTTTATGCATAGATATTAGTATATACTTGAAACTATATAAAAAAAAAATCTTTCATCCTTTTTTTTCTCAATTCATTAAAAATGTCTTTTCTTGATTCAGTTTTCTCATTAGAAGTTCCTGCATTTTGAATTATTAGATAATTATCCCAGATAACGCAGTTCAGAAGCTTTAAAACCCAGGCAGTAAAGGCAACAGAGCAATGAGAAACATTTCCCCTGGAGAGTACAATCAAGGGTTCATTCACCATCCAACTTAAACTTCAAACCCTTATCTAAACCAAAGCAAACAAAATCCATGAGTCTCAAAGCCACCCTTTCTAGAAGAAAAGGCTCAAAAGCCTTATGAGAAACTCGTTTTGTGGGACGCCTCACATTCCATTTAAGGTTTATTTCACTTTATATATTCCTGCTTGTAATATCAACCAGATGCGACAACGAAGCCTAACCAGCCCTGTAAAAGATGCGAGGATATCCTGAAGCTCAGAACTTAGGAGAGGCTTGGAGAAAAAAGCCAAAGGTACCTGGACTTCAAGTAAAGGTTGAGGATGCAGTTATAATCTGAGAAGCATTCTAAATTCAATTTCAAACCACGTGCATGTGTAACAGCACGAGAAACCCCAGGTTTGTCCTGCAGCTTTTCAAGCACATCATCGACAAGAAATCACGTCCTACATTCTGATTCCCAGCAGCAGCAAGGCTGAAGAGATTCTGCTGATACCAATCTGTAGAAACAATTTAGTTCCTCCAGTAAAGTCCCAGGTTTCAGCCTGGCTGACAGAACACTGAGAAAAGCCCTCAGCTGTTTTTTCAGCCTTTAACTACTCCTGAAACATTAACAGGTCTTCCCCAAAACCCTCCAGCACACAAAATTCCTGCATGTTTAAGCACATCAGTCACTCCATCTCCACCAAATTCTGTTCACGATAATAAATATGCTCAATTTTCACACTCTCATCAAGCTACCAAACTTAGAATGTCATCTTTCTATTTCACTTTACGTCAAAAAAAAAGTCGAGCTCATACCTTCATTCACAAAGCCATGGACTGTTAGGTTCACTGCATGCCTGCTGGAGAGGGCAACTGCAAGAATCACAGAATTCATCTCTATTTCCTCCATGGACAAGTCTATGAGCTCTTCACTCCAAGGAATAAACCCAAATCTTACGGTTTGGACACACTGCACAGAAATATTTAGTTCTTTAAAATTTTGCTTAGTTTGAGGGGTAGCAAGCTTACACGATTAAAATATTTGATTTTGGACTTTCTACTTTACGAGGGTTATAACTATTAAGAAGAAAATAATGGAGTAACTTCTGAGTAACTCAGTCAAGAGTTGGAAAATATGGCAGCAAAAGGAATATAGCTATACCATGGAAAATTAAAATTAAGACCAGCATTATCTACACTTTCTAACATTCATTTGAATTCACTCCTCGTAAATTCCACAGAATCTACCTCACCCCTGCATCAGCCTGTCTTACCAATTTTTGTTTCACTGCTTTTATGCCCTTTCATCACTTTCTCAGCTCTGCTTTCTTCTGGAGAGGCTGGGTCAGAGCAGCTGCAGAGAGGAATGCAGGCATCACTGCCCCGCCACTCGAGCGTCTGAGCCAGCAGTGAGCAGAGGGGCACGGCTGGATTTCAGACAAGTCAGAACAGAAGCAGGAAAGAACAGCTCTGAATCTACCAGCAGTGGGACCAAGACAGTAACATGAAACAATAGAGAGCAACCATATATGTGTGTGTATTTTTGCAAATTTTAGTAGGAAGCAAATTTTTCATTCTTATCCCATGACAGAAAAACGCAACCAAACTACACTTGGAACTGTAACAGTTCACTTGAGCTAAGATTTATTTGCTTATAATGCACACTCTATTTATATAACACTTGCATCTTCAAAAGAAAAAGCAAGTTTCTTCTGACAAACAGTGTTAAAGTGATCTATCTAATGCACTGTTAAACAGTAAGCAAGAGTGAATGAGTGTCAGTGAATAAAGACAAATGTTCCGACAGCATCCGTTGGGAGGCATTACAGAACACGGCATTCAGATTAATCATTCCATTCTACGTAACCTTATTACAACCTTTATATTCTAAAAGCAAAATTATTGCCCTTGCTGTTAAGGGCTATAATGTATCCTGATTACATGACCTACTGAAAAATACACTCTGTGGTACTGAAAAGCCTCAGCTACTTTCGCTTCATTTCTTTGTGCGAGGTTCCTGAGGACAGATGCACACAAGTTATCAACACACACAACATTCCACTGAAACCACAAATTACCAGAGAGCTCCTCTCATGATACCCAGGTACAATGAGACCACTCATAGAGCAATTTTCAACATGTTAAACTGGAATTTGTAGAGATACAGGTAAACTCAATAAAAGCTTTTCTCTTGAAAGCATCATCGTATCCTTAGACAACTAACCCATGTGAAGCAACTCTTGTAAGAAATAAATACAACTGGTACCTTCCAGAGACCAGATAAAGGGATCTGCAATTATGTGCCAGCTCACACTTTATACTCAAGAGGCGTTTCAAGATGCAAAGTTTCAAAACCATGCAAAGAAGATTAGGAAATGCAACCAAACTACTCAGCTCAAGCAAATCCATTGAGCAAATATATCCCAGTGCCTTCAAAAGTCATGACAAAGCTCGCAAAACATGTCCAACAAAGATTTTTCCAAGCAGATATTAAGACTAAAAGACAGCTATAGCTTATATTTTTTTTATATTTTTTAAATCTGCAGGATAATGGCATTGACTTACTCCTACAGTTTTTCATCAGCAAGTTTGGACAACACCAAAAGTTCACTACAGAATTTCTCCAAACTATCAGTATCACTTGTTGAACAACACTGTTCAGCTTGCCTCTTTTAAACATAAACCAAAATCCTACCACTTTAAAGTCATCTGATTCCAAAATTACTCTGCACTATCACCATGTGGTTTGCATTTCCACAGGAAGAAAAATTTACTGCACTACCTAAAGGGGTTGTTTGGTTGCACATAGATGTATTAAAACAATTATAAAAACTGCACATGAATGGAGAACTTTTTCAGCCACCCTGTAGTAACTTTATAATTTCACTAAACAAATCACAAGTCTTAGTATCTGATCTTCCATAAAAAAACTCAAGCATTAAAAGAACAGTTTTACCAAATTTCAAAAAACCAGTCTGGATCATGAGTTTAACTTTGGCAAGGTCCAGAAAATTATTTCAAACAGCTTTTGACTACTCCTTTAAAAAGGCAGATGAGTCTTTTCTTGATAGTAACTATGCAGGCACCTGCTCATCCATTTTATTTTTACACACTTTTTAAAAAAATAGATAGATCTTTTGTAAATCATCCAGTTATTGTTCTACCACCACCCTCTCCCTTCTCCCACCAAAAAGAAATAATGCCAAGTTCATGATATCCTTCTCTTGCTGTTGAAATGGGCCTTGATACCATCTAAACATTTTATAACACAGTTTTTATATTTCAAGGAACAAAACTGTTTACCCCTCCGTAATTTCTTCTCTTCCTGCCTGCCGCAGGAATATGTTATGGCAGCAGCCATAACTTTGCTGGTCTATCCGGCAAAGCCTTAACTTAGTTAAAAAGATAATTTTCCAAACTAAAGAAGTTATAACTACCTCCTTTTTTTTTAATCAGTATATATAATCTCTTCTTGTGGACATCTAGACTGAACCAAATCCATGAACCTGACACTTTCCATGGTTTCTGTAGCTCTACATAGAGAGTTCAAAATAAGTCACCTTGACGTCATCCTGGTGAATATATGAGGAAGAGAAAAATTTTGTGGTTTCTCTTCCCTCTGATATTTACACTCTACCAAATTACAACCACACACAAGCAAACATAACACACCCCCTAAAAAACCCTTACTAACTAGCAGTTTAATATCACAAAAATTAAACCTCTCACCGCAGTCAAAACACAAACATGTGAATCTGCACAATAAGGAACATAAAATAGAAACACACCACAGAAAAATAAATCAGATTATACTTACAGCCTAGTTAACTTCTGTGTGTTCTGAAAAAGCAGCTCGGGAAGAACTTGCAATTTATTCTTGTTCAGACGCCTAAACAGTTACAATTAGAAAAGAAAAATAGATTAGATTATCTTCCAATTTAAGAAGTTTATTCCATTATGCATAAACACACGAAGCTCCCATTGCACTAAACCTCATGCTATGAACTTGCCATTGGATGCCTTGTGGCACTTCATTCATACAGGAGCCAAACTGTGTCGTTTGTAGAGCATCTGCCCACATCCACGAGGTGGGGAGTCAAGGGACAGGCACCACGAAGTTTTAATTTGGATGAGTATACGAATATAACTTTTACATTTTCATTTGGATGCCTATTGACAGAGAATCATGCATTCAGCTCACTCCGCCTTAGGAACAGCTACTGGCAGGAATCTGGATTTTCATTCTCCTTCAAAAAATGTAGGCACAGTAAATTCAGTAACTTGACCAACCAAGATTATTCCCAGATTAGCTATTATTTCTGTAGTATACATAATTTCCTTTTTTTAAAGAGTTTTCTTGAAACTTCACTTGGAAAACCTGAGCACTGTTGTAGAAAATATGAACATATGGGTAACCAGATGACTACATGGTGATTTGAAATAGAGTATTAGTCCTGAAGATTCTTCCAGGAACATTTTAGAGAACAGATTAATGTTTATACTTTAGTCCCTTTTACTCACTCACTGTATGAGTTTTACTCTAGTGACAACCTGCCAGTTTTTAGAAAACAACCATTCCAAGCTATTCCAGCCCAGTGACTATAAAAAGCATGAGCCTCCTCTCCATAAAATGTGTGACAGCCTTGCAAAATCTAAAAGCAATTCTGCTTGTAAGACACAATCTTGTTCTTCAATCCTTTTTCTGTTGTCTTGCTGACAATAAAACCAGTCACCTGCTCTCACAGTCCTAATGAATGCTATTTGCATAATGAGTTGACCTAACTAATTACATACAACCCCACTGCCATAAAGGGGAAGCTGACTTGTCCTGTAAGTTCATATATGAGCCTGTCTTTGTGCTCCCTTTGTTCCCAGTCTACCTTCCAGGTTCCCTTTGATAGCAGATCTATTTTTGCTGAAGTTTTGATCTCCAAAGACACCTGGAACTTTTATAAACCCACTGCTACTTAGCACTGGATATCTGGCTTCCAGTTTTCTTGCACACTGAGTAATTTCACTACCAGAATTCAAGAGTTTTTGGAATTGAAAGGCCTTCCCGAGATCAAACTAACATTGTGGGGTTTCATATGGCAGAGTTTTCACATGGCTGCCATATGAACATGTCTTGCAAGATAAAGGGGTGACGGAGGAGAGGGGAATTTTAACTTCTCTTTCTTACACCTAGAACAGATCAAAGGCTGCTTCTGGAAGCTCACAGAGCCTGAGCACTGTGCATTACGCACAGCACATGATAACCAATATTTGTATCTGCTGAAGTTATTTCCTACAGCTTTTACCAACTACTCAGTGACATTTTTAAGATAAATGAACAAAACAGCAAATGAAAGTTTAAAGAGTGTGAGAGATGCTAGTTTTGCATTTGAGAAAATACATGGGAAGATTTGAAACTGGATTCCCTTACAACCACGTGACATTTCACAATTTTATACCTAAGTAAACTTAATCTTATTTAATTCAAGGTTGATAGCAGTGTGCTACTTAGCCCTCATCAAATTCATTACTTCACTTAAGCATATTTATCTTTTAGAATAACAGGATGAAATATAATAAAAAAAAATTACTTATAGAGGGCTTAGCACTCCGCAGCTCCATCCTCCTTCACCAAAACTACCACTCGTCATTGAGAAACACTGAACAAAATCAACTTATTTATCATTCAAAATGAAAGAGTGCCAGTGAAATGCACCTATTACACATAGTGTCAAATGTTTATTCCTGTGTCTGATTATCATTTCAGATCTCACAATGTACACATAATTATGCACTGTCAACCCAAAGTCATCTGACTCATCTCAAAGCAACATCCCAGGAATACGTTTTAAGAATATTCTTGTCTCTACTTGCAAGGATTTCACAAATGCTGAGCTTATGCTTATTGTTCTAAGCCAAAGAAACCAATCAAAATCAGATTAGGTTCTAGAACAGGTGGTTTCACACCAACAAGCAGACAAGAAAATATATGTAGTAACAAGAAATTGTATTTCCAGGTTAGCAAGCTTGCAACCAAGAAGTCAAACATCTACAACTTGCAACGACACAAACAACTCAGAAGGGGGGGAAAACCTAACAGCAAGGCTTTTTC
Source organism: Eulacestoma nigropectus (assembly GCA_013397775.1). Taxonomy (NCBI): domain Eukaryota; kingdom Metazoa; phylum Chordata; class Aves; order Passeriformes; genus Eulacestoma; species Eulacestoma nigropectus. The sequence goes on from VZTE01006658.1 coordinate 1,487,132, forward strand.
TCTAGTTTACTATCAAATTAATCCAGAAGATTAAACACTTTAAATTATTTACTATTATTTGTATGGGCCAACACTGTCCTCCTACCTGTGATAGCAAAAGGACAAAATTCTCAGCTGCCCTTTTTAACTGTCCTAAGTATTTTAAGATTTCAACCTGACATTCCCTTCATATTGATTTTCTGTCAAACGTTATATGAAGTAAAGTCCACACAAGGAACCTTGCAGAGCTCACACTGTGACCTACTCTTCACTAGCACTAAACATTTTGTATGGGTCTAAATGCACTTAATATTTTAATATGATATTGTTTTAAAAAAAGTTCCTTTTACACTGCAGCAGAAAGCAAACAGAATCCATGTATCAAGGCCAAGAACTCAATGACATTCTGCCTTTCACTTATGTGAACTTGATTTTCAAACTCCACCAGCAGTACTGGTTAGTGCTCCTGCACAGACACCATCCTCCTTTATTTGAGCTTTATTTCTGCCACAAACCAGAGCTTGCAGCTCTCTAAGGCCAGGTTACTAATTGATAACGAAGCAAATTAATGTAACAACAAACACCCAAAGAGTCCATGGCTATCCCTGTCTTGTTCCAAGCTATGGGACTCTCCAAACAACCTTCCACCACTTCCTAAGATTTATTTCAAGTTGAAACTTCCGCCGAAAGTCATTTTATCCATCGTTTGATTCTCAGGGGCACTAAGGAAATGAACAGGGGGTTGTTTCTGTTGAACATCACCTACTGTATCATAACTTCTTCTGCAATACTTACTGAAATATAAGACTAGATCACCTCATAGAAACTTAGACATACTTGATGTAGGATACATTTAACATGCTCGTATTTATTATGTGACAGAAAGCCACCAATAGCCTAGGAAAAAATCCCAATTACTCCTCTTATTTCTCTTCCTGGGCTTGAGAGAAAGGCCATTAAGAAAGTCCTCAATACAGAAGTATCAAAGTACCAGACAGGATGTTTTTAAATTCCAAAAAAGAGAAAGAGATGTGTTTAAAGGTTATTTAATGAAAAGACCAAATGTTCTGAATGGTCATTTATAGGCACTGTTTCCTCTGGTTTGACAAAGAAGTGCCAGAGACGGATGAAATGCAATGGAATAGTTCCTAACACATCATTTGACAAGAACTGAAGTTTACCCTCACCTATCAGTATCAGTTCTAGGACAGAAAGGGTAACCTCCAGTGCAAACATTGGGAATGCCAGAACAGGGATGTAGCTGTTCCTCAGGAGGGATGCAAAGCAAGGCTGGGCACACTGTGAGGGATCTGTAGGGCTGCAGCCCCTTCGCACACCAAATGATCCTAAGAGAGGAACAGAAATGCCCCCTGCTTGCCTAGACCTATTACCATCCCATTACTGCATATATCTTAACCTGCCAGCTGTCCAATTTTAATTACAGCAGTACTTTTGATTTCATAACAAATACCTTGGAAATGGTGAAGCCATAAAACAGTGAAATAAAAATGGTCTGCAAAAAGTCCATAAACAAAGTGAGCCAGAATCTTGTAAAATGATGCTGCGGACCTTGTTCCTGGGACTGTACTTTATTAACAAATATAGATATCCCTCATTTTAAATTAGTGACTTAAAATAGAAATAACATCAGGATATACTGGGAAAATGAATTTAAATCCAAGCCAGTTTTGCAGCTGTAACTAGCTACATCACGGAGGAATGACAGGGCAGCTTGGTGAATCTGAACAGTAGACTACAATTAAAAAGAGTATTATTATCACATTAAATCTCTGGGACTGTTCAGACTAGGAATGCCACCTGGGATGCAGCACAAAAAGAAACCCTTGGAACTGGCCTCTTCCCTCAGGCTGGAATCACATCAGCCCTGCACCCAGGACGTGTGCACACAGCACCATCCACCACCCAGCACCGAGGTACCCCCAGGGGCAGGGAGGAATCTGGGGCACGGAGCCAGGCCAGGTCTGGTCCACATTATTTGACCTGGGACTGCTGGATGGGAATGCAGCTGCTCAGTCCCCAGTGTATTTCGAACTGGATGCTTTACAGCTAATAAGACCTGCAAAGTATTCCGGGAATTCGGAGCACTGGGCAGAATGATGCATAATCATCTAATGCCACGGAACAGATTAGCTCCAGTGCTGGATCAGAAGCAGCTCTGGATGTGCACAGCATGGAGTCCAGACTAATAAAGCCTCCTGGAAGCTGAAGAACTGTGTAGAGAGGCTCTCCAGGAGTCATATCAGCTCTGGCAATACCTGCACTGAGTCAAATTTATTAACTCTGATTAGACACATGCTGGCTGTACAGTCAACAATCTCCATACACTGCAGCTCCCTCCATCTTCCAGACTACTTTAACCACTGCTGTGCACAGGAAACAGAACTCAGCATATTCTGTTTTGTTAGTCTGCTCCTCAGGTCTCCATAAGTGACCCAAAAGAGCTGACCAGGCACCAACTGCACACAAAGTCCTCGATGTGTAAGAAAAGGGTCTCCAGGAGTCCATCTATCACCTCCGAGGCAGGCATGGAGCCCACCACACCAGACACTGCTCTCTCACGAGACTCAGATTCACCCTGGTTCTGCTGGAAGATGTTTAGGGAGCAGTACATGATAAAAGCTAAAAGCCCATACTTCTGTCTGCAGGAATTCGGTGCAGAAGTCCAATACTGCTACTCCTGAAACTATTATCAATCCCTGGCACATTCTTAATAATGGCTGCTTACTAATTCTTGATACTGGATGTTGACATCTATTCTCACATAAAATTAGTACATCAATGTCTGGACTTCACAGCTTTATCATGTTACAAACTGCATTTTCTTTCTTTATTACTCAAATGGCCTAAAATGCAGACTTAAAGAATTTGTGACCTTTCTAAGTCCATACATACAGTGCTGTCCCCTGGTTTATTATGTTTTCTTTAGAGCAGCCCCATACAGCATCAAACACACATCGTTCCAACACAGGACAAACACTTCCTCTCACCTCCCAAAAATATTTTGCTCATATATATAAACAAGTGCCAGTTTCTCCCCTTCCTCCCTCAGCCTGCTGCCCAACTGGGGGTTCCTATGGCCTGAAGGCAAAGGGATAGAGGGAAACAACCTCTGTGTCAATCACAGAATATCAAGGGCCCTTAAAAAAACAATGGAGAAGTTATTAACTGTGAAATTCCTACCTTCCTGGCTCCAACCAGGCTAATCATATTCCTTCCTCTGTCTGAAGCTGGGATAGGAGGGAAACTTAACTATTAAGATTCCCCTGATTATTCAAACACAGAGTAAAAAACAACCATTAGAAGCCTGGAAAGAAAAAGTGCTATCAGACTAGAGGAAGACTGAAAATGTTTATCAGGATCTGAAACAAATGGAGCAAAAGACCTACATCTCACAAAGGTTATTTTAATATTAATATTAATTATAATTTTGCTTTATTCTTTTTCTTGTCTTCTGGATAACTTCTGGCTGAGTAGAAAAACCTCAATATTGGTAGGAAAATTTTCAATTTGTTCTTAAGGCAGGGTCATGTTTTCCTGGAGGAGAAACTTTCTGTGGGTACTGATTTCAGCTGCACCCCTCATGCTCACACCATTGGAAGGGTCACGTCCAGTTCTGGTTCTGTTGTCTCATGGAGCTCCACTCACAATAAGAGCAAAGAGGAGCTAAATTTAATCTCTACTGAAGGCCTGATCAGCATAGATGGAAAAGTACAAAATGCATATGGAAGCAGAACTAGAACATTGCTCAACTTGCAGCTATTTTAATCTTTTTTCAAGAAGAATCTAAACCAGATTCTTTGCTACTGCAAATTGAAGGAGAACTCATTTCAACAAGCCTGCAGTGTTACACCCCGTCCATGCAGAACATCCCTTCCTTCTTAGGGCTAATATGGCCAGGGCAAGGCTTCAGAAGGTTCAGAAGAATTTCAATATTCAGAAGTCAAATAAACAGGTAAAAGAACATCTAAAATATCAGGCTTATGCATTTCTTATACAATTAATTTGGAAATCTGAAAAAGCTTCAGTGCAATCACAGTCCTTGACTTCTCACTCATTTCCATGCAAGGTGTACAAGGAATGGGTCTGAGAAGCAACATTAACAGATCATATCAAATATAACTGTATCCAGTATTTTGAGACAGAGCATTTTCAGCTTCATGCTTTGTTCTCACAGCTGCAGGACAGTTTTACTTTGAGTAAGAAACAAACCAGAGAAAAGCCAAACCCCCCTTCTCTGCAGAGCTGCAGTGAGCAGATGCCCACTCACACCACAAGAAATTTCCTCCTTCCAAGTCCCTTCAAAGAGACACTCATCTGCTTCCCACGGACTATGGAATCAATAGAAAAGCCCAATATGAAAGCAATGCAGGTATTATTTAGTCAAACTTGGCAAACTGTGCAGTTTTCCAATGCAATTTGATTTCTCATTATGCCACTGACTCGGTTTGAAATTTTCGAATACCATAACATCAGTTACCTCAGGCAAACTGCAAATATTCAAGGCCTGAGCAGAAATCACCAAATTGCCATGGCTGTAGAGGAAAAAGCAAAGGACCTGGCTCTGCTAGACAATCTCACAGCAAAAATCTCTTCTGCATATCTTTGTTTTTTGTTTAAAATATCTTGCAGTATTATACTAACTAATATTACTGAACACATTCCACCCAGAAATTTAAGCTGATACACAGGCTCTGACTTAAACTGTCAGTTTTATTATTGTCTCCAAATAGAGCAATTATCTGGTTTTAACCCCATGAATGTGTGTGATACCCATCAGCTTCCAAATCCCATCTGCCTTTCTACTGAGCATTGACAGCTTTGACCCAAATCAAAGCACTTTATATTTGTCATGAAATAAGTAGCACTCAGTTCCTTTCCACACAAGTTCAACAGCTTTCAGGTTTGATTTAACATTTATATTCACATTGCTGCCTATCACACAACTCATTTCCAACAGAAAAATCAAAACTATGCTGCTTTTAAATTTTTTAAATGGGTAGCTTTAAGGGAGAAGTCCTGCTGCTTCAGCCTTTAATATCCATAAATTACCCACGTAACTTTGGGTTCACTCCCCAGCTTGGCCATTTATTTTTTTTCACACTCAAAACATCTGGGCCTCCCTTTCAGCAATAAGCAAGGTCCCTTTTCTCCTTTGTTAAGAGCTCTATGGCATTGTCCTTGGAGATGTGGCTCGGGGAACATGATGCAGTTGAAGGAGTTCCTACAAGTAACTTTAAGGAAGAACTGGTTACATCACAAGCTTGGGCAGAACCAATAAGCAATAAAAATGACTTAATGCATAAAAGACTCAAAGAGAAAGACAGGAGTTACTGAACTCCAAGGACTAACTAAGTTTCTCTTTGGAAGCACTGGCTTGGGAAAGCAGTAACAGGAGCAGAGCCAACTGCCTGCAATGGTTTCACCAGAAATCCTATTAGCGTCAAGAAATACATTGTGATCATTAATGCAACTTCTCCTTTGCTTCGTATCACTTCCTCTTTGTAAGGAAAAACAGTCAAGATGCAGCACCCAGTAAAAAAAGTCAACCTTATCCATTACCTTCTGTCATCACCTCTTTATATTACTGCCCTAGGAAATAAAGCCAGACGATATATAATGGAATTTCAATAAGGGCACTATGAGGAAGCCCAGGACAACCATATTACAGGATTATGGTATGGGATAAATGAACTTCTTTATCCACGTGACGTGTTATTTCAGAAGCTTTTCCAAAAAACTGGGAGAGATACCACTGCAAGTTGCTAAGGGACCATTTTTTGAAGGAAAACTGTTTATAATAGTTATAACTTTGAGATCCCTTAATACAGACTTAGCAGGCTGGGTGGTCCTGGTTCACATTTTCAAAGCTGTCAGAAGTAATAACCTTTATTACCAACTTCTCATTAGACTGAGAAAGATTATCTACCCTCTCTCGGAAGTGCAGAGTACATGTCTGTGCATTTCAGCAGCACAGGAACTGTGGCTCTATAACACTTTATAGCTTTCAATATTAGCATCCTTTTTTTTTTTTTTTCTAAGTATCTCCTCATGTGAAAAAATCTGACATGAGGATGGAGGACAGATGGTCTCTGGCTAGGAACAAACTAGTAATACGGGCAAGGGAAGCATGAGGAACAGGTATAAATTTCAACATTTCCCCAACACCAACATGAAAAAACAAAAGCGTCCTAACAACATTCCCATGACCATTAAAAACTGCAATCAATGCCCTAAAGTGATACAGAAATGGACAGAAACCTTAGTACCAACTTAAGTGAAGATGAGAATAGAGACTCTTAAGTGTCAGAGTGTTTATTAATGACAAAAGAAAACCCTTTCAATTCAAAAGAGGCAAGCAGAGGTGTGTGCCCAGTCTCTTAACTCAGTAACAGGTTTATAGAACTACTGAGTTACACATGTGCAGGACAGTAGCTTATACCTGTCTGCAGAAGACTTTCATGTACAAGAATTAACAACTTCTTTTACCTATCATTCAAAGAAGCCAAAAAAGCTTGATCCATAAACCCTCAGAGATGGTCTCTGCTGAAGCCGCTTCTCAGTTTCTGCAAAGCTTTTACAAAGTTCTCCAATTTCAAATCTGAAAAAATTAGGCACTCACACTTTGTGACTTCAAAACACTCATATGGAATGATAAAAAACAGGGTTACCTTTTCATTACTCCACTGACTATTGTGAAAAGAACAGGACTTTTTCCAAGGAACATACTCTATCAGAGTACCTCTAAATATCCATCACTTTTAGTATTTCATCAATTTTTGTAAAGACAGTAAAATAGACATGGTTAAACCATTTTTTACACCAGTGAGTAATCTCTCCAGGTCAGGGCTGAAAGTCTATGAAGAAAGGAAAAAGTAAACTTGAGCATTCACATCTCCAAGCCATGCTGCCCCTGTCAACAAGCCTTAAAAGTTTGTATTAATCAAACTATTTCCGGAAGTCAGAAATTGCCGTGAACAATTAGGAAGAAAACTTGCAAGTACAATGATTATTGCAATTTTTAGCAGAAGAAACAGAACCCTGTTCCTGTTTGATCTGTTTGAATAAGGCAATACCAGCCCTGCTCCCCACACCATCCATATATAGTAAGGAATGCTCGGGGCACTGTGGTGCTCCTTTTCCCAGAGATCTGTGCCAAGCAGAACCAGTAAAAAAGAAAGACTTGCAGGATCATCTCCTGCTGAAATCAAACTGGGTGCTTAAAACAAGGGTCCATCCTCCCAAGCCAACAGAATGACTATGAGGAATTGATGAAGTGGAACAAAGAGCACACTGCGCACTTGAGTCCAATCTGACAACCAAAAAGCCAATACCAATAAGATACTGCCTTACTCAAACAGATCAAACAGGAACAGCTCTCAGCTGCTCTATCAGCAGTGGGAATTACCTATTAAAACTCAGCCAAAGGACATCATCTCCTGAGGAAGCCATAAGGGTAACCAGCCACAAAATCCACCTTGTCTAAAGGTTGAGAGCATCCAGTTTCTGTGATAATTACTCTGGTCCACTTCCACTTTCCCAGAAGGTTTTCAAATGCAGGGGTCAGCTGTTCTAAAGTGTTTCAGTATCCAGCAGTTCCCATTTCTCTCTAAAATACTACAGGACATTGATCCCACTCAGTTACCAAATACAAGTATGAAAATGTCCATGGAATGTCCATAACATCTGCATGAACCCTAAAATCCTCTCTTCTTTCTGGGATTGTCATACTAGAACACCTTGACACAAGCAGAAAGAGCTAGAGAAGAGATTATCTCCAAGGAACTGAGAACATGACACTAACATGAAGTTAACTATAAGCCAACATGAATTGGTTTGTTCTGTTCCATGTGGAAGGAAGGTGCGGCTTGAGGGGAGCTCCAGTTCAACAGACACAGCTAAAATGGAGCTGAGCCAGAGGAGGAGCAAAGTCAAGACTGTACTGATCTGATCCATGACAGAGAGACTTCAAGACCTACATATTCATATATTCTCCAAGAACAAAAGGAGGTTAAGTGCTTTGAATTCATCATTTCGCTCAGGAGCAGGATTATTTAAGGATTGCTGTGCTCAACAGCATGAAATTCAGCCAACACTTATGGTATTTCTGGGATGGCAAGCAGCATAATCCTTCTAATATGAGGAAGCTCAAAGAAGCAAAACCCTTTTGATGAAATTATTTAAGCTAAATAAAGTTCACCCAAATAATTCCAGACCACTGATGCAGCAGTCCTTACCCAACAGTAACACAGATGCTTAAGCATTTCCTACAGATCTGGAAGAAATGACTGCTAAATCCTTAAGTGTTTTGCTTAACCAAATACCTTCATAAATCTTCATCAAGTATAAAAAAACCTGCTAAAATCAAACAAACAAGCCACAGAAAAGAATAATATTTTAAAGCTCTGACGTAATGTCCAGCACTGATCAGCTATTCCAACTGAATTATGGCTTCACTGCAGTGGAAGTGTCCTTATTCCACTTGCTTTGTAACCACTGCTTTCAGAAGCTCAAGAATCCTGCGGTTACAGAACCTCTTGTCTGCATAAATGAGACCCAAATTTGTTTTTCCATGAGTTCTTGTGGGTCAGTGACCTATTACAAAAACGTTTTTGATGAAATCAGGTTCGTTTATTTTCATGTTGTTAAAATAAACTTCTTTGTTTTGTGGCCCTGGTCAGAAGGACTAATGCAAACCAAACCCTCTCACTGAAGCATTGCATCCTGCTCCTTGCTACTGCCCTCGGCCTCTCCTGCACTTTTCCTGTGTTTGGACTCCTCCTGTGCTGGCCTATTGACAGAGCTGCTAATGGCTTCCCTTGGAAAAGAGGGGCCAATTTTTAATTTTTTTTTTTTTAATAATGTTTGCAAAAGAAATAAAAGGTTCACTCTTGGACCAGCCATAACCAAGAGCTTGGCTGTCCAGCAATGGCTGAGTAATATATAACTATATAATTATGTGCTACAGACAGAGCAAGCTATGAAATTTGAGGGTATTAGTGCCCTCTAGGAGCCCACAGTACATAAACACAGTAATTAGGAACTATCATTTTTCCAAATGCACATACTCAATTAGAAAATATCACCTCTACACATCTTCAAAGGATAAGTCGTTTCTTGTAACTATTTAATTCATTGAATACTCCCCAAAGGGTAAGAAAGCTATTGTACCATTTTAAAATTTATTTCAACAAGAGTCCCATAAAAATAAATACAGAAATAGGGCTCTTGGACAAGACTCAGGGGCGAGCAAGAGTGGGAGGGATTCATCTTTGAAATAATTTATAACTAATACAGGTTTAATTGTTTTTGTGGGGGGTTTTTTGGTGTGGTTTTGTTTGTTGGTTTGGTTTTGGTTTTTTGTTTTTGCTAAATAAAGATGGTCCAGTAGAAACCCAAAGCAGCAGATAGTGCAGGGGACTCACAAACCATCAGCTGATCAAGGTGCACTTGTTCTCTTGTTCCTTTTTACCTCTTCTTCCCATTTTATCTCCAGAATGCGTGGACAAGACCTACCCCTTGCAAGGTACTCATCAACAGTAGAAGGATGAAATTTCTACCTTTTGAGTATGTTTGTGCCCCTCACATGAAGTAAAATTCCAATAAAAGCATCTGGTGTGCAGGAACACACATTGTCAAACCTACAGCTGACACACATGGAGCACGTGTTGCCAGGCTGACTGGGAATTGATTTCCTCAATTTGTCTGCACCTACTTTTCCAGTCCTGAAACCTCAAGTGCAGCAAATGCAGAATTTTTTTACCAAATTGACAGCTTGTCACCATTTCAACGGGGTCGTAGGGAAAGGACAAGGCAATTTTTAGGTTTCTTCTCAAATGATCATAAGAAACAAACTATTTCCAAGCACATAACCTGTACTCACATCACAACAACTCATCTGTGTGCAGAGACACATATTTGAATGCTTACAATAATGCTTGAATAATTTCAATGAAAACTAAAGTTATGAGCTTTAATATAAGGAAAAAACCCCCAACATCAAAATCCAAGCCACAGATGCCTCTCACTTGAGGTACCACCCTGATCAGAGCACATGACACAGCTGAGCACTGCTCTTTTTCAAGTACCCTGCGCCCACAGAATGACAAAGTCTGCCTCCAAAAAAAGCCCCAAATACATTTTTTTCATGTTAAAGCTTTTTCTTACGCTTCTGTAAGTCATGTTCCCAGTGATGCTTCTAAAAATCAACTGACCTTTTCACAACGTGGTTTTAACTACTGCAATACTTAGAATAGAACCACAGACAGCTTTATTAAGACACTAAACAAGAGAGTGACTTTCTATACAAGGAAAACACAGACTGGGGACATCTCCAAATGACCCAGGTTTTGCTTCTAGAAGCCATTTCAAGCTTTTTGTTTGTTTCACCCCAGTCTTACTCCACTAGTGATCTATGCTTACACTTGAACCACCGTGTCTCCCAAAAAATAAACAAGTTCTACCTGCAAGCCCCTAGTGAGAGGAGAAGGTAAACACTAATTAATCTTGAGATCCCGAGGCACGGACATTACAGACGTGTCTCTGTGTGAATATATACTGCTTCATTCTTATGTTGCAGATTTATATTACACAACATTAAGTTCTAACCATGAATAGATAATACATATTATTAGAATTTTAGTTTAAAAAGCAATTTTTAATTTTGCTTTTCTGAAATATAACATGAATTCTCTGGTTTCAAGGTTCTAGTGACCTCAGCCCTGTGGCACATCTTTTGAAGAAAATTCAATGAGTTGCTATGAATAATTCCTGACTAAACTGGTGCTACAGATATGAAATCAACAAAATTCAAAGGGCAATTCACATATTTTGGACTATAAAAATGTTAAGACAGTCTTAAAGCTTTAAGAATACTTCATTTTGGGATGTGCATTTACTGCTCACAGTACATACGGAAAACAATTTATCCTTCAGGGACACTAGCATTGTATTTTAGCAAAAATAAAGGAACATTTTTTCTGAAAAATTAATATAAATGACAGAATACTTTAGTCACCATATGAACTGGGTGTCTGCATGAACTAGGCCTTACTCGAGTATTTTCTCCTACCCTTAACTGTTGTGAGAATCTTGACTCTATATGGAAATGTATGTACCAGACACCTTGCAATATTCCCTTCCAGAAAGAATGACTTTTTGGACTAATAGCTGCAGATCCCCCTCCTCTCCCAGTTTGATATTGACTGTGTCTCTGAAGCATGGGAACAGCAACGAGAGAGCTCCTTTAAATAAAAAAGGAAAATAATCATTCCTGACCATATCTGATACATCACTCACACAGATGACTAACGTTTCTCTAATTCACTGGCAGTTAAGTAGCCTAAGAAAAATACATCTCAGTGAGATCTTCCAGAGCAGCCAGTGCACAGTATTGACAGATAAGTGAAGCATGTGAGCCATATCTTGGGAACATTTATTTTGGCTACTGGAGCCAAGAGCAACACATAATGATGAATCCCAAGCAACACAAAATTAACGAGCTTCCTTCTTCCTTCCAAGAATTAACAAAGGTGAGCTGCCAGCTTGAGCCAAGATGAGACTCAATACAATGTGAGACTTGCACTCCTCCCCAGTGGTTGACTGAAGTGCACTATTCACATTCAACCTGTCAATATCTATTTTACTGTTTTATCCTTTTCTTTATAGACACACACACCCGCCCATATAGACCCACCAAGAGCTACTCTGTCCTTGTTACTGCGTTTGTCCTGTGTGATTCTAAATGTAAAGTATCGATCACCCAGCTCAGCAATCCACCATTTGCATCTTGCATAGTGGTTTCCATCATATCTCATGAATAAAATTTGTATTTATTATTTTCTCTTCTTGTTCTAATTCACATTCCTCAGGGAACATACTGATTTTGCCTGGATTTTTGTTAACCAATTCCTTATTAGTGACTTGACAGGTCTCCTCTGAAGTCAGATACCCAGGATGAGCTCCTGCAGGGGTGAAGGGCAGCTGGAAGACCATTAAATACCTCTGCTCCAGGCACGATGAAGCATTGCCAAAGCATCTCAGCCCTCTCCATGAAAGGGCAGCATATCCCTGATACTTAAAAGGTGGTCAGCTAGTTCAACAGGGGCAGAATTAGATTTGGAAAAGAGAAGCAGTTCAGTTTCTTTCAACAGGCAAAAATGAGAAAATCTCCATTTCTGGGACTGACTGACAGCCCAGCCAGCTCCATATGCCATTCCCAGCAGTGCCAAGCTGTACACAGGGCAAGGATGGATCACCCTCCTCCACACCTCTGCCAGCTTTCCACCTTTTCCACCTGGATGAGGGGTTGCTGTATTCAATAGTCCTCAGTGGAGAAGACTTTGATGAGTCTGATTTGTGCACTCTGTAGGAAGGGTAAGTGAATACCCCTCCAGGGTACAAGTGAGAAGAGATCAAGCCTTCCTCCAGACTCCTGGTTCTCAGCCAGCAGCAGGATCAAACTGTGGAACTCTGTGCAATAATAGGAGGAAGGAACTTGTGAACATGGAAAGCTGCTACATGAGAGTGTTGCTGCTACTCTATTGCTATCAGGGTCAGAAAATGAAGCAGATGAAGTAGTGATGATAACACAATCCACCCTTAAGCAGTAAAAACTGCATTACAGCCCCTAGAAACTGCAGACCCACACTCCGAAACAACACAATTCTTGAACAAAGTAGTCAGACTGTACCCATGCAAGTTAAAACAGTTCATCTCTCCAAATAAATTCATAACTTTACCATGTATTTTCCAGAGACATTTTCTGAAAGGGAAGCCTTGGATAAACCCCAGACTTGAGAGTAAAAAGGAATGGAAGGGACTCGAATAATACTAGAAAAATTCTGCAGCACCAAGTGCTCCGTTCTCCGTGACTGTCCCATCAGCATCCAGGAATAAAAGCAATAACACCCTGTCAGATACTCCCACCCAAAACATTCTGGCTCATCATGTTGGACTTCTCACAATGTAAACAGTCACACAGACACTCATTTGAAAAGCAGTGCTAAATGTTCTTGAAAATGCAAGGTAAGAGAGACTGCTTTGTCAGATATTGGTTACAGGATTCCTTTTTTTTTAATGACTGGAATAATTTCTCAGAATGTGGGACAAAAGTTATTAACAATATTAAATATTAACCAATATCAACAAATATTACTTAAATTTGCAGGCATCAGCCAATGCAACAAGGAGTTTTATATTGCTTAGCTCACAGATGCAGGCAGCACAAGAACTAAGTACTAATCTATCCTTCTAACCAGGAGACCAGAACACCCCTCCAAGTGTCACAAACTGGATTTCACTTTTCCATATTCTTTGCCAGCTCCCACAAAGAGTGGTTAAGTTTACAACTGGTCTCTGATAGAAACTGATTTCCCCCATTTACAAAAGATGACACCACTGACATCCAGACTGTGACCTGGGGTTAGACACCACTGACTGTTTTACCCTCATGAAGGTGGGCAGCTGCAGCAGTTCTGCCCAGCAGGGAAGTGTAGCTCAAGTTTTGACATATCCTACACCCAGCTGCTCAGGAGCCAGGGGGATGCTGCTGTCTTTGGTGTGAATGCAGAGAAATCCATCAGTCCAATGTGCAGAGACAACTTCAGCAGCCCCTGGGCAGTCTGGCAGCAAACCTGGTACTACACCAACTCACCTGTGGTAGCTGAGGCAGCAAGAGGGAAATACGCAATTCATAAAATTGATTAAATATCCAGTCACAGCTCTAAATCCATTTTAGGGTGTCTTTGTTCTCCTGCATTTCCAGATGAGCATTTTGTGAGCATGGATTTCCAGCTGGGTGTGTTACCCACCAGGTCATAGGAAAATGGGGACAGAAAACAATAAGGCTTTTTTCCTGAAAGGTCACACTCAAACTGTGTGACATCTTTACAGATCCATGTGGCTTCTGAAGTGCGTAGTGCATGCAGCTCCAGCAAAAACACCCCAAGTGCACACACTGCAAACCTTGTGTAAACACTATGGACTGGTCCATGCTGCCAAGGATTGGCTTTTGTTTACAACAGCAAAGAACTGTCCAGTGCTTTTATTACTTTCCCAGCTACTCTGAAGCACCCACCAATCTCTCCACTCAGCACGGTAATTGTGGAAGATGCTTTTTGTATTACATGATTTATTTAAAGCCTGTTCAATCTCAATTTATGAAATCCAGATTGTGAAGCATCACATAACAATTTATTCTTTTCCTTAGCATCTTTGGTCACTAATAGCAATTTTGCAGTACACTGTGCCAAATAAATCTACTTTAATACCTTAATCAAGCTTTTGGGAAGCTGCTTACAAAGACTCAATGCACAGTAGCATCACTGCAGTTAAAAATCAAACAATTTCCATTTTGACCTCTGTCTTCACACACACCAAACCAAAACCATACGTGTATATGCTGGGGTTAAAATCTGGATTCTAGCTTTTTGCTGCTTTCTTAGAGCTAATTATTTTTCCCAACTTTGAGAAGATTTGATTTGGCCATGCTTATACATTTTTCCCCCCTCCCCTAAACAACAAAAACACAGTTTTAGTGCTTTCAGATGTTGAGATCTTTTATGCTTGCTAAAGACACTAATTTGAGTAGAAAGAAGCAGCCACCAGCCAAAGTCCAGCCTTTTGAAGATTATACAGCTACGTGACAATTTCTGGCAGTTGGCCGTGGAAAAGCCAGGATCTGTTGGTGTCTTATATCCTGCCTCATTTTTCACACAAAAATGTGTGACATACATCTGGCTCTGGAAGAAATGTCAGTTCATCTTTCAGGCCCACCAGTTCGCCTCTTGATCCTCTCTTGCCGTGTGAAATTTCATAATTATTTTATCTTAAAATCATGCACGATGTTAATAGCAAAGCCTAAAACTGAAATGCTAAAATCCAAAAAAGGGGTCAGCTAGCTCACCACTAATCTTTACGTTCTGGAATAAAGCTATACAACCTTGCTGCAAAAAAAAGCACTGGAAACATTCTGGCTTTTCCACCGTGGTTAAGTACCACTGGTCATTCTCAGGATTCTGGATCTTAGGATTCAGCAGAACTTACATTGAACAAACTGAATTTTGCTAAGAGACAACGGGTTAGATTCCTGCATTTTTCAAGTGTTGAGTACCAACATGCCAAAATAAGAAGTGGCTTCTACCTTCTACTTCCACAACACTTCATTCCTCAGCTTTGTGCTGTCACTTTCCGATACCTCTCACAATGTTCTTTCTTCAAGAGATGGCCAAATTTTATGGAGCCAATATCGAATTCTGACAACATCCTCCTTCGTTGGCATTGTGAGCAATAATGTCCCACAAAAAAAAAAAATCTGAGTAAAATCCAAATAACTGGAGGGCCATCCCCATGGCATATTTGGCAGCAGTGGGTATCAGCTCTAAAGATATTTATTTAAAGTGTACTTATACAGGACATGTCAAACAAAATTCTGCTAATTTGGTCAGATA
Source organism: Eulacestoma nigropectus (assembly GCA_013397775.1). Taxonomy (NCBI): domain Eukaryota; kingdom Metazoa; phylum Chordata; class Aves; order Passeriformes; genus Eulacestoma; species Eulacestoma nigropectus. The sequence continues at coordinate 1,502,578 of VZTE01006658.1, forward strand.
ATAACGATGGAAGTGATTCAGTGTTCAGAGAAGTGAAAATGAAGTGAGCTACAATCATCACCTGAGCTTATGCCCTTTGAATGACTACCATGAGCAGTGGAACAACATACTTCCACTGCTCCTTTGAATGAAAAACCTTTCTATGTGGTATTTTGCCAGGAACAGAAACTACTCCTGTTCTTTAAAGTTTGACCCAGTGCAGCTGCTTTGTTTAAAAATAAGTTAATGATTATTTTTGCATCCACTTCAATAGATCAAAAAAGAACATTATTCCAAAAATCGAAGCAATATAACTGATTTTTATTTGTTATTTGAAAGAAATTAAATGGAAAAAAGCCAGGTTTTTTTTTAAATGCAACCAACATACTTTCTTCATTAACATTTTGTAATGTTTGACAATACTTAATAAAATAGCTTTAATATTACCTAAAATGTTGCAATTTAGCCTTTATAAGTTACGCCAAACTTTCCACAGTCCATTCTCCAAAGCCTACTGACTCATAGCAAAAAAGCCAGATTTATAGTTTTGTCCTAAAAATGATTTAAGCTAAAATACCAAAAAGTTGCAAGTTTCCAGGCCTCCCTTTCATACTACATTAATTTAGGAAATATTTTAATGACAGGCAATCCTAAAAGAGAAGCAGAGATGCAGTATGGTTAACAGGCCAAGTTAAGAGTCCGTACAGGGAAAAAAAAAGTTGAGACTTTCAAACATCACAGCCTTAAAGAGACACTATTAAAGGTGTCATATTTCCTGACTTCTGCTTTCACAATATATATTGTTTTCATTTGCTGGCAGAGTAGGCTCTGCAGAAACAGAACACACAGACGACACTGGAGTTTTGCTTCTGGCTACCAATAGCCAGCCCTCCTCCAGGAGTTTTTTCAAAACTCTTTCAAAATTAAAGTACATGAATCTTTATCTAAATATAGATATGATAACTATTTATTTATATATTTACACACATGTATATAAAATGAGTTTAAACTAGGACTTGGTAGTTAGGATACTGACTCTTCAAGATGAGCTATAATGTGAAAAAACTCTATTCTACAATGTCAGGTTATGTTTAATTTTAGAAAAGTAAGCTGGGGTTTTTTTGCTGGAATAAATCAGCTATGGCAAAACCTGCACCTGAAAGTACTTTCGAATTGAATATAGGTAAAAATCTTTTAGAATTTAAAATTCATCTCCCTTATTGCCATAGATGGAACTTTCTGATTCATGACGAAAGTACTGAGCAAATTAATTTTAAATGTTCAGTGCAGTCGTTAAACAACTCAAATGCAAATCTAACCCTGAGATCATCTGAAACAGCTTTAGTACAGCATTAGCTCAATACTCCAGACTTCTCTCGAACAATTGCAAGTGGGCACTTAACTCTTGAAAGCTGCTTTAGAAAATATCAATGGGAAAATAAGTCCTACAAGAAATGCCTTGCAGATAGCAGTTTCCAATCGAGCATAAAAAGCCTGCATTCCAAACCAGCTTGTGATATTGTTCTAGTCACCTACCTCTAACAAAGAATAATTCCCCAAGTTATTTCAGTTTCACAGAGATTTTGTTCTATTCCCACCATAAGCAGACAGAATTATTAATGCCAATTGCTAATGCCAAGGAGCACACCCAGCTAAGAGCAGCAATTGGATGTAGAATTAATTTTGTCCCTTTTGATATTTAAGTTTATACTCCTGCCAGGCCAGGAGGTTTCTATAAACTGATTCCAGATTAAGAGACATCTTATATTCGCCTTCTCCAAAAAAAAAAAAAAAAAAAGAAATTAACTTTATTGCTGTCAAAAGCAGAGGAAATCTACAATCTGTCCTCCACTAAGTCTTCCATGATACCCCAGAATCCACTGCTATCACTGGCATTATGCTACTTCAGAGGAAATGAAGCTAATCAGAAAACTAAGCATCAAGGCAGTTTTAGAAATACTGTGGTTCTCAAAGGAGACAATTGCAATTTCCATCTGTACAGACATATATAAAATACAAAAATACACAATAATATGAAATTATTACAAATAATCTTTTCACCCACATATCAATTTTAAGACTTGCCCAGATAATGTCCTTTTGATAATGTTATTGTGACTCTGGTTTCACTGCCAGTTCCATTTTCTTGGCAGCCACTCTACATTTTATTTCAAGTATTAGCTACCATGTAATATAAATTCAGTTGTGTTTAAAAGCATACTTTAATTTAGACAGGTACTCATCTCTCTCTTTCTTAAATAAAGTTAATTTTATTATCATTATATATTATGAATGACCATTAACAGAGAGGTAGAAAATCTGTAGCTGTTCCATAGGTATAAATAGAGATACTCACAGCCGTTCGAGTTGTTTCAGATCCTGAAAAGCTCCACGTTCTATCACACTGATCTGATTTTCTTCCAAGTGTCTGCAATTCCAGAAATACCAGTTAATTTTAACACAATATAAAAGCATCCCCACTTCTCTTCAAACATTATCAAAATGCTTTTCACCTAAGTATCAATACTAGTTTGAATTGGAGATTATTAAAAAAATTGGGGCAGAGGAGCACTCTCTCTCTTGATCACTAACAGGAAATTGACTCCAAATTTGCCTCCTGACCTCCACATTTGGTAAATATTTTTGTTCCTAAACTTCTGTAACCACAGCCTTTTTGCTTAGAAAGGTGTTGGTCTGGAGGCTGTTGTTACATCCCTGGTACATTCCTAATCTTTCTAGGATATTTATGTCATAGAATTGAGATAACTGACTTCTACAGCCCATAACAGGAACCCACTCCATGGCAACGTACTTTTTGTCCAGACTCTGCTCTGCACAGATTTCAGGCTTGCCCTGGAGCAAATCCTCTAAGCACTCCAAAGGGGTTCCATCCCCCCAGGAACAGCGGCTGTGTGACACAACTCTATACAGTCCCACTGTACAACAGGGTGCAAAAACACACGGGACAGGTCCCAGCTTTCCAGCGAGTCTGATCCTGCTTTTCTCCCCCTCGACACCGGGATAAGAAAAGGAGAATGACTTCTCTCTGATTTACAGCGTGCAGGGGATGCCTGCCATTCACACAGCAGAAATGCTCTCGATAGGTGAAGTGCAAGCAAAGGAACAAATATTCCAACAGTCCCATCTGAGGTGACCTTTTCCCTCCCTCAGCCCTGCCTTCCAGCACACATCCATTCCTGTTTCTGTAAGAGCGCTCAGATGCAGGGACTAAACACCTTAGAATATTCTGTGTGGCTTTAGCTAAAACACAGAGAGGAAGAACTCAGCACACAGTGAGTTTGGGCTCAGGGAAGACCGAGGAAAAGCATTATTCTTGTCTGTTTAACAGCCACTCCTCTGCCCTCAGTCCTCAGAGGATGCTCAGAGCTGCTCGACTGGATAGGAGCTGAGGGCACAGACAGCAAGAGAGTATTCCACAGAGAAGACCAAGAAGATGAAAATATAAAACTACAAAACTCAAGCATGTGAACTAGAGAGTCATGTGGCTTAAAGGACAGGGAGGAAATACTGCGTGAAGAAAAGGAAAAAGGATGGAGTTACAAGGGATAAAAGGAAAAGGTGCATGAAGGAGCATTTTGCATGTGTGGTGTTTGCTTGAGACTGGAAGACCTTTTTCTGCTGTACAGGGCTACGAGCTTCCAGGTCACTTGTTTCTAGTCCCCATCCTGACGTGTGCAGGACTAGGCTACCTTTCTAGGAACACTGGGACAGGCTGCAGATTTCTGTCTTCTCAATATACTCCCCAGCAAACAGGGCAGGGAGGAAAAATAGCGGTTTAATAGCAGAACTATGAAGAGACCATAAGAGACACCAAAGAAAAGTTAAGAAAAATCTGAAGGATGTTTTATTCCAATGTCTTCCGTGTCAGACACCGCACTACTCAAAGTCTGAGCAAATGAGTTACATAAACCTGGAATGAACACGTGACAAAAGCTCCACGTAAAGATGGCAGTTGTACATTTTGGTTATTCCTAAAGGCAGAAAAGACTGCAGCAGCATTAGGCAATGTCTGACACTATAAAAACACAACCAAACTGAAACAACTACTGACATTAACATAGTAGAGAACATGTATTTTAATAGACTCTCAAAATGGTATTGACAGTTGGGATGGAAGCCAAGGAAATCTAAACAACTCCTCCGCTAGAGATGCAAGAAACACCAAAGCACCAAAAAGTCTCTCCATAGATTTGAGGTGTTTCCTTAGTATACAACAACTTGTTCACAAGTGTTAAGGGAGCAGGAGAAGAGACTGACCTTTTCCTTAGCAGGACTTATACTTGGATTATCACTAGCGAACTCTAACAGTTCAGCAGTTGCAGCTTTAAGGGCTGGGTTTAGAAGATACTCAGAGGAAAACTTTTCATCACTAACTTAGTGGTGCTGTTTGAGGTTCTTGTAGAGAAAACAGGAAACTAGGAATGACAAAGTCTGCAGACCAATGTTCAAGGCCTATCTAGAGGTGTGGTTAAGCCCTTGACAGATACTCTGAGATCATGAGACAGCACCACCTGAAATCTTTGTATTTATGACTGTATACTAGACCCAAAAAGTCACCAGTTTCCTTGTGTACAACTTCTACAGCCATTCTTAATCAACTTCTACTTAATACTATGCAAAATGCTATTAATGGGCCTGTACCTTAAAGTGGCCAAAATCTGAAAGTCCTATTTGCTAGTGTTTCAATATAATTGATTTATGCACAAGTGATTGTAAAACAGACCGAAATCTTTACCATGAGATTTATTCAAAGCCAGTAAGAAACAACTAAATAGCTCTGAAACTACAGTCACTTTAGTGTAGAACTAAAATTTACTGTTTCACATGACAAGCTGTTCCAGTTGCCTAGTCTAAAAGAATACCAACAACAGAATAATGTGCCAAAATTACTAGAATTTGATCTCTGGAATTATGGGCATCCTAAGTAGTAGCAGCCTAAAATAATCTCATAAAAAACAAACAAGTTTTGTGTTATACTCACAAGACACGAAGATTCTTCAGCCCTGTGAAGTCCGTCTTTGTGATTCTCGTGATGTTATTTTTTTCTAGATCCCTGCAGAGGAAAAAGAAAGCAGCATTCAGACACTATAACTGACACCCAAAATTCCATCAGCAGACAGTATCTGCATCACTGGAGCGTCCACCAGCTGCTCAAACTGTACAAACAAATATTTCCATTAAAATCTCAAAAAGTAAGTCATCGATCCTGATGCATTTTGCCTCCTCCTCCTCTATGTTGGTCTCACAGATGAAGTTTCTCCAGTATTTAGTTCTAGTACCAGTGCTCACTATATGCTTCTTTCTCCCTCTGACTACAATGCTCTAAGAGGTTGTGTATATCCAAGACCCAACTGGTATAAAACAGCTGAAAGAAGAGTACCGAGCCCCAGAATTATTATTCTAAACCCAGGTGAGTCCAACCTGCTGCAGCAGCTTTGCCCACACACAGCCTGAAAAAGCTCAGCTTAGTTCAGCGACTCTTAAGTGTGGTCCTACCCAGATGACTGGAATATTTACTGGTGCTACAGGACCTGCCTTTGCCAAGAACCCCTAAAGTTCTGCCAGCTGAGCACATCCTGTTGTTTGGCCTTAGACATTCCATGGTTTTCAGTCCTGTCCGCACTGTTCTCCCCGACTCAGGGACAAGACAAACAGCCAGTCTTCCTTTCTAGTCTTCATGCCATCAAAAATATGGCATGTAGACACAGAATGTATAATATTTTTGGCCTAACTTTTTTCAAACATTTGACATCAATCTTTCAATGAGTCTAAGACATAAGCAAGACCTTAACTGGATTGAAGCAGTGTGTGATGCACTAGAGCACAGATATAAGTGTTTAAGAATATTGGAATCTACTTCTAATGGTTATTGACAGACATCAAAATAATACTAATAAAATCCTTAAGTCATAAAATGGATTATAAACAGATTTTACAAACTGGAAGAGTTAGTTCATGCATCTTAGCAGGAGACATTTATATAATACAAGAAAGATGCTCCTGTCAGGAAAGCACAGACGGAAAGTGAGAATAAAGATAAGGAAATGAGGGGAAAACAGTCCCTATGTTTCAGCTATATGAATAGGACAGCCAGTATCCCTACTTGACTTATGTCAGCTATATTTTAAAAGGTTCACTGAAGAAAAGAAACCACAGAGCCTGTACAGGGCACTTTCATTGCCTGTACCTTTCTCTGCCATTTGTCTTTAGCCTGTCAATTGACTCATACTTTTCCCCAAGAATACTTTTGAATCACTGCCTACATTTTTCAGATTTTCCAGCTTAATTTCCTCTTCTGTTCTCAGTTCAGTTCTTCTACCCTGGTGCATCATTAACAATTCACTGGTGTGCCAGTGAGCTGATTGCAAGAAACATTGGAAAGAATTACGTCTGGAGTAAGCAATGTGTAAATAGCTTGTGTTTGACTTGCACGCTGTTCCTCATCTGCTTGTTATGGCACTCCATCACAAGTTTTCCCTTTATCTCAGAGAAGCTCTAGCAAAACACAGCATTAAGCTGGTTGGAATCCCCAAAGGCAGAGAGGAGCCAGCCAAGGGACATGGAGCAACACGATGTCCGTGGCCCCAGTTTTTGTGTATTTTGGTAAGACTTGATCCCAGCACAGCTTTACTTGGCTTGAACAAGTGCATGCAGAACCACCACTGCTGCCATCCACACAGCAACCTCTCCACCACACCCCCCACACCCTGTCTGAGACACCAGTCCCACACACCAGCACAATTCCTCTCTGCTTCCAGCCCCGAGAACCCTCAACATTCTTCTCCTGGGGAAATCCGCAGCTCTCTGTTCTGAAAGACTTTAACACTCCTTGATCAATACATACCTTGAGATTGCTTTTTCCTCTACTCCTGCAGACTGGCGCAGCCTATCCTGTATACACAATATCAATCATCCAATTAATCACTTACAAAGTTTAGTGTCTAAGTGAAAGGTTTCCATTTCTGTTATTCGAATTACTTGCACAATGCTCTAACCTTAAGAGAAACATTCCTCAGGAAGTTCACTTTCCTCAAACCATAACTGCAGCCTCTGTTTTAAAAAACAGTGTTTACCTTCTGAACATTTGCCTTTTCTAGCACGCTCTGCCTCAAGGCTTATCTGCCATTTGAAGAAAAACAGACTAAAACTGTGATGAACTATGTAAAATTTCCTCCTCCTGTTCACAGTAGGTCTAACAGTGCTGCAAAGCAGCAGATTGCCACAGGTTACCCCATTAGTCAATTAAACTTTGTGACTGTGAAGTTACTGAACTAATGCAGACATTAGTGGTTTACAGCTGGTATTTGTGGGCAACATAATATTTTATGTTTCCTTTATAAAGTTTGGCAGCTGATTATGGGCTCACTAGTGGGTTTCAACTACAAAGAGCTAAACCTTAACATATAATCTTGGTTGGCTTTCAAACATATCAGTGTTCAAAAGGACTCTTGGAACTAAACAGATTTCTTGGAAAAGAAATCATCTGGGTCTAAGACATGAGGAAAATAATACCATAAAGAAAAATTTAATTTATGTTTCACTTCAACACATATCTATATCCAGATGAAATAATTCTACATAATATTCTTACTGTGCAGAATTCCGGCATTTTGGGTAGTACGTGGGGCCAAGCAGATCTTGAATCCAACTCAGCACATCTATCTCACCCACAGGACCAGCTACTACTCTTGGTCATTTCACATTCAAATAGGATTGTCTCATCAATTAAAAACATCTAAGAAAACTCCATTAAGAAATACAGGTCTCTTCTGGAGTGTCAGCAGCAAAGTTGAGTAACACTCCATTAAAAAGAAATCAGAAATGACATCTATACCAGCTTTGGTAAAGCTCTTGGCATTAGGTCTCTTATCAATTTATTAATTTTTTGAGGATAATTTGTAGGATAAAGCACTCTAAGGACAATGCAGCTACAGTGGTAGCTTTAAGAAAACAGACATGGAAGGAATGATTTCAGTGAGAACAGAAACATGAATTGGACTAGAATGGTACAAGACATCATGAAAGTGAGTTCAGATGAGCTATTAAGGGAGCTTTACTCATAAACATGTCCTGCTATGTTCTAATAACAATTTAATTCAACACATATTTTGTAGATGCTGAAGACTGAGTCACACAATGCACACACTTATTACAAACAGGGATGCTTGGAGCAACTGGAGCAAATCCTGCTACATTGCAATAATTCCTCTGAATTGCTTCATCTTTCATTCTTCTTTAAAGACAATCAAGTGAATTTAAGACAGACTTTTCAATGTTTTAAAGCACCAGCATTCCCAGGAGCATGCCAGGAGTGCACAGATTTCCTCTGCTACTTCACTTAAATTTCAGTTGATAATTATTCTGTTCAGCCACTCAACTCTTCCAAAACATCCGGATGCTGTTCTCAGCCCCCACCCTCTTCCCTGGACTGGATAAAGTTTATGACTTGAGAAGTAAATCCACTTGTCTCTTCACACTTCGTGCTTCAGCCTTCCGGGCTCTCAAGCCTTGGCAAACACAGCCCCTCATCCTGGACAGCTCTGAGCCTCTCCTCTCTGATGCACAAGATCAGGATTGAGCCTGACACCACATCACCCCCACAACAAGCAGTGCAGTTCTTACATAAGAGCCAATAACAACAACAATCAGATGCTGAAGTCTTGCACAATCTTCAGCTTAATAAAATACCTTACACAAAATTCAAATCCCTTTATCCTTTTATATACGAGGATGCAAAAATTCAAAGCAACACAACCAGATTGTAGCAAGTTCCTATTACAGTCAGAGGTTATTTTGCTACCATCTGAACCCTCTCTGTATTATAATACCCAAGATAATCTGGATAATCAAGTCTGGGCCTTCATCATAGTTGTGAATCCTAAACATACCCAGGTCAATCCCTAACTTAATTCCTCAACATTTCCAAGACTACATGTTTGAGGTCTTGTAATCAGCTGCTCATTTTAGAGCTCTGGTTGCTCACTTTTGCTTTTCCAAGCACATAGAAGCCAAATTGAAAAGTCTTACTAAAGCACAAACCAGTTTTCTCTCTACAACTCTATAATGGTTTGGTTTTGAAGCCTCTGATACATGGGCACTGCACAAGTTCATTGGCACACAAAACACAGTCTTACTGCAAATGCTGTATTTGCTTCAAGACAAGGTTCTATTTCATGCTTTAAAAAAAAAAAAAAAAAAAGACCAACGATTTTTTCCTGATCTGAAAAACTACTGGACTTCAGGCCTAATTTTGTTACCTTTTGGTCAGAAAAGAAATTGCCTAAATTTAGTTCCCTTTCTAGAAGGAAGATGCATCTGGTAAAAACCATTTATTATCAATAAGTACTCAAGAGCAACAAATTTTCCTTTGTTTCAGAGAACTCTCAGGTGCCCATCTAGCAAACACGGTGACATTCCTAACAACAAAACTGAAGATCTCTGATGCACAGTAATTTCATGGCAGTAGCTGATTTTGCATTTCAATGACAAATGCAAGTCCTAGATGGGCAGTATTCTGAAAAAGATTTATTGTCTAATTAATATTATTTGTCTTTAACCTAAGACAACATGACACAAAATGAAAATTCATGAGAAGCAAAAATAACCTGCTATCTTAGAAGGAGCACCAGACTTCCTTGAAATCCTCAGATATTTCTTCATTTACATTAATAAAGACTTCAATAAGAGCAGTAGAGAAACTCATCTCAATAAGAGCAGTGGGGAAACTATTTAAGGAAAAGTTAACTGCCATACACTTCAAAAAACAGCTCTTAGACAAGTTAAACAGCATTACGATTCTTTCCTGTCCAGCTGCTTCCTAAGTAAGGTAAATATTCATTTCTAGTCATAGAACCTCAAGTTTAGTTTCTGTTCCTGTTACATTTTCAAAGTGGTTACCACCAGTTCAAAGCTACACACATTTGTGTCACAGTAGGGACAAAAATCAGCCCAGAACCCAAAACTCTGAAAGGAATCTTGATTCAACCAACACCCCACAATCAAAAGGGAAGATGCATTTCTCTTCATCTCATTTTTCCTATTTTCCAAGAAGGAATGCATAAAATTTGTATGTCACACAGAACAAAGCACTTAGGAACTAATGAACATCTCTCTTGTTCCCCCTAAAAACAGGCCAGTATCCAACACACCATCTAGAATTCCCATCAAAACAAACCTCACCTGGGACACAAATCATGGAACTTCCAAATGTTCATGAAGAACAGAAGAAAAATAATTTTCCAAGAAATTTAAGAGCACCTGTTTTGAAGTGATAGCACACATCCTTTGCGATGATTCATTTGTACTACATTCCAAAGGGTTTATTTTAAATGGTAAATCAACATTGACAATGTGAGAGCTAAAATTCAAGTGATAATGAATGAATCCAGATTCTTGGATCTAAGGAGCTGCTGATGTTTTTCATTAGCCCAATTTCTCCACATAACTAAAGCAGCACTCATTCCTGAGAAACAAGGCTTGTTCTGTGTCACTGCACTGCTAAAAGGACTTTGTCAGCCCAAACCAGTCAGAGTGACAGCTGAGTCATCCCTTGGAAGTTTTTCTGTGCTTTGTTTTCCTCATCCCCAGTCACCACCCCAGGTAACCACAACCACAAACAAGCAGCACCTGAGCTGGAAGAAACCCACATTTTCCACAGCAACGCATTTTTTCACCATTGACCTGGCTACCTCTTGCACTCCAGAAACTTAAGCCATGAAGAAAACCTTCTTGATATTTAGGACAGCTACCTGCAGGGCTGGAGGCAAAAAGCTGTTCAGTAAAGCCTCCCCTCTTTACCAGTGCTTTAGTTCATGCTAAAACCAGGACCAGGAAAAGGACAAAAATCCACTGCCATGTGTGAAGTTACCCACACAACAGATTCTGGCTGCCCTTCCCAGTCTTCACACATCCAGTATCTGTTTTATTATTTTAACCATTTTCCAGGATTTCTGCTGTGCAGCTGATTTTCTTTAATGGGTATGAACTGCCACCAGCCTCTCAACCTTAAATGACCATAATTCCCAACAGAAAGCACTTGGCAATTCTCTCTTTTGCCTTCAATCCAAGAACTTCAAAGTTACTGTGATAAACTACTCAATTATAACACTATCCTGAAGCCCTCTGGCAGCACAATCTGCATATCTTCAGATTGAACATATTTTCATCTCAAGTTTTGCAATGCAGGAAATGAATTCCTGGGACTGGATTTTATGAAATACACAAATTCCACTAGTTTCCAAATCACATGGGCAAGTATGAACATCACTTCTAAAGAAAGACAAAAACTTCAAAATCATATTCAGCTGAAGTAACTTCATTTTTTTTTTAAATAGTACATTTCATCTCTGTAAGACTCAAGTTATTTTTTCTTCTAAACAGCTGACTTTGCAAAGGAGCATGAGCATTGATTTTTATTTCTACCGAGCTCTAGAAAGACTAGCACTCTCTGAACATTTCACATAATTTAGTTCAATAGAAAAAAAATAGTCAAAGCCCTCCACCTAAGAGGAACTAAGCCCATGCAACAATCACAGGTGGGGCACTGCATGAGCAGGAAGATGCTTTGCAGCAAAGACTCCTGGAGTCCCATTGTGCCTCAAAACTCCAGCAGTGTCCCTTGAAGCAGCAAAGGCCACCTTGACCACACTGTGCCAGCGTAGCCAGAGGGGTTTAAAAATTTGAAAGAACTGTCCTCTGGATTTTTGACAGTCCATCTGCGATACTGGGTCAGTGCAGGCTCTCCAGGACAGGAAAGAGAGAATCAGGAAGCTCTTTGATGACATCTGAACAGAGGCCGAGACACCTGGGTTTGCTGAACTTTAATTAAAGGTTAAGGGGAGATCCTACTGCAAACTATAACCAGCAGTTTGGAGGCTATAGACACCCTTGCCTGATCTGCAGTAAGAACAAGTCACAAGTGGAGAAATATTAAGAGAGAAAAAACAAGCCCTGCCACAACCACCAGTTCTTTCTAAGTATTCTGCATAGCTTCAGCAACAAGAACTGCAGTGTATCCACACAGCAATACTGGGATCCAGCAGCGTGGACACCTTATACAAGAGTAACAATCAACTCACAATTCAACATTCCATCATTTTCGCTGTAGTTGTTGGATACCACGTGTAACACTGGATAGTTTCAGTCCTCAGGAAAATTTAAATAGTAATTAAACAGCCACACAATAGTTGGAGCGTGCAAATCCCATGCTGCAGTCCAGCGTATTTTTGTAACACACCTACACGCCAGCTTTTAATTCAAGAAAGGTTAGATCCTTTGTTCTGGTTACAGAAGGCTTTCAGGTATGAGTCAGACTGTTTTCTTTCTGTCTGAACAATGAGAAAAACGGACCTTCGAGGTTAAGTGCCCTAATTTTGTGAATAAGCTGTCCATCCTTAAGCCCATTACAGCAGCGCTTGGTTAATAACACACATTAAGCATCCAAATGATCTGGAACTGCTTGCAGGCAACACACTTCTGCCCTCATCCTTATAAAAATAAGAAAAAAAAAATTATTTGGCAAACTACAAATGTTAAGAAACATCCAGGAAAAAAACCTTAACTTTTTGCAACTTGTGCAGCGGCTGAATTCCCCACAGCAGGCTGCAGTGGAAGTCATACCCAAGGCCCACAGAAGGCAGCATAATGGATTGAGTAATTCAAGTCTTCTGCTTCTTCCAAGGAAATACACGTTTGTCTCAGCCTGCAGGAATTCCCATCTAATTATTATAGCGTACAGGTTTTATTATACACATAAAGGAATGGTTATGCTGACAGCATAATGTTTAACAGTACATTTTACACTCCTGTGTCCTTCACCTCTGTCCCCAGAGCTCTGTACTTGCTCTTGATGTGTTCCAGATCTCATCTGGCAGGGTCACCTGTGCCCTGGTGAAAGATGCCAACACCCTGCAGGAAGAATAAAAGGGGTGGAGGTTGTCCTGGCACTTCCTCATGTGCCACAGCACACCTGGGCTAAAGAGGCACCTGATGGAGATCCAGCACAGGAGGGAGGGGACAAACAGCATCCAGGGGTGCAGGAACACTGCCCAAACCTCAAGTGATGGTATAAGCTAAGTCAGAGCTCAGCTGGAGCTGGCAAGGGTCATCAAGAAAAGCTCCTAGCAGTGCATTAGCCATAAAATAATAAACGAGATGTGATGGTTCAGTGACAGACCGAGGTGCTCAAAGCCTTCACCAACACAGTCTCCCATGTTCTTGTGTTCAAGGAAGAGAGGAACAGCCAGCAGTGGCAGAGGATCAAGTCAAACATCACTTGAGAACTCCTGACCCGTCCAAGCCTGCAGGGAGACAGGACACATCTGTCAGTGCAGAGATGGGGCTGATACAGCTCAGCCTCGCCTGACACCTCCAGCACAGGCAAGTATCACCTTTGCCTTGAAAAGGTTTAAAAGCACAATATGGCAAAGGGCAGGCTGGTCAGCAGCAGCCTCAGTCTGGTACTGGGAAAGTCACTGCAAATATTATAGGAGGCAATTTCTGGTTTTCAAGGCCTAACGGACACTTTCCTGTCTGAATTCTACGTTCTGCTTTGAGCAGAGGCTGAACCAGGAGACCTCCTGAAGTCCCTTCCAACCTTAAAGATTCTATGATTCTACATTTTCTGCAAAGGAAAAGGTAAAACAAGTATTTGTCATCTTCTGTTTCAGGGGGAGTTCAGGGAATAGTAGAAAACTTGAAATATGAAGCATAAAAAAAATAGAGAATACTTTAAAATACAGTTTCTACAGAAACATGGATTAATATGAAGAAGCCAGGTTGTGCACATTATAAAGAGGAAGAAGTACAGTTTTGTCAGATAAGCTCAAGCATCATTTTAATTCATATTTAAAAAAAAAAACAAACCAAAACCACAAGGTTAACAACTGCACATACAAAAATGCCACTTTTTTAACTTCTTTCTTTTCAATTCTTGATCTTATTAGCCATTCCTACTTAAAAATTGTAGCTCTTCTTTCATGTCCAGCATGACCAGCTGGTCATGTGGATTTCAGGTGGTCAGATCAGCCCAGTGCCATTCCAAAGCTCAGACAGTCACAAAGACAGAAATCAGACCATGTCAAGCATTCTTTGGGCCACATTTTCACTCGGCTACTAAATGGCCAATCTCATCAGGATATGAACAGAAATGTGCCTGTGCTTCAATGCTGGACAGTTTGAGACTCATCTGGGCAAAAAGTATTACTGCAAACTTCAGCAAAACACACGTTGCTTTAATTCTGCATTTCACTTAACTGGCATGTGACTGAATAGATCACAGCGAAGAAACTGCAGTGTTTGGGTGCTCTCCACTAATACAGACAACTTGGTATTTCAGATTTGCAATATTTCACACCTGCTTCCGACTGCTGGAAATTCGTGATAACTTGGAAAGACATTCTATGAACAAATAAATTATTTTAGTGAAGCCTGGCGTGAAAATCAAGCCTTGATTTCATCACCCTGCTTACTTTCAGACATGCACAGACTAGAAGCCCTCCCCAGATCTTTTCCTGGAAAGGTAAGAGAGATCTCTCGTTTATGTTTCGGGTTTTTCTTTTTGTTGCTATTCAGGGTTTTGGTTTTTTAATGTAAAAAGCATCTAGTGTCACCAACTCTATTCATTCCTAGCACCACCACACTGAGTGTAACATGTCTACAGAGGCCACTGAGGAGCAGAGGAAGCCAAGAAGTTGCAATAAAATGCATAGGACAGTTTTAATATGTAAAATTAATTTTGAAGGAAGGGATGTATTGACTTGAAGTTAGCAACCAGATGTTGCCACCAATTTACAAGCAATTTTCTTCACTCTCAAGTAGATTCCCACCTTCCTTGTCCCTCATCCTCATCCCGCTTTTGGTTTTTTACTTGCTGCACTAGGCCAAATTGATTTCACAATGTGTGATAAAGGAACACAAAACTCAAGTTTTCTTAAAGCCTTTGCAGAGAAATCTGATGTTTCAAGTTACCGAAACTCCTCGTGCTTATGAAAGCACTTTGCACTAATCCTGCTGCATACATGAGGGCCATGGAAGAACAACCTTGGAAATTATCTAATCTATAAAATGAAGTTAACATCAACTGGGAATAATCCATTTTCATCTTCTAAAAAACTTCATAAGCAATTAGCTAAAGAACTTTCCAAGGGGGAAAAATGAACATAAAACCAAAACCAATGCCAAACAAACCCCCAAAAAATCCATAAAACACTTCTGATTGCTCCTTATCTTCTGCTGCCTTTTCATATGTTATCTATTAAAACTCAAAACTCCAAAGGATCATTGGGCTGTTTCCTACACTTTCACATTCTTATCTGAGAAACTTATATCCAGATGTGTGTTTTCATCTCTCTGAAGAACCAGCCTTTCCCTTAGGGCTTTATTTCTCAGTATCTATTTCCACTTCTGGAAAACTAGTTCTCTTTGCTCAACTATTTCCCTTCCATCATTTTTTTCTCACCCCTTTTTTCTGGTCTCCAGCTAAGCTCCCTGCTGCATGTATTTAGGCATTGCAGAAATGCACAACTGCTCCCCTGTACCACTGCCTTACAATGAGTTCTCTTTTTTGCTCCCCAGCTGTATTCTCAAAACACCATCTCTGACCAGCTCTACCACTTCAAGAGGATGAGACTGCCAGTGCCTCTTCTCACCACTCTCCAACTGTTTCACACAAGCTTGTGACCCAGAGGCTCCCACATTGCTCAGTGATGCTGTAACCACTGCTGCCCTCCCCAAACAAAGATGCTTCACCCAGGTTTTGCCAAAACCAGCATTTCAAAAACGTCTCTAATATAATGCCTCCCCAGTCTAAACAAACCCATCACACAGACAAAAAGACAAAATTGGAGAAAATCCATAAGTTCCCACTAATGTCCAGGCAAAACATGCTTTAGGACAAACAGGAAGGCCAAGACACGTAAACTGCTTTCTGGATGCATCTTTTCCTTGCTGAAATTTCTCAGAGTCATATTTAAACAACACAACTGTTTTAATTAAACATTGCTGCCTCCATAGCTGTGGACAACCAGTACATGCATATGCAGGATTACTTTAATGGGCTGGATGTCCTGTGATCACATCTGTTATGTGAACTTCATATGCTACACACTGTATCCTAAACTAGAGAGAATGGGAAAACTGCTGTTTGCTATGTCCTTATTGGAAGAGAAGAAAAATCATTAATGTAAAGTTGAATTATATTCTTGCATAGGGAATGTGTAACAATGGAGAATTTCTTTGTTCATTCACCTTGGATAAGACAGCAAAGAACACAATACAAAATTCTAGGGAAGAGTCTTCCATTTTTGGAAGAGCTTTTTGTAATCTTCAAAGGAAAAGTGAAGTTTGGAATTGGAATATTTTCTATTTTGGGACAAATTGTGGAAAAAACTATTCCAAGTCAAGCCAAACTTTTGTACCAGATCAGTAGCTTGTAACATATGACACTGCATTTAATGCCAACACTGAAAACTCTTTCAGGCAGACAGACAACCAAGTATTATTGCAACTTAAAAAGCTGAGAAAATATTTGAAGAAGTGCTCAATATTGGCCAGTGCACACCCAGAGAAAATGTCAGAGATGACAATTCAGTAGGACAGTTTTACTAAACTGCCTTAAAATACTTGATTTTACTATAACCTGAGAAAGTGAGGAAGGCTCACAACTCGTGGGATCTTTTGAAACTTTCAGGGTTATTTATTAGGTCCCACAACAGCATACACCAGTAATACCTCACAGTCTACTAACACTTGTATTTTGTACCAGTTAATTGTCACATTCCTTACCTGCCACAGGAGTAAAGGAAAAAGCCCAACGGAAAAAAAAGCCCAAGGATTCAGGAATAGTCCCCTGACTATTAGCATGCACAAGCATGCACCTTGCCTCTGCTATCACAATGTTATTTTCTTAATAGTTAAATGCTTATCTTTTGACACATATCATGAGAAAGTTGATTCCCACACACTTCCCCTCCACTCTGTGCCTCTCTCCCCACAGTCAAGTAGCCAACCTTGACAGAATCCAGCTCTTGGAAAAAACGTTTGGAGACAGACATTAAAAGCTGCATTTGATAGTGCTGTGATTTTGGAGATCAGAGCCCCAGCTTCACTAATACGAAATTTATTACCATTGCTGTTCCCATGCATAGAAGCACCCTTACAATAGCTCAAGATTTCTTCACGTTGAGCACTGTGCAAACAAAGATTTCCCAAAGGATTTTCTGCGAAGGAGAAAGAGCAAAGAGACGAAAACAAGCAGATGAAACAGAACTGATGAGTACAGCAGGCACTGTCCTCAACTTCAACACAGCCTAAGCTGCACTCTGTATTTTTAACTGATATAATTAAAATTACAGTAAAGTTTTGTGAAACAAACTCTTTTTTTAACAAGAATAGATCCTCCCAAGAAACAGCACCAAAATGGAAGGAAAAAAAGAATAAATCTACCAGAAACAGAGTTCATCATCATCCTACCTACACTTTCTACAAGCATGCTGACAGGCTATTAAAAATGGGTTAATAATCTCCAAATCATTAACCTCCAGAGCAGTTTATCCCTCCCCTTCCATGGAGCCCTGGCTGAAACAGAATCACCAGTCTGTGTCTGTAGAATCAAACTGTCAAGGTGCAGAGAAAAAATTCTGAAACATCCTGAAAACATCCTGAAAAACTGCAGGCAGCTCTTGTGTCTTGTTCCTGTGGGTGACTGCCTGGGTGCAGAGACACAGCACAATGTCACCGCTGTGTCCCCACACCACAGGATCGAAGTCTCTCCAATTAAAGTCCTAAACACAACGTTGCTGCCCCAAACCAGACTGACCATGGGTGCCCACAGCAGCCAGTGAGGTTCCAACAGGGAACCAACAGGGATAACGTGTCCCAAAATCCTCAGCACTGCCTGGACTCCAAATACATTTGGCAGGTGTTTGAGAGTCTTCGTCAGGAACCTGGTACTGACTCCACCAGGCTGATCCCGCTCCACACAGCTGAAGCAGGAAGAAAGGCACAGCATCCTCCAGGCAGGAAGCACACAGGACTCTCCTGAGGATTCCCTTCTACAGAAAGTTAAGAACCATTTCTACAACAGTACTGCAATTTTTGAGGAAAACATCGGTAAAAATGAACTGTGGGCAACATCAATTTATATCAACTTAGAAGCAAATTTCAGACAGATTTTGAAGACTGATCAATAGAAAGTCAAGACAAGACCAGT
Source organism: Eulacestoma nigropectus (assembly GCA_013397775.1). Lineage (NCBI taxonomy): Eukaryota > Metazoa > Chordata > Aves > Passeriformes > Eulacestoma > Eulacestoma nigropectus. Next base: position 1,520,786 of record VZTE01006658.1, read on the forward strand.
TTTAAAACACTCAGTTTTCTGCCTCATTTTAACCACGCTCATATTTACCGAAAATGCTCTCTTCACCGATGACAGCAAAGGAGATTTGAACCGATGGCTACATTGTCATTTCTACCTGAGAGACAAAATTAGCGTCTTAGAAAAAGAAGTAAATCACAAACAGAAAGGTAAAAATCTAATTAAAAGCTCCAAAAATCTATCAATCATAAGATTAAAAACATATATTGCAGCCATCAAACAGATGGTGTAAAAGTGAAATACAAAAATTTATTCTGACAGAGACAACTGTCAGACCAGATTCAGCTGCAAGGAAAAAAAAGCTGAAAATAACTGGCAGAGGTAAGAATCAGCCTCTTAAGTTCTTTTCTGTGGAGATGGCCTTCAACTCAATCTAAAATTTACTGAGTACAGAGCACAGACCTGTTCCCCTTATCTTTGATGTATTTAATACCATTAGACAAACTCTCAGTTGCTTACAAGGCCATTTCCCAATGGGGAAGAAGCAGTTCTTGCCATTGATAAGATCCATTCAAGATCTTAAAGGATGATATGTCTGACTTGAAAACACTGAAAACAGATTTGGAAACAAGGCATTACAGATCTCTGGAGAAAAGACTTGAAAAATACTGAAAACAGAGCAGCTTGGGCCATATTGCAACCCAAATATGACTGGAACCCAGCCTTTTCTTATCCTGAAAATTACTTAAAACAAACAAAGCAGTAGAATCGACATAGCTTTACACTGGCAAACAAAACTGTTAGTGAACATAAGAGGGAGGAGAGTCACAACAGCAGTCCTAGATCAAAATCCATATCACGTTATGCTAAAAGCACTTGAATCAATGAGAACTTCTAGAAGTTTCCTGTGACCTCAGCAGCAGAAAGGAGCCAAGGACGGGAGCTCATTTCCACCAGCCTGTCCCTCAGAGCTCACAAGAGGATGGGGAATAAAATTGACCTCTACTATGACATTTTCTGAACACCACTGCTCCCCTCTACATCCCTGTAACAGGAATGTACAGACAGACAATCAGCTGAAGAAACCTTTGCCACATGTCCCTTGTAGTCAGTCATTCTCCAGGATGCTGCCAGCAGAATTTTTCTGGAAAAAACTTTGCCCTTTGAGGTTCACTTTAGCTTTGCTCCTCAAACTTCTCTTCCTTCCTCACCTGAAGTTAGAAACTTGCTGTCTCACCCTGAGGAGGACAAACATCACTGTTTCACTCTGCAGGAGTGGAAAATACAACAGGAAAAGAAAAGCCCCTTCAGAGAGCTGTAGGACCACAAGATGTGGGAGCAGATTCCTACAGGTGCTCCCAGCCACACTGTGGGAAATCAAGCATGAGGAGCACCACACAAACTTTATCAACGGTTTGGGGAAAATTAAGCTTTCAGTCATTTGAGCTGTTAGTTCCTGGGAGGAAACACATCCTGATTTAAGCCTTCTGAATAGGCTCTCCAGTAAACAAGCTCACTTCTTGACATGCAGTCACTGAAATTACTCACTGAACACCCTTATTAGAGCAAAGTTCTTTTCCCCTAGTATCACTATCCCCAAGCATCTTGTGAGATATCTGTGAGAAAATCATTTTTCTCTGCTCTGTGGAAGTTGAGGAATAGCCTAAGTACTCCTGGAAACACAGAAAACAAATATCAGAAGTCAATGCCCAAGCAGGACAAGTTACTTTTGTTTTAAACACAACTGGAAGTGCTTGTACACTGGCAGTGACTTTCCAAAAGATTACAGGTAGTTCTCGCTTTAAAGGTCAAATGGCAGTGTACAACACAAGGAGTTTTATACAACCACTATACCAATAAAAGAGTATTAGGATTTACTTATTTCTGGCCTCACATCCCTACAGGTAAATGATACCTGTATTCTTTGCTACATGCTTCCCCAAACCCATACAACGCACAGATTCCAGGGATATAAAAACAATACTCATCATCTGTACTTTAGGACTTCCTAAAAGACAACAGCTGCTCTTTAGAGGGGCAATTTTCCTTTGGCCTAATTCTTCTGCATGAATCAATACTCAGCTGCAAAAGTAAGAATACGAATAAAAGCAAATAGTCTCAGAGAAGCTCATTAAAAAGTTCTGTAGGAAGTAGTCTGGTCTCTTTCATCTCAAAATCTAATCCAAATTTGTGCAAATAAATACAAGCAACATGACAATGGCCACTACTTGCTTCTGTAGGTACCAATTTACAACAGCTGATTTCATCGTCCTTCCTGCTCCCATCACTTAAAAACTACGCAACAAATTTAACAGTACCAGACTGATCCTACCCAAGTTCATGCCAACGTCCACTCAAGCACTACTAGTCAGAGTTACACTAGTAAAGGGAAGTATCCCATTAAATTAGGGAATTCAGTCAAGTTTTCCCCAGATCAGTCCCTCCAAAAGCAAGCTTCTCCAAGCCAAAGCCATGTACATCCACTTACTGACACATGACCTAGGGCAAAAAATATCTGAGAAATGCTCTATGCAAGGTTTTGGAGACTATTACTACAAACAAGTAAGTGGTAATCCCTAGTGGGAAGAACTCTAGAAAGGCAGAATGTCAATGGAAGAGTTGTATAATTTTGTATTTGCATGTGTTTAACATTGCCTTCTGCAGGAATATGGAAGCGTTCAAGACAGGAGCTTAGATTTAATTTGGAGACAGAATTGAGGAAGTTGAAGACTTATTACAGCCAGTGCAACTTCAGCAGCTACATGCACCTAGGCCAAAAGCACCATAATAATATATTTGTGTAACAGAAACCCCAGACCACATGAAAACTCAGGAGTAAGCAGATGACTAAGCTTCTAAATTGCACCTAAATGTGGACACACTCAATTTAGCTGCTCAGACAAAGCACAGAACAGATTAGTCTGGCAAGCTTTATCAATTTAGCAAGGTAAAGAATCCTTCAAATGAAAGACAAAACAAAGCAATGACTAACAGAGGAGAGCTATCAATTAAACAAGAGCCTAAGCCACCAAACATACTCATCCAGAACTCAAACATGGTTAAATTCTCCAAAGAAGCTTTTATACATATATAATGTGCTGCTAACAGGGAGATAACCAGGCCTGAATGGGAGGAAAAACACAAAGGCTCATGCTTCACATTCAAACAGAAAGCAGACACTGACCCAGAAGACTTCTGAGCAGTTTCTCTGTATCATTTGTTCCTCTCAGAGCTGAGGAACACAACTGTCAGGCAGGTGGCTTTGATCTGCTCACTGCATTTAAGCATCATCTCAAACTAAATGTGACTATCAGCATTATTAAGTGTTATGAAGAGCCACATGTACAGTATTTTACCTATATAGAAAACATTTCCACTGAAGGAAATGTTATAAATAATCACATCCAAGAACTGAAGGATTATCGGAGTTTGAGGAAGCAATCCTAAGGAACATTTCAGAAAGGTAAAATATTTGGGATTCTCACGGATGTATTTACATATCCCTTAAGTTTTCTTCCTTTATTAGGTTAAAATGTCTTATCAGTTGCAAAGCTAAAATAAGAGATTCGCTGTGCCCACCCCAGAAGTTATCTAATAAACTACTAGTTTTTCTCCAGAACACAAAAATTCTATCAATTTCTAATTCTGGTAAGGTACTAAGTTGCTTCACAAGTGGAATGGATCAGTAAATACAAAAACCACAAGGTCAGCTCCACCATCCTGCTCAAGGGCTTCTGTGGAGCATCACATTTGGCAATTTGAGGAAGTCTTTGACCTATTTTCATGTCTCTCCTCCTGTGTGAGAGGATGGCTATCCTGAGGGTTCCTTCTCCAGAATAAAGATAATTAGAAGTTACTCCTGGAAGTGACAAGGATTTGCTTCACCACTTATTTTCTCCAGACTGAGTAATTCCATTGTGCAGCAGGACAGTTTTCACCTCTTTTTAGCCCTTCATGAGAGCAGAGCCAAAGCTTCTATCTCAACCGCACAATTAGAAGACTATCACAGAACGTAATAACAGGGTAAAAACTGCAACACAAACCTAGCACTACTTGCTCTATTTACAAAGCTACTATTAAAGATGAACCTGTGTAAAAAAAAAAGTATGGGATTGTGTTTTATAACTCTGTTTCTGTGATCACTGGTTAATCTGTGGATTTCCTTCAAGGCAGAAATCACAGGTACAATCCTACACCTTCAAAGTCTTCAGGGAAAAAAAAAGAAAGCATGCATCTCATTTCTCATGAAGAATCACTAATCAAAGTTAGTTCATTTAATAGAACTTCCCAATAAGAAATTCTTTTTCCCCTAAAGATATTTCCCATTGTTTCCTTAATGTTATATTTTCAGTTTTCCTGGGTTTCATATTAACACAAATTTGAATAATATTTAACTTGGCTCCACTAGCCCAAACAATCTGTAACATTTGTCCAAACATAACTCTAAAAGCTTGGTGGCAAAATATTTTAAGTGGTGCCATTAGATCTCTTACTAATTAAAGCAAAAAGTTTCCGACTTGAACAGGTATGCGGAATTTTTAGCTCAGGAGAATTCAGAGAGAAATAAATACCTTTCCAGAGCACAACAGTTTAAAAAGGCACTTCGTGTGTGGCCATGAAGAAACTTGTTAAAATTATTTTCCCAATATATAAACATTTCTCCGAGATTAAAAATATTTTTGTCATTTCAGATACAATCAATTTGGTCTTATTTACAAGCTAAACATATGAGTAAGAAGATTACACATCAACCCACTGTTATGTCATAAATAGTTACAGGTTGCTGTGGACCACGGGGAGATACTCTGATATATCCTGTGGTTGATTGATGTTTCACCTACGAGCAGAATTTAGACTCAGAGGAATAGAGTCTCTTTCTCTCTAGTCCTTGCAGTAGAAAATCCAAGTCAGTGCAATTAGTAGAAATCTAGATTTGAAGGAACTGATACAAGCTTTAAAATACAGTTGTAATGAAGATGTTGGTGAACACTATAAAAACAGAAAGGCTCACACTGGACTAGCAGAATGAAAACTGAAAACAGTATTTAAAATATGGATTAAAGTTTTACTACATGACCGTCTGTATCCTATTTCCACAAGGTTTCAGCCACTGAATGATCCAACAATACACTATTTATATATGTAAAAAACCCCAAACAAACCATCCAACACAGCTACTTTTCATATTTATCAGTGGTGGTATCTTTGAGGTTAAATGTTCAAACTGAATATTGTGAAATCGCTACCATTGTTCTTCTTGCAGCCATTAATCTAAAATTTAAATCTGTAAATAACACCAAAAAGAACAAGACCAAGACAGTAATTACGCTCTCCTTCATTCTTTTTAACACTTATCATGCCAAGGCCAAGAGCCCTTTTCTTCTGGCTCAGCTTTCTACAGAAGGCAAGGAAAGTTCACATCTCTGTGATGTTCGTTCTCGCAAATGAAACCCAGTAACGACATAAACTCAGCTCCCCTAAAACTTCATCTATAACAAATTACCATTTATGAAATGATTCTCAGGTGGCCAACTAACCTTGTGCTTGTGAATCATTTTAACCTGTAATTTAGAAGATTAATTCTAGCCTTTAACTCTTTAAACCATTCAAACACCTCACCAGTGAAGCACACAAACCTCCCATGTTATCACACATACTCCAATTGGCTTGGCACGCTCCCCTGGTACTCGTTTGTTTTGGGGTTTGTCGTTTCAGGTTTGGAGGTTCTTTGGCTCTGAAATGCCAGGTTGCTACCCATCAGTTTTAGAGTACACTGTTTCAGGCATAGAAGTTAAAGTTTCTATAGCACTGACATCTGAAAGCTATTGCTCACGCAGCTGAGGTTAAAAGGAGGGCTGATATGGCCACAAAACATTAAAGGTTGTAGAATAGTACAGTAAGAAAGCTGCATATTGCTATCATTTAAGAGCTCTCAGCACTATAAAATGCATTCAGAAACAGCCAAGGATTCTATAAAATTTCATTCTGGGATGGAACTTAGCCTTTAGGAGCGCTCTTTGCACAGAAACTTTGTTTGCTTAATAACCTCATCCAGCTTTCTTCCTCGGAGGAAAAACTGCCTGAGAATTTGAAGTTTCCCCAAGTCTATGACCCAGAAGGAAATAAAACAGGAAGTCAGGCCATACAACCTACAGCATTTGCTTACAAGTTCAAAAACATTTTAAGTTATGTGCTAATCCAGGCTAAGGCACAACCGACTGCACTCTCCGGGGGTCAGCCCTGGAGCGCCGCGCAGAGCCCGGCTGAAGCTCTGTTTAACATTCCTCTCTGGACATGTCCCTATCTAGCACCGGGCATTCTCTGAGATGTGCCATCTGCTATGCATTAAGACACGTCAGAGACGCCGTCCCCTGCACCGGGCGAGTGCCAGAACTCTATCAGAAAACTCAAGTTTGCTTTCAGCTTTCTCCCTAGGAACTCACTAAGCAAGTGAAAACAGTCAGCTAAAAAACTCCCGAGAACTTACAATACAGAGGATTTGCTATGAACGCATTCATTATTCTCCGTGCTCCCCACAGCGTTACATTGCTATCATAAACCCTGAAGCAGATTAAAAATTGAATAACCAGCTTCCCCGCAGCAGTTTAAAACAGAAATTAGAGGCTGTTTAATGTGACTTCTCCATTTGAATTAGTTTATGGAAGCAGTCGGTTTTCCACGGTGATGAAATCACCAGGCTGAGAAAGTAAGGAGAAACTGCTACCAGCCGCCAGGTGAAAACATCCAGGTTTCTAATTGCATATTAAATTGGTGTTTGTACTGACAGTGATTACAGCCGGGAGCACTCCAGGTACAGCTCCGAACTCCATTTCAAGCAAGTCACTGCAAAACCCGATCAGGCGGCAGCTGAAACTTAACGTGAAACTCTGAAACCGATCGTTTATACAAAGGCACAGCGGCAGGATCGCTGGAACTCCTGAAAAGCTCCTCCCCTTCCCTCCTGAAAACATTAATCCGTGTTGGATTGCTGAAACTCCTGTTACCCAGTACTCTGCACTGATAGGCAGGTGTTGGGAAACTCGTCCCAGGTGTTCCTACAAGTGCTCGAGAAGCCCTTAACGGTTTTTACTTACAGTCTCTCCGCATTCCTGGGAATATCCCTCGGTACAGTTCTGAGTCCCAGTCCATGACAATCCACGTTGGAAGCAATACACGTACACTTATGTGGGCATCCTCCAACAGGCATCCAACTCACGGAGCTCCAAAAGCTCAGGACCATTGCAAGGCACACAAACGCACTTCTTCCACCAGACGACATGGTTCTTGATCGCTTCAGTGGGTATAAAAGTGAGCGCGAGCAGCCGGCCCTTAAAGATGAAATGCCTCTAAGAAGAAAGGGAAAAGAAAACAAGAGGCTCTTAGTACAGCCCAAGGGAACCCACCACTGCCATCATCGCCGGAGCACCAGCAAAGCTTCAAAGGCGCCCGAGAAGGTCACGTTAGGTGGAAGAAGGTGGGGAATTGCCTTTCGGGCTCGGGTTTCTTTCTGTTATCTATGAACGGTACCAGAAGGCAGATAGTTTAACAGACCTCGAGCCAGATGCGTCCTCAGATGAAAGAGAACCCGGGAGCGGAGGCAAACACACACAAAACATCCATCAGAAGCGGCGGCAACCTCCAAAACAGCCTCCTCCGCTCTGCGCCGCCCCACCTGGGCCGGGCAGGTAACCCGCGGAGGGGACGGCCGGGGCTTCGCAGCGACCCCTCCGCCGCGGGCCCGCCCCCGCCGCGGGCTGTGTCGGGGGTGTGCCGGAGCCGTGCCGGGCTGTGCGGAGCTGTG
>VZTE01006658.1:1534224-1578300 GCA_013397775.1 Eulacestoma nigropectus
CCCAGGGGCGCAGCCGCCGCACCCAGGGAGCTGGAGAAGGGTAGGGGCTCTTTGAACCCGCGACATTTTAAATCGCGTACGCGGAACGACAGCCGGTGCACCCAACGGGAAGATGATAGCAGCACCAAACAACAGATTCCGTTGATGCCAAATCGCTGTTTTTCACAGTTATCTGAGCCCACAGAGACTGGATGACACAAATTTTGTAAATATACCAGCATTTTCTACTCTCATTTCAAAAGGAAAATTAATTATCAATTAGATACGGAATAATAGGTTTTATAAAGATATTTTCATGATGGTTCTTCTTGTTAACCAAGAAAACATTGTTTTGTTTTCTTTGTTAAGAATGAGCTAAGCTAAGCAAACAGTGTTTGCACCTGGGCTTTTGTTTTTAAATACTGTGCCTATTGAAATAAGCATATGCTGCTCTTAAGATACTCCAACTAGAAAATGAAAACAGTCATCAGATCCAAGGCACTACTGAAGATTACTACTTGCTCTGAAATAGCAAAGAGATTAGAAAGTCTAGCCAAGGAAAGAAGCCTTATATGCCCCTCAAACAGGTTAAAACCACGAATATCAGCAACCTGTACGTCTTTACTCATAAATCCTCTCCCCCTGGGAGATGTGGTAAGAGGGAAGATGACTCCATGCCAGAAGAGTTCTGCCACTTTGTCCCCTGGCACACTGGGATTCACCACACAGTACACAAAAAGTGGGGTAACTTTAGGCAAAGAATTTAAATGAGATTTCTTCCACTTAGAGCAGAACTCCCATGCACAGTAATTATGCAGGAGATCATGAATTAAACTTAAACCATCTATTTTCTCTCTTGCTTAGATTCAGAGACTGAATTGCAATCGTCCTTGAAACCTGGAATTAGTTTATTCTATCAGTTTAATTCTAATAATGGATGGTATTGAATTCACTTGCTCCTTATTATAGTTCCTAATCTGCTATTGCTCAAGTAATCAAAGTGGGAAGTACCAGAAAGCCAACATCGAGATGGGATCATGCACCTTCACAGCTGCTGAAAATGTTTTAAATGTGTTAAAGAATTTTAACTTACAGCTTATGAAGTAAACAAAAAGTAGTTCCACTAAAAGCTTAAGTAAATTAAATTAGGTTTTTCTGTATTAGATTTGTATCCTATATCAGAAACAAGCATTCCACATCATATCCCCTCTGCTACTTTGCCATATATTCCATCAGCTATAGAGCATTGAGTTACCCGTCTCTCACAGTTCACATGCACACACAGCTTACTACAGCTTTTTCTGCTCTATACTCAACTTTTAAGTAAATGAATGATAAAAGCAAGAAAAGACAGGAAGCAAAGCCTACTATGATATACTTGAACCACAGAAAAGCCTCCTAATAGATAAGCATTTTGTTCTTAGTCTGCAATCCATGAGGACATGGCTTGCATACAGCAGGCAACAGTCAAGACACTTCATTCTGTTCACAGGGAATACAATAGTCCTGCAATGAGGTACCAAACCAGTTGGAAAATCTAAATAATTTCAATACTTATGAAATATATGAAAGGCCAAGGAGGTCACAGCATAGCATTTTCTCAGGCTTGAGGGTGTTACTTCTGATGCAGGGCATAGTGGGTTTGACAATGGTTACAGGAGAGGTTGGAGAGTCAAAGTGTTTAATCCATCACCTTCACTACCACGTGAATCAGTTTTTCCTTAGCTTCAGCTTGTTCTGTCTCAGGTAGGAAGAGCCACTGAGCAATTTTGAGAAATTTTGCATCCGAGGACATTTAGAGTTTGTTTTGTTGTTTATTTTTGTAATTCAAGGCATAATAATTCATTATTCGTGGCTGCCTACACCAGCAGTTGTTAAAACCCCCAAACAGTTAGAGGGGCACAAATCATGGCTAGAAATTTAAATACAGGCTTCTGGCTCCAACACTGAAGTGTATTAAATGCAGAAGTTTTCAGAGCTGTAGGCCCAGAAGTCAACACTTGTCTTGGACAAGAGCTAACAAATCCATGCTTTGAGACCAAGCAATCCTTTGGATAGAGCCTATCAGCTTTATAACCTAAATATTAAAGTTTTCAATATTTGAGTAGTTCCTCCATTTGGAACCCAAATCAGAAAGATGGGGCAAGATGTACCCTAAATAAGGCCTTTTCACACGGAAAAAGTGTTTATTACCTCGCATTGTCTTGGAGGACAAAGCTAATCTGCAACTTTTGGCATCTTTGGAGAAAATTCAGCATTCAAAGCTGTTATAAATCACGTGTGTATTGTGATTGAATATTATTAGCACTTGCACTTAGAGCAGTGCCACTGCCACAGTGTGAAATGTTCCATTACCTCATCCTGGATGGTTCACATGATCAGTGTGTCAAGCAGAACTGTCTCGTTTTGAAGTATAAATGCCTTCCTACAATGCTTACTTCAAAAGGTGCAGGAAGAGAAGTTAAAATATCGTTTAGCATGTGCTGGCATCAGAGGTTCAGGTCTTCACCTACTCAGAGTGGTTTCCTACCATCGACTTGAAAAGTTCAGCAACATTAGAAGTTAAAAAATCTGTTCAGTGCAAAGCTTAGGCAGCTAAATCCCCGTTTTGCCAACACACTCACATTAAAAATTCTTCTGAGTACAGAGAGGAAATATCTAGTGCTTAAAGCAGGAACCAGAAAACCTGGATTTTGTTTTTGTGTTACTTAGGGGCTATGACCTTGGCAAGTCAGCCTTCTGGCCTCCATTTAGTAGTTTGTAAAGATTTATAATACACACCAGGTTATAGAGCAGTCTGAACTTTTTAAAGCATGTTTCAAGAACTATTTTTTCTGTCTAAGTTAAAGTCTACATTAAATATGAAGAACTAAAAGTATTTTGTAAATATGCAGTGTTTTATTAATGTGAACATTTTGTGGTCTTTGACAGTAGAAAATTTTTTTTCCCTTATGGATGTCTTTAATGGATGTGGTAATTGAAAGCAAAGTACTGTAGAAAATTCCAGCTTTTCCCTGTAAGTGCTTACATATGGATGTACATTGATCTGGAAGGCTGTAGAACAGTATTTTTAACAGTACTCTTCAATATCTGCTCTGCATGTTGTATGAAAGGCATGAAAAACCAAAGAATGAAGGATCTGAGAGTGTTTTATGGAATTCTCCACTTCAAAAGATTTGCATATCTAGTTAATACATTTGGTAGATTTCTGCATGTTTGGGCTTTCTAATTTCACATTCCCAACCGCCAGGGGAAAAAAGAAAGTACAAGAAATTTCCCAATGAAACCATAACCATCAGGAAAATACTGTGACGAGCCACACTGCACAGAGCGAAAAGGATTTGTCTGGTCTCTGGGTTGCACAGGCTTCCTCTCAATTTATTCCAAGCCAACCCTTGGAAAGAAAACTGCAAGACTCCATAATGGTTATTCCAAGGCTTTGGAATTGAAGATTTCAAGCTCAGTCTTGCTCTTGCTGTAGAAAATTAGTAAAACCCATTGGAATGAGAGCAGTCTGTATCCAATATGGTTCCTAACTGGAAACCAGATGCTGTTGATTTAATGAGGTTGATAGGCACAAAAGACTCCAAAGTGTTACTTCAAATCTTGTTTCCACTTTCAGGCACAAAAAGACTGATCTGCTCAGACTTTTGAAGTATTAAGAGAGTTTAAACATTTTAAAAGTACAAGTGAAAGCCTTAACTGTTAACAATGTTCCTCGTTAAAAATATTGGCAAATAATGTGTTGGGCCTTGAAATAAAACTTCCTTGTGATCCTGGTTGTCCTTTCTCAAGAGAAATTTTCTAAAAACATTGGGATTAAAAGGGCAACTGTGTTGTCTTTAATGAACATGCAACATATGGAAACAAAAGAAAGTTGGAAAATAAAGCTTCTCTTTCTGGTGGCAATGGTAGGCCTGATTTCAAACAGTTTAATTTTATGACACCATTCACTGTCACTGCAAAAGAAATAGGAGAAAAACCCTGACATTATGTAACTTTATATGTGAACTCTCAGGATTCCATAATCTAAGTGCTTTTCTATCATCTTCTCTTCAAGAAGTACTGAAGCATTTTATGATTCACCCTCAACAACCCTCTTCATAGAGAATACAATTTACAAAAGAAAAGGCCTCATGCTATTAACCTTTTACTTCTTGAAAAAAAAATCTCTAAATGTCAAAATACCAATTTACCATATAGTGACTCTAAAACCTGGCTTCGTGGCCAGAATGATTTCTAAGCTTGAGGTTTTACACTTTAGAAACCCACTCTGTACCATTAAAATTATTCTAATGCTATAGTAGCTTTCTCATTATGAATAGTCTAAAAGATTTAACTTTATGATTCCCTTTCTTTAAAATATTTTTTAATGGAACTGTCACCTTTACTGTCTGTCATATACAATCATCTACCATTAAGCGCAGAGAAAAGCAAAACTCACATCACAGATGGAATTCTTTTCCAAGATGCTGGGCAGAAAGTGCATTTCAAACTTCAATACAACTGCTAAATATCTGGCAACAGCCTTTTTCCTCCAGGACCACTGTCAAACACAATTATTTACAACTTCCAATCATTATTCTCACTTGCCCTGTCCGATTTTTAACGCCTCTTCTCTCTCATTTTAGCTTGGCCAGTGGAATTTTGGTCACACTGGAGGATCCTTTGCACCTGCCTCCCACACCATCCCCAACAGTTTTGTGTTTCAGGGAGCATAGGCCAGCTCTGAGCCAGGCTGGGATGGGACACAGCTCCCGGATCAGGGCTCTTTGTGCTCTAACAGCTTTGCCTTCATTCTGCACCAGGTGGCGAGCACAAAATACCAGCTGGGCCACTTGGGCTTGGTATTTAACTCTCTTGAAGTACATAGAACAGGAGACTGTAATCAAGACAAGGGACTAAACAAGCATTAAGCAGTTGAAGATCTAAGGGAACTAAATCCAAAATATATGACCACGAAAAAGGAATCAATAGAATTATTCTGTTACTGGACATTAGAGTGAACGAAGAAAGTGGAAAGTAATTGCTGTAGGAAGCCTGGATTCCTGCTCACTCTTGATCAGTTTGAATTTATGATGAACGTTTCTCCATCATTTTATTGTCATACAACAGCTTCCTTGTGCCAAAACGTAAAAAATAATTCCAGGAATTAGGACAGAATTGGTCTTTTGTAAACAGGCAACCTGGAATGGGTCCAAGCGCATCAAATGCAAATTTATCTGGTTAGTGGGAATTTTGCTGGCAATCTAATTATTGAAGTAGCATTTTTAGAGCCTAAAAGAGCCAGAAGACAGATTTAGAAAATGCCAAACAAAGGCTTTGAAGTTTCAATTGGAAGCCTAACTGTTCACTTCTTCATTTCACGCAAATAAGATATTTTTTTGACCCAGCATTTTGGATTGAAAATCTTTCCAGTGTAATTAGGCAGAATAAATATGCAGGAGCAAAGGCCAGCTCATGGACCAGAAAAGGGTGTTGGGTTTGATTTGTTTTGAGATTTTTTTTAAATCAGAACAACATATCCAGTGGGAATATAGTCAAGTATTTTGACTACAGTTATGAATAACATCACTGCTTACTGACACTTAAGTCCCTTCCTCAGGACATAAATTACTACTGCCCAAGTGTAAAAGGACAAGAACTCTGGCTGTTTCCATTTTATGGTAGTGGCTTCCTTTATTCAAACTCAACATTAGATTCACTTCTCTCTCATATCAGTTTGCAGTGTCCAGCTACATCAACTCCTAAAATATGTGCAAAATACATACTGAATTCAAAATTACACTTGAGGCTGGACACATTCAAATGCCCATCCAGCCTGGTGGGTATTGTGGCAGTAGCTGTCTCAAGGCAGCTTTTAGGCAAGCCAGCTTGAGCCATTACTATCACAAATGTTTCTGCAGAGGCTGGCATCAGAATTTAATACCATCACCTTTTAGTGATGTCAAATTTACGATGTCCACATAAAGACAACAGGAAGTGTGCCTGTGTATTTTGAGACAGCACTCAGCCAAGTTCAACAGCGAGGTTTCCCTTCCAGGTGTTCACCTTTATCCTCACTGTTATTCCAAGGTCCTTATTTTGTTGACATTCCAGGACATTCCCAGCAATGCTAGAGCATCTCTGCATCCTCACTCACCAGATACTTGGTCAATCTGCCTCCTGCAGCTGGGTCACCCCCTGCTGTCATCGGCACCACCTGCTCCATAAGCTGGGTATTTTAAGCAGGAGATTCAGCCCAGGTAGTCAGGGGCTCACATGCAGTTCAGTTCCTCTCAGCTGACATTTGTCAGTGCCTGACTAGACCAAGCTGGTCTTGAATTCTGGGCTGTTGCCAATGCATTGTTTCATCCTGTATTTCTGTGATTTGATTGATGTGATGAAAAAAGCATTACAGGAGACTGGACTGAGTGGGGAGAAACAGGCTTCTGAAAACTCAAACGAAGGCACATTTAGTACAATTTTAGGGAGATTTGTGCTGATTATAATGCCATGCTCTACTTCATTTTTTTCCTTAGAAAATATTAAATCTCTCAAAAAAAGCAAAGTATGGCTGTACCAAAGCAACACAGAGAGGAACAGGTAGAGGGGAACACCCAGAGCAAAGGGCTTCCCGTGCACATTCAGCCCTCCATACATGAACTAAAACTGCTGTATTTGAAATTAAGTTTCATGAACTCACCCCATGCTAACACCACACACTGCTGCCACAAAAGCCATTCTTTCATATCTGAACATCAGTTTCCCTAAGCTTTTCATCATGGTGCACTCGGGAGTTATTTTTGTCTGACCTCCAGAACAGGCTTTAAGTGTTGTAACATCTGGCTCATTTTCACATTCACTGCAACCTAGACAGAGAAGTTACTGAAAATGCTGACCCCCAATATAACAAGGAGCCAACAAAGAATTTTCAGCATCAATAAGGGTTGCAGCTTCAAACCAACCTACAATTCTTTCAGTAGGTTCAGGGCGGCCATCTGGAGATGCTGCTGAGCTCCAAGAGATGAGCAAGGTTGAATTCAATGCAATTACAGCTGGAACTTTCACCTCTGAAAGTAACTTCTGTGTCTTCTATGCTGCTGCGAAACTAAATACCAAGCAGTTCATTATCCTCTGACTGCACAGACCATTTGTCAACACAAAAAGAAAACGCGGAAAGCTCAGAAACATAAATGACAACTGAGCATTTATCTTTTGTTTGTACAAATATTAAAGAAGAATCATCTAAACAGCAAGTGCAAGAGAGATCATGGCTAAGCTCAGGAGGTACCACAGACTCAGTTTCCTTTTTACCATCCTGATCATCATCTCCCAAAGAACGAAGGAACTAAGAGAAACCTCCCCTTAAACCTGGACAACTGTACAAAGACTAAATTTATACTCAGCATTTGAAACATTGCTCAACCATTTTATTGCTGCCTCAAAAACCTTTGTGGAAAGAAATCTTTAATTATGCAAAATTTCTGAAATCACTCATATAAATACATATGCATTAGAATTGTAGGGATTTTTCTTCCTCAGCCATTAATTGTCTGGTGTTACAATCAAGGAAAAGATGTGTTCTTCGTGCTGAAGTTTATTACACAAAGTCTCATTTAAAATTCTCAAGTACACTGGCAGTAATAGAACTATTCCAAGAACTACCAAAGAATGTTTTTAGAGAGCAGCAGAGTTCCAAAATGCAGACTAAGAAAAAAATGCATCCATGATGAAATATGTTTAGCTGTATACTTTGGGTATTACTTGTGTGTACAGACAAATACACAGATTTTGTAGTAGGCCTCTTGACCCATTCCATAGAATTATTGCTAAAATCTTTAAGTGTTCTGGATCTGCTTAATACAAACATTTTTGTTGTAATTATTGATTACTTCACTATTTTCAGATCTTGGAGATATTTTCCTTCAACTTCTTTAAGTAAGAGCTCTAATATCTGTAAGACTACCTTTATTCAGACTGCAAGTACTTTCAGGAACCAAAAAATAGTTAATAAAAATCATGGCAAACTCTGTGGCTTTCTGGGGATCTTGTTTTTAGAGGCAGTTTTTCACTTTATTTTTTAACTATTAAAGTTGTATTTTACTTTGTTAAAGTTCCATTATCATAATTTTGCTACACCAGTTCAACAGTCATCTGTCAAATTAAATGCATTGCTACAAATTGCTTTTCAGATAATGGGTACCCAAAGCTTTCTTTGAACAAGATATTCAAAGTTCACTGCATCTAAATTACCTGCTTTGTAACTGCATCGACTTTGAAAATTTTAGGATCAAACTAATGAATACCTGTGCGAGCACATTATTTATCTTTACACACAAAAAGAATAAATCTTGAACCATTAGTTATCTTAAAGTGGCTTCCAAAATTGGATCACAACTGCACCATCAAGAAGCTCAGCCCATTTAATGCACTAACCAATAAATTCTGCAGAGTTATTTCAGCACCCATCTGGATTAGCTTTTGAAGCCTTCCTGGGTGAAAAATGTAATGTAATTTTCCCTGCCTATTGCTAAACTACCTTTTAGATATTTACCGTTTATATATTCCCAGTAAAAACCAAAGCCCCCAAACTCATTGTAAAAATAAAAACAATGCATCACCTATGAGAATAGAAATCAATACCTTAACCAGGTCTTTTCACACTTTCCACCGAGTTATTTTCATCCAATATGATGAGGGGAAAAAAAAGGCAGAAATAGCAACTTGTTCCTGAATTTATGCACTCACTGCCCTGAGTGACCATGAGCCCAATAACCATTTTCATCTACTGTATTGTGTTCAGTACAGAGTATTTGTGATCAGTGCTCATCACAGTAATACAATATAAGAAATTTAAGATTTTTCTTTACCCAAAATATTCAGGAAGCCGTATAGACTAAAATCACATGGAATTTAGCCTTTAAAGGCTTATGGAAGGAATGACGAGGTTGGCTAATAGTGAACAACCACTCATTTTCACAGATCTTTAGTAATCCATCACAGGTTACCAACAATGCTCACTGAACTTTAGAAAAAAATATTTTTCAAAGTCCCTTTCAATTCCTGCCTCCAACAGCTACTCTCACCACCACAGAGGGCCCTCCCAGCTTGGGTTTGTTCTCTTTGGAGCATTTTGATGAGCACAAAGTCCAGGAATGAATTCAGCATTTGATATGCTGCCAACAGCAGTTCTCTGCCTACATTTGCTATTTTTTTAGTCTCATGCCACAAACCTTCTTAAGACTCAGTTCACTGTAGCTGACTCTCCATTCTGAATTTAGAATTCCAAGGTTAGTCACCGCCCACCAAGGCGGTACGGTGAGGTTTCAGTCATTGTGACTTGTTCTGCAGCCTTGGCACACACACACATCCCATCTGAGTGTGCAACCTTTGTGCCCCTGCAGCTCCTCTGCACCTGCACTGACACCAACACACTACAGAGCCAAAGCCCTTCAGATCTTACAAATCCACTTCTGGAACAGGAAATTTCTAGGAATCAGCTGTAACAGCTCAATGTGCTGCAAGACAGGCAAAGTCCTTTCCAGATGTGACTCAGCATTTCCTACCTCAAGCGAAGGGCAGGATTTGTGCTACTGGGTGCATCCCCTCGCTGGAGCTTTAGGCTGCTCTCAGAACAATGTCACGGCTCCACCAGCACAAGCTGTTTGACTGATGCGCTTCCTCCACCACTCCAGCTTCTCCTTGAAGAGCTGCACGTGTTACAATAGCACAGAGCTCGTACACACAGCCCCACGTGAGTTCATGTTCAGGGGACAACTGGTATCGAAAGATCCTGATTCTAAACTGCCTTAGTGCATAAATGCTGTTTAAACTAAAATAATCTGTCCTGATCAATGGTCAGCTGCCTTTTCACTTCTCACCTAAGCAGCACAGCAGTGAAGTGAGACCTAGGAAGAAGAGATGCCTCGAGATGAACTGGTGGAAGAGCAGAGTGATGATCACTGAGTGCTGATGCGGAAGGACAAATTCAAGAAACACAAAGCAGGAGTTTAGCGCATCAGTTCCCTGTTGCAACTGCCATGGAAAGAAAATCTACCATACAAGGAGAGACCCTCAGAACAGCATGATTCTTACAATGCAATAACAAAACAGCTACTGAAAGGCTCAGCTTTAGCACTGAATCCTGCCCCAAGGTAAAATTAATTGAATATATTACTAAAGGCCACATCTTCTGTAATAGCAACCCCACCAAAACCAAATAATCATAATGATGTTCTGAAAGAGAACATTTGTATGGTTAAATATTGCCATGAGGTAACTGCTTTTGGCAAAAAAGCCCCACAACCTGTTTATGGTAAGGTGTTTTCTTTCAAAATACTCAATTCAAACTAGATTGGACACATGCTCTGCATTCATTATTCACATGCATCTTTCAGCTGAGGATCTGATGTCTTTGGATGTATTAACTTACCCCATAAGAAAAACTTACGTGGAGAAGGAACTAGGTATTAGTAGACTTCCATTTAATGGCATTGAACTTGGCAGAATGGGTGTTGGAGATGTCAAACTAAAACCAGCACTCTCTTGTGATTATTTTAAGTCCATTTACTCTCCTGTCAAATGAAGACATTTCTACTCGACTCTTAAACGGAACCACCTAAGCAGAGTTGAGAGAGTCCTGCTTCTCCCCTCTCCTGGTATACAGGGCTGTCCCATACTGGTTGTGGCTGGCAGAAATTGGACCCGCTAATTCCCTGATATACTCCAGGATCTGGCCAAGACCTGTCAGCCTCTCTTCATGGACTTCCTGACTTGACAATTTTTACCTCCAGTTTCAAATGTGAATTTCTTGTAGTCATAAACAAGTATTTGGCATAATAAAAGCATGATTTCTGGTAAGACCTATACCCACACGAAATCTCAAACAATTGTTACTAACAATGCACAAACACATCAGAAAGACAAGACTGGGAAATATTCCAGAAACACCCTCACTGGAATAGACAGAAAATGTACACTAACAGGATGAACAAGGTTCACACACTTACTGCAGAGAGGACAGACTTGTCAGAATATTTTGAGTTTCCTTTTGAAGCCAGTTGTTAAGTCACTAAGGTATCCAGCCTCACCCCCTAAACCAGCTACTTCAAAACCAGTCAGGAAGAAGAATGTTTAAATAGGAACCGTATTTGTGTTGTCTTCAGTTTTGTTATTAAAAAGAACTAAGGAGGGGGGGGAAAAAAAAAAATCACTTATCTTTCACATGTCTTAGTTATTTTTGACTTTGGATGTAGCTTAAGGATATCTGAAACTGTAAACACCACACACTTAAGAGATAATCCAGAATTCTCATTTTGGGAAAAAACTCTAACAATAAAACCCCCTACAAGAATGCTCATACTATTCTCATTTTTTCTTGTTAACAAATAATAGTTCTTGTGTTACTGAAGAAAGTTATTAGTTAATGATGCTATTGAAGAACACACAAAGTAAAACAATGTTAAGTGTTCCTTAAAAATATTTGTCCCTTCCTGCACTGAAAAACACTCAGTGTGCTTATTGAATTTAGGGCCAAATTATGACACGTTATGCAATCTAAATATTTAATAGAATCACTGGTGTTATTTGGGGAGACACACTGCATATGGAATGACTTCTTACATGAACTCTAAAAAAGACTTCTAAAGCTATGCTTCAAAGTTGAAATAGAGTGAAATTTCAACATAAAATTAAAAGCAGTTGGATTATTATAGACTGGAAAATGCTGGTAAAGTCCATACTACCATAACACATTGCAGGATTCGCACTAACATTGTTAAAGTTCCAATGTTTTAAGATTTAAGTAGATTCTAATTAATTACTAGGATAAATAGCTTGCTTTTTTTTAGGGTCCAGTGACACCTAAACAAGCAATGAGTGATGGATGTTCCCATTAAAAATGTTTATACAGTAGTCTGGGCATGAGAAACTATCCCAGAAGATTGTAGAGGAAAGTGACAGCAAGAACTATTGCTTCAAGTGTGTGGATTGTCATTCAGCTCCTACAAGAGATTATAAATCAGCGTCTCCAAGTACTTCATCTCAATAATGTTGCTCTAATCATGAACGAAGTTCCAGAAATGCTGGGCCTGAAATTCCTTTACTTCCACACCAGAGATGCCAGAACAGCGGGGCACTGCGGGTGGTGACAGTGCCCCAAACGTGACCGCTGAAGGCGTTGGTTTGTTCTGCACAAGGTGAACATCGGTTTGTGTCTGTGCCTGAGCCGGGGCCTGACACTGCCCCAGAACGAGCCCCCACTCTGTGCCTGTGTCTGCAACCTCTGCTTTGTAGCAAGGAGTGAAACTGGTCTCTTATCCAGCAGAATCTGAACTTTCTGCTAACAAAACACATCCCCACAGTCACTGCACACAAAGCTGATTGCTGAGTGCCACAAGCCCTCCACAGGTAAGTCTGCCCTTGTCACTTGGCTCAAACCATTTTGTTTCCATACCCAGCTGGTGCAGCTGCCTGGGGGACAGACTGCCCTTGCTCCACATCCCATCTGTCAGATCTGCAGGAGGCTTTATCAGCTGAGGAACTGCCAGAGCAGGATGGGTCCTGCTTTTTGTGATGTGTCAGCTCACTGAGGAGCACAAGTGCCCTCATTTTTACTATGGAATGAGACCATACACAGAGAGTGGGGGAACATGAATTGATAACAGTCACAAATTCAGACACAGTAGGTAGCATAAGGTATTTGTAGCTCCTCCAAGCACCTCTACTCTCCTTACGCCACATATTTTGGTCAATAATCCAAAATAATCTGACATGGACAGCTGTGCATCTCCTGCACCACATATTCACTGTGTGTGCAGTTGGTAATTTTTCTTTTTAACTGCTTCGGCATTTGCATCTCAATGTAACTGGCAAATATACTCCTGCTGCCATAACCAGAGAATAACTCTAAGATACCTCACATGTTTGCCAGCTTCAGCAGTCAGGGAAAGTAGCAACGTTCTCAGATCATTACATTCCTCTAATTACTGATGGATGTGTTAGTGGTACCTCTTGGGTAAAGAGGAAAAAAAAAAGACATTTGTTTCTTTCAAGTTCCCTTTCTTTTCTGAGGAAGGCCCAGAAGAGCCAGCTGGCACTCACAAACTCTCACTACTTATTGCAAGACAAATGTTTACTTCCTTTATGAAGTGCTAAAGTAGCACATCACTGACAGTTTAATAAAAGGACCAAAAGCAATTTCCTGGAGAAATCAAAAAAGTAACCTTGATTAAAACAATCAAGAACCAATTTTGAGACACTGAGTTATCAGCTGAAACAAGAAAGACTAAAATTGAGCTCAAATTTATTTCTTTCCTATGGTAGCATCCTAGATTTCACTGACCAGGAAAATAAAGTTTCTGTTAATTAACTGCTTGAGAGTTTAACTAGTGCACTGCTGCTGAATAACACTCAGTGCTGATTCCGAGGTCAGGGTGGTTGGTTTTTCCTAACATTGTTGTGAAAAATCAATCTACTTCACATTCTAATAGATGTAGGACTTCCTTGTGTTTCTTAAGTCATGAATAATCATGCTACTGCTGCAAAGTTTTCTATTGCCTTATTGTTTACTGGGAGACCAATTTTGAGAACACTTTTATCCAGTTTTGAGCTCATAAGCTGCTACATCAAGCCTGCTATAGGAAATTTATGTTCTATGAGGACAGGGAAAAAACCCTACAGAAACAAAACCCAAACAAAATCCATCCAAAAAAAAAAGCCAATCTTCTTCAGTGTAAGACATGAACAAGGACAGAGTTCTACCAAGGCATACCCAGCTTCTATAGGGTCTCTCAGAACTGATGTACTCACACTGCAGCCCATTTTTCCCAGCTCTGTACCAGAAATAGAAGAAGCTTACATCCAAAGGTAGCTGTAAAACAGCACAGTTTGAAAATTTATTATCTTGGAATACACATAAAATCAAAGTCAGTAAAGAAGAAAGCACCCCAAAATATTAAACCCTGAAAGTATTCACACTCACTATTTCTTCTGTGGTTTTTTGACAGTTTAACAGTTTCTGAGAAACTTTGATCCCTTGCCAATTGCTTCCTTTTCCTCTGATCCATGCCAGCTTGCTGCAACCATTTCCTTGGTCTTCCAACACCTCCTCTTTTCCCAACTTCCTTTACCTTTTTAGTTTGAGGCTTGCTTTGGGATATGGAGACCTTATATATACATATTAATGCTTCTGTTCTTGCTCTGTAGCAGAAGTATTTAGCCACCTTTTCTGTAGTAGCTCCATTCTTTGATACATTTCATAATTTGAAATATGCTAACAAAGTTATCTGAAAATATTATTCCTCACATTTGTTATTACAAAGTTGCCACTGCAACTAAATTTCTTCTAGAATTTCTATAAATTGATAGAAGCAAAACAAAGATTTGGGGTGCTTGGTGGTTTGGGTTTTTTAAACAAAAAACTGAAAGGATGCCCAGGCAGCTCGAGACAGTAAAGGCTACACTAAACTTTTATTCTCAGTTGATCTCAACTCGTTCATTTTTGGTTGACCCAGAAATAATTTTCTTCTACTCAGTAGAGACTCCTGAGAATCAGGAATTCAGAGCTGACAGGATTATTTTTATGTTTACACTTGTAGTCTATTTTAGATAATTAGAATGTTAGAGGAAAAATTCAACAGAGAGTTTGAAGACTTCAAAACAGGTTTTTTATTTTAAATGATGATTTACCTACATAGACCAAATTACAAATACTTCACAGAAATGTGGCCAAGGTTGCCAGTTGTGTCATTACCAAAAGCAGACAGTAACACAGGGTTGGCAGCAAAATTGAGGGTCAGTGGCTGACAGGCTGAGAGGATGGCAAATACAACCCCTGAGGGACCTAAACAGGCAGAAAACATGTTGGTCTAAACTGAAAATCTTGCTCAAAGAAGGAAACATCCATTCTTTCAAAAGGCATCTTAGCAGGATCGCAAGTACAAGCATAATGTTCTCAGGACTTAGGAGGAAGAGAAGAAAACTCATCTAAATCCTCAAAGAGCAACAAAAAAGTCGGAAGAATAATTGGATAGAGGGTAACTTGGTAAGTAACTAACACGTAAATAGGTGAACTTTGCTTCCACTTGAGTGTGGGCTAATCAGCAACCAATAAATTGATTTCTAAGCACCTCTTCCTGTGGCCTCAGGACATGAACTAAACCAGGCTGAAAATAATTTTAAAGATCTAATTAACTCATAAGCTTGAAGTAAAAAAAAGCTTCTTCCTCATCACAAACAGCTGTACAAGCCACAACAAAGCAGGCATGGATGTTTTTCAGAACTCCAGCAATCCTGTCAGTGGGAAGAGCTGTCAGGGAACCAGCCTGCTAAACTCAGAACCCAGTGTCACACTTGGTGACAATTCACCTCTCAAGGATGGCAGCTAAATTACAGAATAGTGGGGAACACCTACTCCACATCCTTTACTAAGAATATGTGGAATAGAGCTTCAAAACCACAAAAACTCTGCGAACTGCAAGAAATGAGTTTTCTTGCAATACTATTGCATTCAGAGAGTATTTTTAGAGAAGAAATTGTAAGAAGATAGGGAAGAATCTAGTAAGAGTCAGTCTACAAACTACCAAGGCACAAAATATATTTGAGAAACTCACCTTGGATAGGAATTCCTATGGATTCTTCACATAACTTAAGGGCTTTGCCCTTGTGCAATTAAGCCAACAGCCCCTGAAACTCACCCGGGTATCTCTTGCTCCACTAACACTTTCTTTCTTTCAGAGCTCCACATAGTTCCAACATTATTCAAAGTAGTAATTATTTTTATTTTCATTCAACCAGTTATGTAATCAAACATAGTTCATAAGCATGCTGCTGGCAACATCTGGAATTTATGAAAAGAACACTGGAGAACAAAGCTAAAATTCAAAATTAACCAGATAGTCTGGATGAACATTGTGGCTATTGAGAAACGATGAGTCCAGATTCCTGCAAACCATTAATCAGGAATTCAGGCAAAATAAGGGAACAAGAGTTAGGGGCAACAGTGGATCACAAACCCCGAGATAATACTCTTGAGAGAACAGTAAGGGAACCAGCACATTGCTGAAATACAGCCACCCATCCAAACCTGAATATAGCCCAGTCAAGCTCACGAGAGAGATGAGAACCACTCCAAATAGGGTAGGAAAACGAGCTCCAAAATATTACTTAGATAACACTCACTGAGTGGGAGTGTAACCTACGGGAAGGCAAACTTGAGTACACAAAGAGGTAAAGCTAAACAAACAAGTGCTTATTTCAGGAGAGATCAGAAGAGTTCCTTCTTTGCCTGGTGGATAATTAGCACTGGACCTGGAGTTACTTTCTGCCACTGAAGTGACAGATTCTTGACTAATGCTAAGAAAAATGTTCTAATATGGGGAGAGAAATAGCATTTCCAGTAGTTGTTTATGACTAGGGAACAGCATTTAGGCACAGAATAAACATCTCTGGAAGGGTTTAGGAATAGAAAGTCACAAAAAGGCATAGTCTCATTTTACTGTTAAAATTATTATTAGTTTTAAGAACATTACAACATCCTAAATTGTAACTTGTAGCTATTATACCATTACTACAATCTGCAGGGTTCTGGTTGGGAGTCTGGGTTTTTTGCTTTGGGTGTTTAGTTGGTTTTTTATCAGTAAAACATAAGGGCAGATTAATTTAACTTAACTAAGATTTTTTTCCTAGATTATTTCAGTTTGAAAGTTAAAGACCACAAGCTTCAAGATTTCACAGTTATACCACTATGAATTTCGTAGAAATAAACTCTTAATCACTTTTATTACAACCCTTTTTTTAAAATACTGCTCTGCCTCTCTTGGTAACACATTTTTATTTACTATTAATGTGGTAATAAGCGTTCAATAATTCGTTCTTACTCCGTACTCAACAGCCAAATTATGCTATCAAAGAGAAAATTATAAAAATGGGCCAGTATTTGAAGTGGCCATATATTTTTATGAAAAATTTTTGTGCTTGCATTTAAAGGTCAGAAAGTCCTACCTAAATTGTGAGAGACAGAAGGTGGAAACAGACCTCCCAAGTGGCATTGTACACTTACAGCCCCCTGAGAAAGCGGAACAGAAGTTGAATATAATAAAGCCCAAAACCACAGCTGCCCCATGTAGATTTTACCTACGTGTTATACAAATCAATTTTATGTTTTTCTGGCCCAGTTTCAAAGTTATCTTTCATCTTTGGAGGATAACAAAACCTTAGACAAGTAGATGGTTCTTCTTGGGGTATTGCTAAACACGAAGTTGTGGTAGATGAAAAAACATCCGTTGTCCCTTAAGCAGAGGCTGCTTTTGCCATCAGAAAAGGTTGGTCTTGGGTATTCTTTAGGAATGTTTTACCTTGCCATGCTCATCTCACCAAGTTCCTTAGTGACCACTGACATCTATTATGATCTCAGTGAAGTGTGAGACAGAAGTTTGACGTGGAATTGTAGCTCTCCACTCGTCTGAAGTTTTAAGGCTCAGAACTTGAGGGAATATTGCAACAAAGCTTTGTCCCTGCCCAGAGCCAAGGTCTCCTCTCTAAAACAAGAGAATGAGTAAAACCTTTGGGTAATAAAAAGACACTGATGTATTTTTTAATACTCTAAACACTTCATTTAGCACTCTGCTGGGCCTGACAATGAAATTGCCAGCTACTTACACAGTCCACCAAATCCCAAGATAAAGACTTTTCTTAATCTCCTAAAACTTCTTCTGTACTACATTTTATAATCCATTCACTAATAACTAACTTGCCAAATGGCAATAATCTTCCCGATTTTGAGTATTTCTATCTCAGCTGGAATGACACACTGCCCATCATGCATGTGAGGATACTTACACAAAGCACAGCTACTCTGACATGGCAGAACGAAACCATTAACACCAGCCTTCAAAAGAACTCTATAATGTTTTGTAATCATGGAGGGAAAATGATGGAAAGTGATACATATCAGACAAGACCTCAAAAAAACCCTGCCAATCTCTATAAAATCACTTCAGCACCTCCATTGTTTCTAAAGCTTACATATTCAGTATGAAGAACATATAATAACATAAGAATAATCAAATTTAATTAACACAGCTATTTAAATTAAGCTTGAAATGAATAATAACAATAATGAAGTACTGCAAATTAGTCGCTATTTCTCACATACCAGGTAGCACAAAGAAACCAAGAAATTTTCTTCTCTGTCCCTGTAACTTGGCACACACACCAGTTAGAGCTGAGGATGGTTTCAAAGAAACACCTTAACCTCCAGTCCAGGTGAATATTCTGAGCTTCCCATTTGTGTGGCAGCATTGGTACATATGAAATGAAGCAGTGAGAGGCGTTCAAGCTCTGCATAAGATGCTTAAAACTGCATCTGAAGCCACCTTCAAGACAGGCAGCAGCTCCTGTGCGGCTCAGAGAGGGATCAGTGTTTGGCAGAGTCCTGCCTTACGCAGTGGTTGGGAAGTTCAGTTTTTCCTTTCCCAAAGGTAAACTTTATTTGCACCTTCCAGCCAACAAGAACTTTCCAATTTAACATTTTCACTAATTTAGGTAAACCTTCAGTGCTTTTCATATGCACGGGTCTATGTTCAATTAAATTTGATCAAGTGCTGCCTTAAGTGTTTCACACTGTTTGGCCTCAGTTGAACCACAGAAACTGGCCATTGTTCAGGGTCTTCCAATCATCACAAGTAAGTTTCATAAAAGCATTTTTGCTTTCTATTTATCTTAAACTGATTATAAGATTGAATGGTGCAAGCACATATTCAGTGAGCTATCTGACTTAAGGACAATTTAAAAGACAGAGGTAAAAATTAGATAATAATGCTTTTTCTGTTGCACAACATAAGATTAAATGCTTTGTCACTTTCTACTTCAATAAAGTGAATTATTTAAAATAATGCTACTAACATCAATATTCAGTGGAGTACTAAATTGGCTTTTCAAAATATTGCTCACGTATTTACAAAAACCATAAAAGCTCATAATTCTCCCTGTTCTGTTTGCTGTTACATTCCATCCATTAACACTGAGACTTCCATTCCACAGCAAGACAGAGTTGATGTAATTCATACAAAGCTCTTTTTCAAAAATAAATCTGGTTCCTGTACAGCCAGTGTACCACCTCTCACAAAAGGCAATTACACCACAGAAGAGTTGTCAGACACTTTTTTTTTTTGAAAGCTACCAAGGATTTAACTTTCAATATGGGAAATATTAATTAACTTTATGAATAATAATACTATTATTAAATGTTTTAATAACTTCATGAAAATTTAATTAACTTTAAAGGTCAACTCCCTCTGGACACCTTTATACCTTTGCTGATCTGTTTAAAGGTTTAAACCGCGGAGCTGTTACCTGCAGCAGCCACAGCTCCACCTGGGGATCCCCA
Organism: Eulacestoma nigropectus; assembly: GCA_013397775.1. NCBI lineage: Eukaryota > Metazoa > Chordata > Aves > Passeriformes > Eulacestoma > Eulacestoma nigropectus. Next base: position 1,553,573 of record VZTE01006658.1, read on the forward strand.
GCATTGCTGGTTCCATTTGTACCTGATAAACCACAACTCCTGACCCCCCAAAGCAAACATTTGACTGTTCTTGACCTCCAGGTTATCTCAAAGAACTTTCCTAACCTGCCTACCATTCTCTGTTGCATTTGAGTCACAGTCTACACGCCTCTGTATTTACTGGCAATATTATATCCTCAAGGGTGAAGGAAAGATGAACTCTCACCTCAGCATCCAGATCCACTGTGCCTTTAAGCTTAGTTTGTAAGAGTACTGATGCCAATTTAAATTGCTTAGAGCATTTGTTCAGTGTGTTCTTATGCTCTAAGATGGGTCAAATTTTGATTTAAACATATAAAAATCAGTAAAGTGAAAGTATCTTTGTTGAACGCTAAATCTGCAAAGTCACAGTTGTGAGGAACCACAGCAAATAAAGAGTTCAGTGAAATCCAGGATCTTCCCAAATTCCATAAATCCAAGTGTTTTCGTGTTTCACCTCCCAGTGTTCTGAGAAAGGATGTACCTGGTTACCTCTAATGTGACTGCTCTAAATACACTTTCCCAGAAACAACCAAAGAGAAAGTTCAGCTCTCAGTGCCACTGCCCAGTCCCTGGTAGTTGTTCAATCCACTGCTGGCAGTTGTGTTTGTTTTAGAATCTGCTCAAGTTCATTTTTCAACTTTTGCTGGGAAGCCTACCTACCTCTCTCATACTGTATTTTTCTTTCTGACATTTTTGTTATTTTATTAACTGCTATGCATTAAAGTGACAGACTGCAAGAAGACAAATGGACACTAAGATGAAGCACAGCCAAAATTCTGCAACACTGGCTAGATTGTTGAAGGTGATGAAGGAAGAGAGAATTGCAAATGACTCTTCTGCAGAGGAGCATAGCCAGAGCTCAGTGCAGGAATCCAAGGACACTGCCCAGAGCCATCAGCAGCACACTCCTTGGAGGATCATTTGATCAGATAGTTCCATGGAACGAGAGTTGCCAGCACTGCAATCATCACTAGAGTGCACGTGGCAGACAGCTACTAAATGCTTTCTTCAAATTGACCTGTGTATATTTGGGTCTGAGTGAGAAAATTTCAGAAAAAAAATTTTAATAGACTATATATTAAAATTATCTTTAATATTTTACCCAGTTGTTTGAACTCTGAAGCTGTTGGGATTCGGGTTCGTGTTCCTTTCAATATGAAAGCTAAGCTTAATAGCAGTTCATAAACTGTACTGTTAGTTACAAAGGAGAACGTCCTGTGATGGCATTTTTGAGCTCCAGATCACACCAACTAAACCTCAAAAGCTTCTGGATCAACACCATTTTTCACAGAAATAAAATCTATGGTTTTTTTTTTTTTTTTTTTTTTTTTTTTACATGAAGACATTACAAAAGCTAAACAAAGTTCCACTGTTAAATGTTGTGTAAAAGCCAAAAAGCAGAGGGGGCAGATGGAGCAGGTGTCCGGCGGGGAGGGGGATCAGGGCAGGGGCATCTGTCAGCATCTGACCAGGGAAGTTACAGAAGAGCTCAGCTGTCTCTCCTGTCCCTCCCGTAATGATGTTTCAGTGATGTGGATACAATGGAAGCAAAGTTCCATTTTATCTGCAGGTAACATCAGAAATGACCTGCACTATCATCCTGCACACTGATTCACGTGCAAACAATTTAAAAAGATCCATCTTTGCATTGCAATATAAAGCTTTCCACAATCAGTGGCACAATCAGGGGACACAAGGACATTCAGGAGCCTACTGAGTGCACATGATAAAGCATGTAAATGTCTTGATATTCCTGAGCAAATGAGTCAAAGTTTCTCAACATGAGCTGCAACATTCAGCTACTATAAACAGCAGGAAACATTGATAACAAAGTGCCCAGAATTCACAGCACTGGGGCCAAATGGATCCATGTCTATTTTTGGAGTTAATGGGCATTTATTTCATCACAGGGGTTCCAAGAACAACTGAAGGAATTTCTGACTTCTGAAAAGTTGATGTGAAGCCTTATTCTCAGTGTTATACTAAGCGTTCACTTATTGTAAGTGAATTATCTACATAGCTCTGAATTAACTGCAAAGCGCAGTAGTCCGGCAATGTTATGAAACAGAACGTCCCCAAGACTTGCTACGAATTATTTATGGACTCCTTGCCAAGGCGGGGAGAAGGGGAGGACATTAAAATCCATAAGTCCCATGGAGTTACTAGCAGCTATGTTTTCTTCCTGTCTATTTGACCTGATCTGTCCAAACTTCTTCAGCCTACACTCAAATTCCAGCAGTTAAAAGCTCCATCTTGATTGTTTTTAGAGTTTTACTGTGACATTAAAACCCTCCTCTGCTGTGACATTCCTGATCAACAAGCTATAAATGACTATTCTAAGGAGGATTTTATAGCAGTTTATTCCCATACTTGCAGTTCTCAGAAAGCAGAAAAACCTTGGATAGTAACTCAGGGGGGGTTAAGGAGACTAAAGGAGGACCCTGTGTCACAACCCATCCTGAGGTACACACCTTAAGTGTTTATGTACGTTTTTATTCTCTTTGACTTTTCAGCTGAAAGGATGTGTCTTCCTTTGCCAAAGACTGTGACTCAGTAAAAAACGACTCAAAATACATTTGACAACACAACGTATCGCCATTCCAACTCCCTGAGAGCTACACACAACCTCTGAAACCTGTGTTTCAAAGACAAAGAAAATAACCACTACTGTCCTTCTATTTATCTAAAAATAACTCAGCTTCTTGTGGAAAGCAATAAGCATTGATAATAACCGAAAAATAAACAAACTCTTCCTAGGAAACACACCATTTTTGCATTACTGAATTTTTTTTTGCACCACTGTTTTTCATCAGCTCATGTTCTTATCTGCAGCATCTATCCCAGGGTAACTGATGCTTGCAGGAAAAGGTCTCTATCACTACCTGCACAGAGGTTCAATACACACAGAACTTATCTTGGTAACAGCATAGAAAAGAAAAGGAGAACATTTTGCTCAGTCAATATCTCGTACAATAATTGGATGAGCGGGGCCAAGCCCAAGCTTATTGTGCATCCAAACAAGATAGGCAATAAAAATGAAGGACACTGGAGCCAGGGACCGTTTCCTAACACTTCAGCAAATTAATTCTCAACATTAGTATTCTGGCAGTGTTGTAGTTGATGGATCCACACAAGAGATGACATTTTGCTATCTACAAAACTAACTGAAGTGATAACTGTTGTATATTTTGCAGGGACTAGGACCTCCTAAGAAACAACTGCAAATAATACTTGAAAAATCCATGTCATTTGAGCAGTTCTCTGGCTCTGCATCAGAGCTGGCAAACTTCCCATCCTATGTGAATGGCTAAAGAAGGGCTAATGGAAGTGAAGTGCACGGGCACAAGATGGGATTCTTGGGGCTGTCCTGTGCAGGACTTGGACCTTGATGTTCCCAGTGGGTCCCTTCTGCCTCAGGATACGCTGCAATCACACTATTTATTTAAGAGATGGAGTATTCTCCCACTACAGTGTGTATTTTCCTCAACTGCAAAACAGGAACCGCAAAGACTGCAGACACAAAAATGTTTTAAATCCATTGTGTCTCTTGCATTTTTATATTGGTGCAAAGTGACAGAAGTGGCAGCAAAGGGCATTAGAAGAGATGACACTTTACTATTCCTGTGAGAGTAAGTAATTTTCAATGCTCCTTTCCCACACATCATGTAATGCTTACCCCATTTCCACCACTAAAAGGATTTTTTACCTTTTTTTGGTCAAGGTTAGGTGGGACAGAATTCTCAAAGCGCATTTTAACACTTTGAAGTCTGTACAGACTTGCTATGTATTTGTTCTCTCTTAAATGCTTAATAGAAGTTAAAAAGATGGGGATTTAAAAAAAAGAGAATCTCATTCTAAGATGAGTCAACAACCAATTCTCATTGAAAAAGCACCTACCAGAGCCAGTGTGGCAATTTCAATTATCCAGCTACTCTGTGATATCATCTGTCTAGGTTTTATTATGCTTAATACTTTTGAAAAAAACATATCTTCTAAACAATTATTCTTATTTTAAAGATACCTATCAAACCTAAAGATAGAAACCTCATAGCTCTCTTTCCATAGTTAAGTACTACCTTTATAGATAGAGGAATACAGCTCAGCATCAAGAACTTGCAATAGAGCAGCTTCAAAATAAAACTAAATTAAGGAAAATCTCTAAGTTATAATTGATTTGGTGACAGCAGCAATTCAAACTGAGTCTTCCATATCAAAACCTGATACCTCCCTCTACCACTATTAGTTTCATCAGAAACTGGTAATTCCCAGGAAATTGGTGAGTTAACAGCCAGCACATGGAAGAATTCTCCTATGGGAATATCCATTCAACCACAGCTGGTAAATGTGTCTGGTCAGTTGTTGACCATTTTTAGGTCAACTGCCATAAAAGCCTCACTAATCATGAGTCACACACAGATTAAAGCAAAGAAAACAGGTGTATTATCAATTTTTCATTATCATCAGCAGATAAGTCTTTGGACTGCTATCTGTTAATAGAGTCTCCTCATTACTGTAAGTGATCACCTTCCCTGAAAGCACAACCCAGCTTGTTGCATCTTGCAGTGGAGCTGACTAATTGTGCTCCTACTCAAGGAGAGTCAGTTACAGGAGTGGTAAATCAAATACATTTCTGTTTGCTTTTCATTAGTTTTCAGAGATTTGCATTAATTAAGCTACTGATTATCAGAATGAACAAGACTCTTAAGGCTAAGATTTTACATGAGTCATCTCACTTTCAACTCAGTGAGCCAAAAACTGCAGTGCCTACATATTGTTCCAGCTAGGAAGATAATAGAATCTGGCATCTGATGCCACCCTTCCCTTTATAGTTACATCACACTATTGTATTTCCCTCAACACAGCAGAAATCAAAAAGGGCAATCTTTGTTTGTAGTTCCAAACCACTTCTAATAAAATATTGAACCAGAAAGCTCTTTTATTTTTGGCAGTGAGAAGTGGTGGGAGGGTGGGGGTGGAATGTCACACTGAAAAGCTTTGCTCAAGGTACATTTACAGGTTGCTTGATCCATCCTTGGGGCCCTTTTCTGCAGCGGTTCTTCCTGTTGATCTCACAACTCTTCTGTGGATACAATACCTCCCAGAAGGCAAGGCTCCCTCCCTCACATTCCCTGAGGGCTCCACTCTTGGAGTTAGTTTCCTAATTGAGCATTTGAATTCAGTTTACTTTAGGCAGAGAGGCACCCTAACTGTGTTACATATGAATGTGTATAAAACCAGGTAGGATCACAGTTTCCCTCTCATGCAGGAAAAAACCAGCTCAGTTAAGTGGGGTTTTTTGGTACATACACAGGGCTTTTTACAAAGATGAAGTTCCTGGTGCTGTAACCCCTAGCACGTTGTACAGACACCATGGAAAGCAAGACAGTTTCGCAAGTGTTTCCCAGGTAAGTTGAAGCTTTCAAAGAGAAGTAACCCAGGGAGCCATACACCTAAATTAGCCAAACACCCTGCTTTTCCTAAATCTGTAACTCCTCAAGAAGCAATACAGGTCAGAACATGTTAGAGACAGTCCTCTCAAGAGCATGAACGAGTGGTGGCTTAAATGCTATAATATGTAGGATAAAAAGCAAAACTGTGCTCTACTCCCCCAACACTGCTGGCCCCAGGGGAAACCATCAATTCTGCAAATCCCTCAAACCAACAAGGTGAAAAAAACCCTACTGACCTACAGTCATTAAAAAATGAACTGCAAGGGTCTCATGGATGATGGTCACAGAGCAGTCACATGCTACTTACCAGCCTCCAAAGAGGCTGACATGCTGCAGCCACACTTGTTGGAATACAAGCTAAAGAACCATTCAAAGCATTTGAGAACTTTAAATGAACTCTTTGCAAAAGGTTTCTTTAATTTCAGCAAGCTAAATCCACATCAGTCATGTTACATTATCGCACAAGGAACGTACAGAGAGGAGCCAGGCTTCTGGGATTTTTTTGGTCTTCACATTTGCAATTAGCACTCTCTCCAAGATTCAATTCTTTTACAATCACTTGGTGTTCAAAATTGGAAAAGTCGTTGTCACTTGAACTACACAGCCCATAGAACACAAAGGGGTAAGTCCCAGGATATTCATCTGGCAAACTAAGGTTACTACATCTCTCTGGCATCAAGTGACAGTAATCCATCTTTCTGTGGAGAAAAGAGATCATCATGGTGAACTGGCTTATCTTTCCTTTGATTTGTTTTGCAATACTCTTGTGATTGTGATAACCCTTATATCTATGGCACTTAAACTAGGGGTTATTTCTGTGGTTTTCACATGGTTTATATTAATGGGTAGTACATTAGTAAGCACTTCAAGGGCTAGAACTGAGATGTCAATTCATTTACAACTCAAAGCACAGACTTAGGAGTTCTGCCCTGACACCTCGATGCTCAGTGCCTTATAATCTGAGGTGAGTGATGGTAAAGTGGCACCGCTTTCTGCTATAGCCTGTGCCAGAACAGGGCTCCAGAGCTCTGAAGAGAATTCTCCCTATACTTGAAAGTCGTGAAGCATAAAGCAGACAAGCCCATTCAGACTGTGGTTCAGCCTGGCTTGCTGTCTTTGGGGAGGTGATCTGCTCACCTCCTGCTCCATCATTTCTGCAGGCACCATCATTGTCCTGGAGAGCCTCACATGACCCAAGAGCTTTTCTTTCCTAGGAGTTATTTCATTTCATATGCCCCTACAAGATACACGTAAGTATCTGGAAGCCACACACTCAACAGGCCACAAAGCCTGATCTGCAAGCAAATTAATGTGATGTAAAGAAACAAACCAAAACCTATGTCCTCCAAGTATCCCACAAAGCAAAATGCTGTCTCATGGCTGGACAAGACAGGAAAATTATGATCACAGCACAAATGGGAACCTTGAATTTGCCACTTCAACGTGAGCAAGTCATGTATTAAAGCCTCTCAAGAATGCAAACTGGGAAGGGAAACAATCACCTCATCACTTCAATTTCATATCTTCTGTTTCATTTTAAGTCTTACTAGTAAGGGCTTTCATGTATCTGGGGAACTTCATTTTGTTTAACTTTCCAGTCTTAATGTTTGTTTAATAGACACTATTTGTAAACTTATAGTGTTTCCATACCCAAACTCTATTTGTGTTTGTTTCTCCAGCATTTTTCCTCCCTCCTGTGTTTATTTCTCTACTGACACATCAAGGGAGGGCTTACTTTTGGCACACACTCTTGCCAAAACAAATTGTTTTATGTGTTATTTCCTTTCATCAGAACTTCAACATATTAACAACTTAGGATATTGCATATACATCTATATCAGGACTAAAAAAATTATGGAAGGAAGAACAGGACACATGTTGAAGCAAGAAAGATTAAAGGAAAACATTTCTCTGAACTAAAGCCCTCTTAGCAGTGCAGTTGAAACTACGCCCTAAGTTTTGTTTTGTCTTTAGACAAGCTCAATCCCTGATTAAATCATGTTTATAAGTAATTTGGGATCAATCTTCCTTTCCTGGAAACAATCAACAAGAAATTAAGCTCAGAACACTTTCTCTTTTTTGTGGGGGAGTGAGTTTAACTTTTATTAAATAAAAGTTAATAGAAGAATAGAGCTAAAGTAATTAGCTCTTAACTGTCTCAAGTTTGCCTATGAAATAGGAAGTAAAACTTATGACAGCTGAAGGTATATTAGATAATGTTGTTCCACGTCAAAACCCTCCACAGAGCCAGTAAAACACGTACATTAACTTCCCTGATTTTCTAGATACAGGTTTCCAGATGTTGACTAGAATAAAGAAAATAAGCACAGCAATTCACATTCATACTTGAGACCTAATATAGTAAATTAAGTAATCTCTACTGTCCCATTTAGTCAGTACTTGGCAAAAACAGTTTAATAAAGAGTAAACATTTTCTTGCAGATCTTGATCTGAGATACTCCATGATTTGTTCAAAATTCTGTTCATAGTCAACAAGTTCTGTAAAGATGAAACACTCTGTGTCATCTAGATTAATTTGAAAGATGTTTTTCTTCATTAGCAATGCGACGTCAGGTAAGCTGTGACAGCACTTATTTATCATGGGACTCAAGATTGCCATACATTCAAGTAGGCAGAAATTGCTCTCAGGGTTACTTGCCTTCATCTCTGGTAGTTCCAAAGGCATTCACTGGGCTCTATGAGCCAGTGCCTATCAAACAGCTATGGAACAGTGGGGAGTTTGTGTAACAAATGTACCAAGCAGCACAAGTACCTTGTACATTACTGACACTTTTAAAAACATGAATTCTTACATCACCAGAACTGCCCATGGAGGACAAGAGATTTTAGAGAAGTCACAGCACAACACTCACATCACAGCCTTAGCCAGTCCATAAGTGGACAAGATGTGCAGCACATCTTTCATTGCCACAGAGGCAAACTTTCCATGGCAGCACAAAGGAAGGGGACCAGGAAAGCAAGGGCATTTAGGCTCCTTAATTACAACTGAAGGACTTGTTTTCCTTCTGGTAAGCAAAAAGTTTATGGGTTATCACTTTCAGATGAGTTAGTGGTGATGGGAGCTCTGTTTTCCCCTTCACATTTCCATTAGAACATGTTAGATAAAACTTGACCACTGTGGTCCAACAAAAAATAAAAACAACAAAATCAAACCAAGTGTCACATCAGCGAGACTTTGAAAGCAAAGAAATATTAATGTAGAGTGAGAGGAGTCAGTGATAAAAGTACCTAATGCTGAGAAGGCTGGTAGATAAGATAGGATCAAGATCTAAGATTTTAAACTTACTGTACAGATATTGAACAGGTGAAAAGAGGTTACAGTCCCTTCACAGGGTTCAATACCTGCAAAAGAACTGCAGGTTATCCACTGCATAACTTGGAGCAGGGGAGCTGGGAAAGTCTTTGAGGGGCTATGTTGTTTAAATTTTGCTAAACAATCTATCAGTAAAGTTGATGGTAGAAAAGCCTTCCAGACTTAGAGCAACTATAGCACACAATTATTTTCTCACCCAGTTACCTATTTTTAAATACTTGCTCTGTGCACAAATCCATTCCTGAAGCATTGAATACAAACTAGAAAGCTTGCTGTGAACACACATGGTTAAAACCCACTGATTTTCTTTTTTTGTTTTTTTGGGGGGTTTTTTTAAGTTCTTGCATTGTGGTCCATGCAGTGGCTTTGACACCATGTGTTATATGCGTCCAGTTTGGAACAGAACTTGAAGAACTGATGATAAACTTTTAGTACAGCTCTAAAGTAAAGTACTTGTTGTGATGTTAATACAATTCATGCTATCCTTTTATATGATCGTTTCATCCTCATTTTTCTCCACCCCACTATGTCTAGTCTAGCTCTCCAGGCTCTATACTCCTCCTTAAAACCTTTTTCATGTCACCGCCCTGCCCATGGCATTCATGTTGTGCATGGTCAAGGCTTCAGTCTCATGAAACTTAGCCAGTACCTACCAGCTCTGATGAAAGGATCATTCCACAGACACACAAAGGCAAACGGCTTTGGACCCCCCACTAACATTAAAGAAAACTGAAGGAAGGAAAATTCAAGAGTTGGCAGACCTAATTACATTTTCATAAGACGGATAAGATCTTAAAAATTCATAACCATTGGAACACTTCTGTATTATGCGTTTGAGACCTCAGTCACACTTGCTATGATTAAAGAGTTCTGAGAAGAAAACAAAACAACAAAAAAGAAACAAAACCCACTCAGCCCCCTAAAGGATCAGGAGGCATCTGCCAGTCAGGGCATCTGGCATGGAAAAAACATTTTCATCTTGCCTGGATTTTGATTAAGCAAGATAAAGCTTCAAAAGCACAAGCAGTGTTATCTACCAGGCCTTGTCTTAAAACAAAGCTTTAGATGCAACCCTGTTGTCTCCAGATTGGCTTTTGCCTGCTACACAACAATTGTTCCAGTCCCATGTGAGTTGATGACATTAAAAAATGATCAGAAAGCAAGCAGACTGCAAAACAGAGAAGCAGAACTCGAAAATAAATGTTTAACATTTCTGGCAACAGTTACAGGTACTCTAACTTTTTGATTTGGGGAACTGGCAAATAAAGCTTGTTAAATATGAGAGCAGCACAATATCTGAGTTACCAGTTATTATGTCATTTTCCTTGAATTTCACACCTCAATGAAAGGAGCCCATTGCGAAATTTAGCACAGAATCACAACGTGTCAGTCAAGCATAGCGATATTTGGTGGTACACCACCACAAATTACTTAAACAATATGGATGCACATCAAGAACTCCTTTAAAACTCAGCTACTTCTTTGCTATCCCACACAAATATCCCAGAGGAACAGGGGTAGGTAACACAGGTGCTAGCCATGTTTCTTTCCATGAGTCTGCTCTACACCCTTCTCTATGACCACAAATGCTTGTAGATGAGCCAGCTACAGATACAGCTGAACATTTTGACTTGGTTCAAAGTGCTTGATCAGGTATTGCACCTTGATTTTGCTATGCCAGCTTTTCAGTAACTTAGTATACTACTGAGCATTGCTTTCAGAACCTGGAAGAGGTAATTTTTGCTGGAGGATAGTACCATGACTTCACTGCTGGAAGAAAAGCTTTCATTGTTCAAGTTACTGGCAGAATTTCATAGCGGTGGAGGCAGAAGATAAGCTCTCAGCAGAATTTTCATTCAGGCACACATCCATATCTTTATCTGTCTTTGTCTTAGAAATTGCAGTTTGTCTGTGAGTCACTTTTCAGCTCTTGGAGTTTGGATTGCTTGAAAAGAATTCACTCCATTAAGGACTCAAATATTTGAAACCTCCTATGTGGAAAGATTTCAACCTTTTAAGATCAATACCAGATCTGTATCAGACTCTAAACGATACTGGAAATAACATGCTGAACTGCCAAGAACAGACAGCTAGTCCTCTTGGGTAAAAATCAGGATATCCTTAGAAAAACTGCTTAATGATTCTAGAACGCAGATTCACATGAACTGGTGCCTCTAACTGGTGCAGGAACAACTATGCAGAATAACTGATTATAGCATCATTGCACTCCGTTTGGCTGCCTTGTGTAGCAGTACCAGGGCCAGCCCAGGTAATGATCTTTTGTTTTAGGTAAACTTGCTCCACTCCAGGAAATTAAGCTGGTCCTGAAAGCAGAGTCAGCAGAACAACGTTGGGAGATTTAGGATGAACTTCAAGGCAGCAGCTACAAAGGATCACGGATTTTCTTTGAACTCAGAAATTTTAATCCATCAATAAAGAAGAAAATCAACACTTGAAAGTTTTATTTCAGTAACAAAAAGTGGCTGAGACACATAAGCTGAGGTCTGACACACACCCTGGGCAAACCATTCAGCCTGATTTTGAGGAGATCTCAATTAACCAAATTCAACTATTTATTGAAATACACAACCTTAGTAGAAAAATCAGGCTGTAGAAAGATGTTTGCTTTTCTACCAGTAACAGCCAAACTTCCAGAAGTAATGAAGACTTAGGATTTACTAACATCCTAACAGTATTATCATCACAAAAGTATCATCCCCAAACCGAACTTCAGGCTAAATTTGACAGCAACAAGGTCTAGATTTCAAGTGTTTCAGCCTATCAAACATCAGTGAAATCCCCACGTTGAATTGTGGGAAAGCTGATAGAAGATACAGGATTGAGTGAACTAATTTCCTTAAAGGCAATTAATAAGTTTATTGATTTAATAAAACAGCATAGCATCAGAAAGAAAAATATCAGGACAAAACCAAACCTGCTTAAAAAAAAAAGATATTTTCCTCTGTTTATAATTCTCAGACGCCTTTTCATTCTGCACAGACAACAGCTCGAGTCCCAGCCCCTGCCTCATGCACGAGGGAACGCATGTGAATTACCTATGCTGTGAGCCCTTTGCTCTTTCATTCTTACCCTTTCTTCCCACTGGACATTCATATCCCTTCCTCCCACCACTTATCCCAGGGATCTACTTAGAAGAGGCTGCTTTTCTCTTTTGAGCTTCAGCCATCAAGTTCATTTGACGAGTGCTTACCAGCTCCTGAAAGAAAAATCAGATTACATTCTGCACGTGTTTACCCTACCTCTCTTGCCTAGAATACGCTCTGGGGGACTGAAAAAAAAGTCACTCAAATTGGATGGCAGTGTGCACCAGCTTTGTGGAGTGCTGATATTTAAGCACTTGGAGCTTAAATTCACAGTGCAATGCCTACTGGTGCAATTTGGCTTTTCTGAGGGCCCTTCTTTGCATCTGACTAGAAGAAACATTGAGCAACCTCAGTATGTACAGACAAGTTCAAGACTTCCTCTTCCTTTGCTTGTTTAACTTATTAAAGCAGAGAACATTCCAAATCATCAGTATCCAGATCAAACAGCCAGTTTTGTAGCTTCAAGCAGCATCACCCCAGAGAGCCCAGCACATGCCCTGAAAAACCAGACAGTGACCCAAGGCACAAAACCCTCATAACAGGTTTCAAGCCTGATAACTCCTATAAACACATGCTGCAGCAATGAAGTCACCACTACAGCTGTCCAAAACAGAAATATAAATGCATCCTTAGGAAGGGACCAGATGACAACAACTCTTAATTCCAAACAGTAAAAACTCACAAATGTACAATAATAAAATTTACTTATTTTAGCCAAATTCTAAATATTTTGTTTCCAGCTCAAGTCCAGGTGCTTTGTTTAGGTAAATTCAATTTCATTGAATTTCATTGCTTGACCTTGATCATTCAGAAACCTATTTTGCTGCCAGTGACTGTACTCAGGAGCAGGTGCTGTAGAGATCAGGTCCTGTACCCACTGCTTCTGCATCCAGGATGTATCAAAGTTAATGAGTGAGCAGGTGCACCTCTTGCTCCAGGATCCCACTGCAGCCAAACAGCCAAGTTTTTGTACAGACAGAAGTGCCTTTCTATAGTAAAAAAATCGGTGTATAGGTAGTGAGTACCCTTTAATCACTAACACAAACTCCATAGTTCACAGCCCACGGGAGAGCCATTAAAGGAAAAGGAATCATTGTATTTCCTTTGGAGACTATTCCCAGACACAGAGGTTAGAAAGTTGTAACAAAGCCTAGAAGAGATTATTGGTCAATACCACAAATGGCAAGCTGCTTGATGTGTTTCTAGCAAAGCTAACTTTATCAGAACTCTTCCCCTCCAGGTTTATCACAGATTTTGTTTCAGTAAACAACTCCAATTTGCAATGTTGCCTTTTTCATGGCAAAATACATCTATATAAGTGATTGGAAATGTGCCTTCCCTATCCATTACAGAAATTGCAAACACTGCGTGAGGTTTTATGTGCGTGTGATTAAATGTGCAATATTTAATAACTACTTGATGCTATATCTGTGTGGCAATCATTACAAGTGATTGATTAGATTTGAGCAATATGAACTCGTGCAAGTATTTGCATTTACCTTCTAACAATTTTGGTGGCCAAATTAATGCAAATATAACCAAAATAGGTTGAACCCTTAACACAAAAAGCTATCATCTGTCACCAACAGCTCTAGGAGAACTGTTTAAAAGCTGCATTTTTTTTCCAAGATATTTTTCAACTGGCAAGAGGAGTTACCACAATCTTCTCAGAGTAGTCATGGCACACTGCAAGGGCATCAATACTGGCTGAGCCAAGCACGTTTAAGCCCTGCTATGGTTTAGAAAGGACAGATAGAAAATGTTAAATGCTGTCAGGACCCAAAGGTTCCACCCATGTACACTAACAGACACTCAGTTAAGCAACTTTTACTGCTATTAACCTCGACATTTAGAAAATATAGGTTGTCAGTTCAGCATTTTGGGAATGTCTGCTCTTCATGTGCCACTTTAGTGGCACTAGTACATCCTTTTTTACAAGATTTACTCTTGTAAATCTTTGTTACAGGAACCTCTTGCTTCCCTGACAAAACTTTAACAAAGTTTTTCATAAAGGTAGCATTCTGCAACAAAAGCTTTTCCAAACACAGGAGAACTTTTACCCCTAAGTTAACAGGTGAACTTACCTGTCTTTATCAAGAATCTTAGAGCCTGCAAATTGATACTCAAAATGGACTTAATACACATAAAAAACTAAATATACATTAAAAAATTTAAATCAAGCCTTATAGGGCAAAGTAGATGGAAATTAATCAGTAAACAACTTTAGAGTGTGAATAAAGTAACTGATTCAAGATTAAACTTCTGCTTGTTTGCTCCCATCACACTAAAATCAAGATCTCAGCCTGAGGATATATCCCAAGTCTTGTTGCAAAGTCATGCTCCAATTGCTAAGATTAATTATGTATATCCAAACAACAAATGATGCATTATACAGCATTCAGGAAGATTAATTAGTTACAAGCAGAACTTTTTACCTCCACAGAACTTAACAACAGAAACAGTTTGAGCTATGAAAGAGTATTTTCAGCTGTTAGTGAAATAGATACAAGAAAAAAATTAACTTTAAGTTACATTTCAGCTTCAAGAGGAGTCAGGCAAAGGGTCTTAAGCACAAATATGTGGAGTGGCATCATTTCTCAATGTAAGTACCAGAGTACTTTTCACTGGAAAAAAGTTATAATCCATATTGTCCAGGAAAGATCTGTGAATCAGTGAAATCCTTATCTAGCACTATTTGACAATAGCTGTGAGGCAGATTACTAAAAGCAATATTTTCCAGATGAAACAGACCTCTAATTAGAAATAAAGTACTTTTTTCTTCCTTTTTCAGAAAAGACTGCTGTGAGGCAAAACAATAGAAAAGGCACCATCTGCTAATAATCCAATTAGAGAATTTCAAAGCACCAGCTAAAAAAGCTAGCTGTTAGGGATTTATTCTTCTAAACATATTTCTCAATTACACCACATGGATGTCCACATGCTTTCTAATTACACTCTATTTGGAAACTGCAGGAGTTCATGGGATCAAGGAGAAATCATATCATGGATAATGCAAAACATGAGTTTTTCCCAGTTATATTTGTCTCCCCTTGTGACAGAACTTGAGCACTTTCTCATATTTCCCCATGACAGATGTTAGTCAAACATGTCTCAGACATGGCTTTTCACAGACTATTCTCCAGAATGACCTAGGGTACGCCCTCTCTTCCCACTTGTTTTACGGTCAGAATTATCAACAGATGCCAAAGAAACAGTAACTGTGACTAAACATTCTGAAATGCTGTATTTAGGCAGCAATTGCTGCCTATCACTCAGGGTTACTTGACCAGAGATGGGAGTTCAGCTAACACGGTTTAGGTGGGACAGGTTTACCAATGCCAAACATCTCACTGGCTCTTGGCCTCTTGCTGACAATAGCAAAAACCCAAAACAGAACCACCACTAATATTTGAACATGTCTTCAGAAGATACTGACAGCTTCAGTAAAACAGCTGAAAATTCCATGTGAAATCCAATGTTCAGCTTCTGCCTTTCAGTAAATCCACTACGCTTTATTGCTGAAGGCAGACAAGCAGTCCTTCCAACCTGTAAAATTTTGAATCCAAAGGTGATTTTATGGCAAAAAGATCTGTCAAAAGTAGTATTTGTCTGGAAACACTTCAACAGCTGCTAAGGTGTAAATCATACATCCACCGTAACCGCACTAGGCCCAAATATTTTTCTCTCACTTTCCTTTCTCCAGATTAACCTCCAGACAAAAGCACAAAATATCATCAAAAGTCTGAGCTAACAAGCTTAATGTGGTTTTATTGGGCCTTCAGAAGAAGCAAACTGCTAAACATTGTAGTCAGAGCCAATACCTCACTGTACAGCAGCTCTTGGAGAAACACTGAAGGTTGCACATGGAATATCCAAATACCCAAATCTGCGACAACAACAGAAAAACCTGACAGCATTTGTGCTCCCACCCCAAGAACAAACTCATTTCTGTTGTTCTGTAGAAAAAGCTAAAACGACGCCTTTGAAGAGTGATTAATCCCCCAACAGTGACCACTATACAGAGTCCATGAAAAATACTGATTTCTTCTTCACCCATCTCTAGCACTCCTGCAGTGTGATGGGGCACAAGTTGCTGGTAGATTAAAGAAAGTTTAGAATTTTACCACAGCAGGTCTCTTGTTTCTTTTTAACCCCCAGTTTCCTCACTCATGCTTACAGCTATGCCATACCAAAGCAGAGGTTATCCAACCCATATTCTGTGTCTGACAGTCACCAATAGCCTTGAGTGTGTGCAGTGACACTGTTCATGTAGCTGAATTTGCATGGATCTTCCTAACCCACCCTGAAACTTGTTCCTTTACAGCAGCACAAAGATCAGTGCAAACCAACAGTGGGCAAGATAAAATGTGAACTGACCTGAGTTTCATCAGGTCATTGCCTGATAATGTAACTTCTTTGACTAATGTACAACAAAAATATTCTGCAATTACACCCAAGATTCATGAGTTCCTAGTAAATACATTAATTAAGTCACAATCTAAAGCAACCTGTTGACCTAATGAGCAACCTAACATGGCCCTCTAAACCCGATGCCAATATATGAGGTCATAATGAACTCTCAGGATTAAGAGCCATCTCCATGATATGTCACCAAGGTCACATTTGATGGACAGCTATCATTTCTGTTTATAGCATGCAGTTGAAAAGAAAAGATTTTCTGAGCAGTTCCATTTCAGTTTTACTCACCGCATTTGCTGAGAAAATGAAATGGTGCCACAGCACCATTTTAATGCAATCCATCTATTTATTGATAAGTAAATAGGTATTCCACAAAACATGATGATATAATACTTAATTCAGGCTTTGACCACTGTTTTTCACACTAAGCTATAGAAGTAAGGAAAAGCACAGCACACATAGATCTCTGAAAAAAAAAAATACCTCAAATGGAAGAACAGAATAATAAAAAAACCCAAAACACCTGCAGCACAAAGCCACTGGATATTTAATACGGTTTCTTCAGCCTGTTTGCATATTTAATACTGAAAAATAAATCATGGTTTTTTTTAATGAGGTTTGTCAATGTTTGATCAAAAGATTGATTTCCACAAGTGTTTTACTTCCATGTTAGTTACTAGAGCCATATCCCTTTCTGTAGAATAAACAATCACAGGCAGAAGACAGCTGAGCCACTGCTTCAGTTGGTGACTATTTCCATGTTGACTGGCACACCCATGCACCCCATTTGCCATTATAAAAGTCATTGAAAACATCACTAGCACCCAGTGAACCCTTTAAACAGATGAGGATACAAACCCCAGCTTCCATTCAGAATCCTTAATTTTACAGCACTTGAAAAGTGGAAGTTTTATTTCCCACATTTAGTGCTTACACTCAACAAAAGTTCTGTGCTGAAAATTGAAGTGGACAAACTGTCAGGATAAGCTGATCCCTAATACTTCAGAACCTGAATAAATATAAACATCATTTAGGACTCCAGCAACATTCCCAAAGAGATCTTCAACATGTACATGTAGCTACACTTCCATTGGAACCACAGCTATCCATTGACTTTTGGTAACACAACACGCTGGAGAAAAATACACAGCAACAAGCTACTAAAAGTATTAACAAGCAGGTTTGCCAATACAGGCTCTGTACTCAGTGTTAGCACAATATTTCCCATCTTGGTATTAAAGTTAATCCTGACCCATACCTGCATTCTGCTCATTCCAAGTCATATCCCAAATAGCTACAAAATAAAGTGTATCTTAATTATTCCAAATAGCTGTCTTTTGAGACCTGTTTCTGAGAGTTTCTGTACCTAAAAAAGGGCAACAAATGATGATTGGTAACTTAAATAAAAATTCTCCTCTCATTCATTCTCCCCTATAATCTAATCCTTAGTAATCTGAATGCCTTTCACTGACAAGTCTGTTATATTAAGTACCTTTTAGGTCTTCTGCTCTTCTATCCCCAAAAACAAAACCATGTTTCTAATGG
The DNA here is from genome assembly GCA_013397775.1 of Eulacestoma nigropectus. Taxonomy (NCBI): domain Eukaryota; kingdom Metazoa; phylum Chordata; class Aves; order Passeriformes; genus Eulacestoma; species Eulacestoma nigropectus. The sequence goes on from VZTE01006658.1 coordinate 1,571,446, forward strand.
AGCTAAAAACCATCAGATGCTTTCTGTTTAGTACTTTTTAATTTGCTTTACTCACCTGTAAATCCAGAAGCAAGACGACTACATGCAGAGAAAGGAGGAGGCAGCTCTAAGAGATAACAGAAGTTCTATGCTGGATATTAGCTGCCCATAATAGGCTAAAAAAATTTTTAAAAACCCCAGCAAACAAGAAATTATCTGGCAGCCAACCTCCATCAGAAAGTGAGTGTACTAAAGGCTGAAATCTTCAGGACTCCTGAGGAGAGGCAGGTGCTCGATGTGTAACAGTTTCAAATACTTCATTTGTTTGAAGATGCCAGCCAAGGAGATTAAACCCAGTGTGCTCCAATTCATTTTAATTCATATTCTGTTGGAAAGAACACTAATTACATAAACTTTTGCCAGTTTTCTGCCTAAAACTTAAGCACATTTCATTCTACTCCCCTGAAGGAAAAGCAGGAATAAAGCAACTATCATCACAAAGGTGTATAAGGAGTCAGCACAAGTGCTCTCCAATAAAGTACAACTTGTGGTAAACAACTGACTCAGGGGATCAGTCTTCCTCCTCCGCCCATCACATTAAAAGTTTGCCTAAGGAAAAGCCTTAATTTGGGCTGGCGTCCTCAAACTGGGACACAACTGCCAAAACTGTTTCTGCTAGAAATTAAAAAAAAATTACTTTATATAAGTGATCTAAAGCTGCTAAATTTAAGGTAGGGCCTAAGTACTAACTAAGAGTGAGATAATCTGTGTTATTCTTCTAGTTAGTAGTGTACTGTACTCATATAGCACAGCAGGACAGAAGTGAAAATAATATACCCAGTACCAACTTCATCAAAGTATTCCAGTGGAAGTGTAGACCCATCCTATTCCCTCACCATAGGAAATAGAGCAATGCTCAGCAGAGCTGAAATCTGACCACTGTTATTTCCAGAGGCATCAATCTCCCACAATTCAAGGCAGCTCTAAGCAGAGTAATTTTTCTAGTTCAGGTCTCTAATACACCGAACTAGAGCTAAAATCTTTGCTAACTTCATATACACTATACAATATCCATAGATCATCTTTTATTAGAGTTTCACATTTAGTGCTGAAAACTTTCTGAATTTAAGTTCAAACTTCATTATACTTTTTGCTAATTGTCCAGCTAATCAGCAGCATTAGAAAATCTTGAAACCATAAGAGTACAATGAATTGAGAGTGAGCACAAGACAGAAAAATCTCATTTAATATTCATATATATATATTCATCATATATAGTGATATGGTTAAATTCAAAAAGCTCAGATTAGGCTGTCCATCTTCCAGAACTATGGCAATAGCAGGGAGATAGAGTTCAAAATCTAATGCAAAAGCACCTGAAATAATATATAAATCCCCAGACTGAATTTGCCCGTTAGAAATTTAAGTATAAAGAGTTTTAGGGAGTGTCTGTTTCTTCCGGCCCCAAATTTCTTGCAGTTACTGAGTATCAATATGGTTTAAATAGTAAATTGGAGCAGCAGAGCAGAGATGGAAATTCATAGGATTTCAAAAGGGCTTTAATTCTCAAATACAGGTTTTGAAAGTCTCATAGTCAAAGGTAAAAAAGTAAAGAAAGGCATCTACCTACATAATGGATTGCAGTACTCCAAGATCACTGTCTTGAGAGTGAATTGCTTAAGCAAATGCATCTTGTCAACTGCACAGAACCTATGCCTCAAGAGTTAAAAATCTTAATGTTAAAATCTGCTAAGTGTGTAAAAAATAGTCTCAGCAGAAGACATTAGGTAATGAGTGTCTGCTGTAATTAATTACATGACTTGCACACTTTTCCCCCAGAAGTGATGGGAGTTTTCTGATGAGCAGCTTCCAGGCTGGGCACTGGAAGCAGCCAAATGAATCATCTCTTCCCCTAAACCTGGCAATTGATGACTCTTCTTTTACATCAGGGTTTAATTAGTTTTTGCTTTCAAAGCTGGTGCACAGCACAGCATTCACTGCCACAGAAACCCAAGGAAGCAATGAAGACTTAAGTTCTTAAGTGCAGCAGCTGTCACTACCTGATACAAATAAGTCTTTTCTAAATGCACCTCTTGGACTCAGCCTTACACACCAAAAAAATCATGACATCAGTTAGAAGTACCCACTACTTTATGCATAATAGTAGCTTTTGGGAAGAGCCTTCCTGCTAATTCTAGATTAAAACCAGTTTCAGTATAACTTTTATCACAAGGCTATGATACTTTATGAAACAACACTTTAGGATCAAGCAAACCCCTAAAAAAGTCAGCTACAGCTTAAATTCACAAGAGATGGCCCAGCTTAATGTCTGTAAACATTAAAGTTTTACATCTTTCATTTTGATAACCTTGCCTTTTAATTAATTATGCAACTAAAAAAAAAAAACCTTACATTGCTGAACAGACCTCAAGGCAACAGAAGAACTTTTGTTCCTGTGAAGGTCAGCTTTACTGTTCAATAGCCTTTATAAGATAACAGTAAAAAGTAGCAATTGTTTGTGTTACACAAGATGCACTTTTCCCTCTCCCTCCTCTTTTTCGCATATTCTTGCACCTCTAAGACCGTTTAGAAAGACCAGATTAGTCTGTGAATATACTTTGGAACAAGCCAACGGCAGATAAACTATTATCTGATTATACATGTAAACCCTAAACAGAAAACAATGCATTACTCTTCACACAAAATAGTTACGTATCACAACTCTCAAAACCTTTGACCTGCTATTGTTGAAGTCTGAATTCATTTAAAACATCATTAAAATATAAAATCCAAAGTAAAAATTTCTAATAACTATAGCTGGTATATAATTATTTACTGTGAAAAAAACACTACCTGCCCGGTATTGTCATTTAGACTTGATTGAATGACTTGTGACAAATTATACAGCAGTAAGGTAAAGCTTTGAAAGACTATACAGAAAAGAATTATCTTCACAATCAGTCATTCAATCAGCAAGGAATTGTTACAGTTACACAGAACACAACCCTGTATCATGATAAAAGCTAATTATGATTAGTGGCAAATTAAATCAAGTCACTGAGGAGCTACAGAAATCTCATACTCATATTGCTGAGCCAGCAACTAGGCAGGAACAGGAAAGAGGAACGACCAAGCCCTTCAGCTGCAGCACAACAGAAAGCTGACAAAGAAGTTAAATATGCAATTAAATTGATACAAGAAAAGAAACAGCACCAGTTCTGATCCATATAGCCATAGCAGAGGGGGACAACAACATTTTCATCACACAAGGGACAAACACAACCTTCAACTTGAGGTCCAAACCATGCTGAACTTCAGTTATTTAGGGAAAGCACACTTGTCTCACCATCTTGGAGAGATGATGCACTGTGCAGCAAGAAATTGTACATTCAATAGTTTCTTTGTGATTTCATCTGTTTCAGCAGCATTTAAACTGCAGTAAGACTTCAGCTGGCAATTCTTTTGCATGAACTAACAGGCTTGCTTTTTTTTTTTTTACACATTTCTTTTTGAAAAGAAATATGATTTAACTTCATTCACATTAGTGGTCTCTCTACGAAGAACTTTATTACGCATTTTCTCTCTAAAGTTACTGAAAACTGAGTTGCACAGAACTACACAGGCAGAACAGTCTTACCCCACTCAACCTTGAATAATAAAATACAGTGAAATAAAGTCTAAAGGCAAAGCACAAACCTGCCATAGAAACAGCTCATTTAAATAGTTCCCCAAATACAACAAATACCAAGATATCGGAAGCAAATACAACTGTAACAGAACATTATGAATGCAGGCCTCACGAACAGCAGATATGCAAAAGCACATTAACAATAAAGTTTTGATGAGACTTAAAGTCCAGTGGAACTTGTATTCTGATTTTAGATTACTCATAAGAAATGGAGGCAGGCAAGGCCCAGCTCAGCAGGGAGCCTCCCTGTAGGAATCTGTCCCTCTTGCTCCTATTCCCTCATTTCCTAACCTAGTTCCCTACACTGGGCACATCAGATCATAGAACAGTTCTCTGCTATTCCACCAGCTGAAATGCCTTGTCTGCTGTTGTTAACCATCATCCATAAACCTTTTTCATAATCCCTTTTAAAGCGAAGCCACATCTATGAGAAGACCAGTAACTGCCAACATTTATTATAGTATCAAAGAAAAATCTGACCTTTTCACTTGGAGACAGTGTCATCCCATGGTTCATTACTTAAGTCAGTCATGTGATTTAAAATTGTCATTTTCAGAAGTATTTCTAAAGTCCTATTGCTCATCTAAACATAATTTAAACCAAGCCAGATCCCAGCTGCTCAAATCAGTACACACAATTTAAAACAGATCCTGAGACTACAAAGACATTCTGTATACCACAGGAAAAAGAGGGTTATTATAATTAATATTACTATTGATATAATCAGTGTGAAAAAAATCTGTTAACAATTAAAATAAAGAGCATTTGACCTCAAATGCCTAACAGAAGTTAACTACATTCTCATTACTATGACCGAGATTAAACAGTTATTCAATGAAGACACACATAAGCATCCTAATTTGTAGTTCAAGGTTTATATACATATTTAGTATGGGTATAATAATTGCTGCTAAAGATCAAATAGCCAAAAGCTTTTCACTGTGCTGCTTAGTTACACTTGAAAAGGCACCTCCAGGGCTCTATTTTGACCACATGAGAAAGGCTGCAATGCCTGTCACAGGACTGTTACCACATTTGTAGAGTTCATCAAGACCATTAAGAAGTTTAACGAGTAGCTTCAAAATACATAAATACGTATTTTTTTTTAATTTAGTACTACCCAAGATGAAAATATAACATAAGCAACAAGCAAATATTTCAAAACCTATAAAAGCAAAGAAATACAGTTGAAATTAACCTTTTCATAGTTTTATTACCCAGCTACCCAGAATATACTATCATTTACAAAGGGTATAGGAGAACCCAGGTAAACTTCTAAACTCACACCTGATTTTTCTATTGCATCCATTTATGTTTGAGCTACTTTCTCACCTCACCAGCATTAGTGAGAATCTAAAAAGAAGCACTGCTTCCCTTCACACCAAACTAATCAGCAGAAAACAGCACCTAGCAATTTATCTTAAGCCATTCTATAATGGGGTAGACTCAGTACACCAAAAATCAGCCCTGAGTGCTGAACGATGTGGTTATTTTGCTGCTCTCCTAATTCTGAGTTAACCTCTAGAAGCAATATTTTAAGAAGAGTGTTTCAGTCCTCGAACTAGCTGCATTTCTCCTTTAACTGAAGGAAGCATCTACAAGCCATTGCGGCTGAGATTTTCCATGAGAATTTGCTCAAATGTGCACTGACACTTTTTAGTTAACATCACCCAAGCTAAAACTTAAACAAGAACATACACGTAACTCAATATTTTAGCAGGATAGCATAGAGTGATAACGGTTTGCTCTAGAGGTACTTTTTAACCTAAAAACCTCAGGTGAATCCATCTAAGTCTGAGTAGATTATCTAGGCTAAGTCTGGCTAAAGCAAGACCTTGCAAAGGTTGACACACTGCTTCACACCAAATGCCACAGTAAGTTCCATGGCTGGAAAGCTTTTTGCAGCACACATTTTAGGCCATTCAATAGCACAATTTGTCTGTGGAAACAGATCAAGTACATTATTGAGTACTAAAATCATAGACACAAAGCAGTAAATATGGTTCCAGGCCATCTTCACTAAGGCATTTTGTGAGATCTTGCACTCAAATTTAAATAGTTTTATATTTTGAGATACAGCATGAATATTTAACAATGAAATGAAAGCCAATTGTGTTTAGAATTAAAACTAGGCTCTAAGCTGTTGATCTGCCAGTAAAGCTATTAATTAGTATAATTACATAGAAAATGAAACTGGGATTCTCAATGTCAGAATATTTTACCAGGCTAAGCAAATAGAAAGAATAAAGAACACATTTAAGTGATTAGAGTCTTCTGTTTCATCTTTCCAAATGGCCCCATTTTACTTAATCATGTTCACTTCATCGCTTTTATTTTTCATTTTGCATTCAAAAGTAAGTATAAGGGGAAAACAATCACACTAAGGAAAAAATATCCAAACCACCACAAAAAGATTGGGGGTTGTTTGGTTTTTTACAGACATTTCCCAGCAGCTTTGGAAAATCTAGCTGCTTTCTGGTAAGATTCCATGGGTCAAAGCCATTTCAGCCCAGCAGTCCCAGAATGAGACTGGCCAGTGCTGTGGGTGATGATGCACTTGCAGACTGGCAGGGAAGTAGGCAGCTGAAGACAAAACTTGTGCCTTAAGGACTGAAAACTCCCTCAAAGCCATCAAACTCTCTATCTGCTATTTCTTTATATAACCAGATATGAGATACTGCTAATTTAGTTAACTTCAAAAACATCAATTTCTACCTGATTCATGTGGTCTCACTACACTTTATGCAGCTCTACAGTCAGAGCAGGACTGCTTAGTCCCAAATGCTATCAGCCAAGGTCCCTTTAGAATAAGAAAGCATCCACTAGGTTTAGCTAATAAAGTGTTTAAGTCTACCATTCAAAGAGGAAAGGAGTGGGACAGGGGTTGGGATTAAAAGTAAAATCAGGAGTTTTGATAAAACAAAAAAATTTTAGTTAAAAGTAGCCTTAAAAATGGAAAGCCTGGGACACAAACAAAGCTAAACTACTACAACTCAATTCATTACTCTCATTACAACCTGGGATAAACATACTCAACAATAACAACTGACACTTTCCATGCCTTAAATTATGTCTCCCCTGATGGGGGAGACCCCAGAGTCTTTGCCAGTAGTCTGAGAGACGAACGGGACCTTCAGCATTCACTGCTTTCAGATAGTCGTTTATTTAAGTCTTATCAGAGAGATAGC
>VZTE01006658.1:1583152-1649714 GCA_013397775.1 Eulacestoma nigropectus
CACCCAAACACCTGTGCTTGGATTCACAAACAGCCATGGTGAAAAAACACCTGCTGATGGATTTTGCTCTTCTTTGTGAATATCACTCAGATCTTCACAGGCTTAGGAAATCTGTGACTAGTGAACAATTTAGCACTCTAAAATCCCTCCTTGGGTTTCCAGGGGCATTCCAGGGGGAATCCTCCCTGGTACAGAAGTGAGGACGAGTAGAAACCAGAGCAAGCTAGGGAGAAAAACAGAAGGGTATTGACAACTGTGCTACAAGCACTTAACTTGCTGTGTAGCTTGGACAGTAAAGCTGCACAGAAATTAAGCAAAGGCTTGGCTGAGTAAGCAGGAGGTGACATTTCCTCAGGGACAGGCAGCCTCGGCAACCCTGCTGAGGGGGATTTCCTTGCTGAGGGAAGCGGGCAGTGGGACAGAGCAGACGCTTGGGCAGATAGAGCAGACACTTGCAGTGTTCCACTGCCAAAGCCAAACCTCTCCAGTGCGACACCGCACGGAGGGGGGAGCTGACGAATCAGCACGAGAAACGAGAGATACAACAGCAAACAGCGGTTTGAGTATTCATGAATAGAAAAGTTACGGAATTTGTAACCAATGAATGCTGCTGCCTTTGCTGAAATGTATAACTAGTGTAAATTTTGCTGAGCGGTGAGCCAGCCTTTCGCGTGTTCCCACCCAGCTCCCTGCTTTGCGCAAACTGGAACAAAACACAGAAATCGCTCTCCTGTCGCTGTTGTACCCGGGACGGTGAGAAACGACACAACCAAGATCCGGAGAAAATGGCTTATTTAATTAATTATAAATCGGTTTATATAACTTGATACACAGGAGTAGCATAGTACTATTGGTCCCTTGGTCAGCCACCTCCAGAATGATTGGTGGAGGCTGTACAACACCCATCTCAAAATATTTTCCTCAGTGTACCATAACAACACTAACTGAACAACAGCAGGTGCAAAGATAGGGAATTAGTTTACAAAAACCCCTAGCAGTGTTTTGCACAGTTTTCGTGAGAGAGACAGAGCTCTCACAGAATGGTGCAGAAAGCTGAAAAATCCCCCTACTAAAGCTTTTCAGTGTCCACACTCTCCTCGGTGTGCGAATTGGCGCCCGCGGTCGGGACAATGCTGTGGCGTTTAATACCAGTGAACGAGGCGGCCACGGGCCTGTGGCAGCACCGAGACAGGGCCACCGTGAGGGTCCCCGGGAGCGCCTCCGGAGCGACGGGCGCGAGCCGCCCTCACGGGGACCCTCCCGGGGCCCGCCCAGCGCTGGAGGCGGGGCAGGAGCGGGCGGGGCGGATCTCGCGAGACTTGGGCGGCGCCGGGGAGCCGAGTTTGAACGGCCGCAGTTCCGGGCGGCCGGTGCGGGGAGAGGGCGGCGGGTGAGCGGCGGGGAGGGAGGAGCGGGGCAGCGGCGAGAGGGGTTTTTCTCTGTGGAGCCGCCGCCGTTGTGGCGCTGTCGGTGCCGGCCCCCGTTCCCTGCGGCGGGTGGGGCCGTTTGCCGCCCCACGGCCCGCGGTGGAGCGGGGCGAGCCCGTCCCCGCCGCCCTCGGGGCCCGTTTGGGCCGTAGCGGGTGTGGGGGGTCCGGCCCGGTCACCGGCCGGGTCTGCATCGGGTCGGGCCCGGAGGGAGGGGGCAGCGGTGGCGTGGCACTGGGTACACGCAGCGCTGCCAGAGCCTGCTCGGGCTCTGTGGTGGCTGAACGATGAGGCCGTAGTGTGATATTTGTATGTTCTCCCTAGTACTGACCCGGCTCAGAACCCGTTTGTGGAAGGTGATCGGCTCCGAAAATCTTTCAGCTTGCGTGTGCAACGTGATAGGTGAAGGTACGGACTTGTGTAAGTAACTGGCTGGGATTGTCGGGGGAATACCTGGGCTGAGGGAGAGAAACTACCCTGGTAACTGTGTTCCGATCAGAAAACTGCCCAGGTGCTTCTGACAGGCTCAGAACACAGACAGCTGTTATATGTGGCCCCGGGGAATAGAAGTTTAACCAGCAGAACTATGCTAGAGTGGGAGAAGAAAGTTTGCCTGCCAGGACAGTGCCGTTTATCTACTACCCTGTTACTTTTATTACGGAGTACTTGAATGGTTGAATAATCGATGTCAGCAGCTCTCAGTATAGAATCTGTCATAAAATGTTTGAAGATATTTAGCCAAAAGCGAGTAACTCTTGTGATTCAGTCGAATAAATGAAGACTGATTTCTCTTATTTCCCCCTCCTGCCTACTCACCTTGCTGCCCATTCACTCGATCTTAAAACATTATTTTCAGAGCCATTTACTTAGCCTCATGTATAATACTAAATTGCTGGCAATTATTTCTGTGTACAACTTCATGAACAAAAGTGCCTGGACTTGTTTGATTCATCCAGAATTAACAATGAAAAATTGAGGTTGGCTGTGCTCCAAAAGGCATACTTGCTGTTTTCCCTAATAGTCAGCAGGAATGTGGGAATAGGAAAATTATTTCTCCTTTCCTCCATACTTCAACTATAAAATTAAGAAAAAACCCGTAAGATCTTTTTTCTTATTGTCTAGTAAATCATTTATTAAGAGCTCGAAGTTCTTGTATGTGAAAGTGGAAGAGAAATGCAAAAGAGATTGAAGAAGTAGGACAAAAGATTGAAGAGATTGAAGAGAGTGGGACAAAAATCCCAAAAAAAACCTCTTAAAAATTACAGACGTACCAGAAGAAGGTGACCCTGGCTGTGCCCCAGAGGCCAGTTTCAGAGTATCCATCCTTTGGCAGCATTGCCTGATCTGACTGTTTCTAAACTGTCTGACAGCAGCCTAACTGAGATTTGAATAAGATTTGCATTTATGTGGGGGTTTAGCTTGTGATCTGCATGTTCATGAGACAGCCAGCAGGGTTAAGCCTGTTCTGAAAAGGGACTGCTCTGAAGGGCTGTGCTCTGGTGGCAGCTTAGACTCATCTGGACTAGACAACTGTTGCTTCTTTTTCTTTTAGAGGTGGAGTGCAAGAATAAGGTCAAGAAGTACTTCAGTGGCTTCTGGAGGTGAGTTAAACGTTATTCATTTAATTTAGTAAACTAGGAGCTGGCAAATGGCTATGTTGCCTCTGTACTGTTCTCTGATCAGAAAATAAAGCTGTTTTTAAAATTCTGTTTATGTAAGTGAGCAATGATTCATTCATCCTCTTTCCTAATGGAAATGCATGCCAGAAGTTGTTGTCTATGTGCTTGTATTGCTACACCTTACTGTAAACACTTTATTATTAAATTGTACGTGGTGTCCCTGTCTTTGTTGGTATAATATTGATAATTCTTAATTATTGGTATGCAAAATTCCTGTGTTTCACTGGCTTATTTTAGTATAAGTGTAAAGCTAGTATTTCAGGCATTGCAGTGGTTAGAGCTGAAAACTGAAGTTTCAAAACCTGGCTGGATAAAGTCTCTTTGTATGTGTTAAACCTGGATAGCAACAAGTGAGGAGAAAATGCAAAAACTAGAATGTGATCGTTTCTGTCTTGTGCCTTGGAAAGGAATTGTCACAGTGTTGGCACGATGTACTTTTGCATTTTAATTAAATTCTTTTCTATTAGCAGAAGCTGGGTAACTCCTAGGGGTTACTAATGTTGAATAAAAGCAAAAAAAAAAAAAGGGAAGGATGGATATTACATCATTCATTAGAATGATCCATGTGCCAGTAAGAAATGGCAACAAATAAATTGCTTCTGTGAGAACAAAAAGCAAGAGTTAGCTCTTCAACATGGAATTACTTTAATTCTGAAATTATGTAAAAATTATGAACCCTGGCTTTAAAAAATCAACAGCAGGTTTTTTTTGTGTGTGTCTCACTGTTATTTTGTACTTTCTGAGAAAACTCTTGGCATATGTTGTTCAGAAGGCCGAGTTGCTTAGCATTTTCTGTCTTAATAGGATTTTTTTGCAGCGGGCTGATTTAGCAGATTTGGGAGCAAGCAGTCATACAAGCTTATGGTATTAATTTGACTTGATTTTAATTTTTTAAAATATTTGATTTGTTGGATTTACCTTGACTAACTTTTTTTCAAAATTCACCTTCTGTCTTCAATTATAGTCTAAAGCTAGAAAAGGATGAGTTTTGTGAAACGTGACAAGGAGATGATTATTTACAAACAGGTTCCCTGCAGCAACTAAATTTTGAAGTAAAAAACAGTAATGAAAGACTCCATTAAGCACTTAAATAAATGCAAAGCCCTGTGTTAAATCCCATGTATTTTAACAGGGATTCTATTTTTGACTCTTCCCTACCTTTTATGTGTTTCTCTATCCCACATTATGTTATTAGGAGCACACTGTCCTGCTAATGCAGCTGCCTACGCCAATCTTAAGTGTTATTTGTGTACACAAGAAATGCTGTACTTGGTGGGGCTTGGTTTATAATAGAAAGAAAACAATGTCAGCCATGTGCATAGCAGTGTTTTTCTAAGGTTATTTAATTGTTGTCTCTTGTACTTGGCAAGAGTAAGTCAGTCTGTCCTAGATTAACTCTGGTTCTGGTGTACAAAGAAACCAGGCTGGGTACACAGGAGTGCTTTTGCTGCGTGTTAGACATAATCAAGAATAAGGCAGTAACCAAGGTGATGAAGGAATAGCTATTACATTACTGTTCACAGGTCTGTTTGAGCTGTCTTTTTTTTGTGTGTGTCTTGTATTAATGCAAAAATGTATCCTTCTATCCTGGTTAAGATAGCAAATCCAGTAACTTTTTTCACATAACTACTGTAATACACTGCAATATATTTTTTTAATAATTTTTGTTTGCAGTGCTGAATAAAAAACGGAGGAAAAATGGAGACAGAGACCATTTTAAGTCTTAAACAGCAACTGAAGGAAGCAGAGAACGAGCGAAGAAAGGCAGCACAATATGGTTTGCATTTACTGGAGTCCCAAAGTGAGGTTCAAAATCAGCTGGATCAAATACGCCGTGAATTGACTGAGAAAACTGAGGTGATGGCTGCCTTTTCTTCTCAAAGTTCAAAACCAGAACTTTGTTTTATTTTAACTGTTTTCTGAAAGGCACAGGTGTTTTAAATGCCTTCTAGCATCTAGATTAATTTTAATAAACCTCTAAGTAGTTGTAGAGAGGGCTTGTTTCTCGGCTTTAAGACATTGAGCATAATTGTATCTAACTGAGACAAGGTTTCACAGCTAATTATGCATCAAGTGTTCAGTATCATGTAGGACTAATTGCTTTTAATGTAAAATGAATGCTAAATGCTAAAGTAAATTTGCTTCAGAGCATGTGTTTTGCCTCTGTTCAGCAATTCATTCGTGTATGCTCTCCCAGTCAGCTTTCTATCACTTAAAAGCTGTGAGAAGAATGCTAGCAGCAAGACTGTAAAATTGATTTCTTCTGTAGTGAAGTTTTCAAATTTTCCAAGTACCCAGGGGTTCTGAACTTATTAGCCCATTTCTTTGCAGCTCAGAAAAAGTAGTATAGTGCTGAATTATAGAGGTATTATTTAGTCAACCAGTTTTCTTCTTAGTGGTTGTTCAAGAAAATTTCAGTTAGGAAAATCTCTTCCACTTTTCATAAAGGCTTTAATTTTCATGTTTGTGTTCAGCCAGACCATGTTTCAGATAAATTATTTATCTTCATTTAGTCTGTTTCTGGTTGTGCATCCATCCCTTCTCCTAGGATAGAGCTAAAACATTTGTTTTGTAGCAGCTGGAGGGTTGCAGCACGCTGCTATTCTGAATGGACAGAATTTTTTATTCTGGTCAGTTCACCATTAGTAAGCTTTGTGTGAGAGGCAGCTGAAGGCACAAGTGATAAGGAAGCCAGGGCGGGATCATCCTTTCCTGAGGAGCAGCAGAGAGGGCAGTTACTGAGCTGTCAAGCTGCTCCCCCAGACTGATCCTGTGTGAGGCTGGAGCCAGCTTCTGAGCCTGTCTGGTAACTTGGCTTCCAGGGGTGGAGGGGCGGAATTGTGTGCCTTCATACAGTAGAGTAACATCTCATGTGGGAGCTGTGCTTACCCAACAGATTCTTTAGAGCTTTTGAATCTCTCTGGCTCTCCTCTTTGCAGTCTGAGAGCCAAAGCAGTTGCTGTGAACACAAGTGTGAGTTCTACCAGCAGGCACAAAAGCCTTTCAGAAAGCTCTGTGTACTCTTCTGTACAAGTAGGCAAGCTCTTGCTAGGATTTTGTTGTTCCTGTCTCTGGCCAAGCAGTGCACTCCCAAACCTGTCCTGTGCTCAGTCTTTATCTTTGTGTTAAAGCTCCTGCCCTGGGTATTTGAGAGCAAGCCTGTCCTTGATAAGCTGTGTCTAGGCCACAGAGGTCACTTTGATATCTGACAGCTTTTAGGTTTTCATTTAATTCTGGTTTGTGTCTCAAGACTTATGTTATTTTGAAAAGGAAAAAAAACCTGCATATTTAGGTTAATTTGGCTTCCCTATTACCTTTTTTGCTTTCAAGACTCTTTTCCTTAATTGCTGGCTGAATGGAAGAGTAAAATGAAGCTGCCCTTGGTAATTAGCAAACATGCAATCAAGCATAGATGGAAGCTGTTTAAAAAATGATTCTTCAGTCTGGAAGGGTTGGTGGGATTTATTATGAAACAGACAATTTAGCTGTCTTAAAAAAACTATTGAACTCAGCTGTTCTGCTTGATGGACTGTAGTAATTTTTAACTTAATTGGGTTCTGTAGTGGTAGAAAGGGCTTATAAACGCTGGCTAAATTTGTGGCACTTGCAGAAAAGATGCCCACACCCTTCATGTTGGGTGTAAAGAAATACAGAGTTTCTATGAAAAAAATAATATTGCATAAACAAATTATGTTCATAACATTTATAAATCATAACATTTTAGAGCAGTTATCCTTTTTTTTTTTTTAAAAAACATGGGTATTACAACTCTCTAATTGGCACTCCCAAGAAAGGACCAAATGAGCTACGAGCATCTTGATTCCGAGCCTGTGCTTTTTCTTAAATGCTTAGGGAACAATGTACAATTACATCTAGATTTATTAGGGTGTTATTTCTTTCAGAAATTTGAACAAGAGAAATACACTCTTCAGAGAGAAATTGAACTCAAGAATCGAATGTTGGAAAGCTTGAATTTTGAGTGTGATTCCCTTAAGCAACAGCAAAATGTGCAACTGGATAAACAGAAAGAACAGCTTGACAGAGCCTATGGACAAGAAATCTGTGACCTCAAAAACAAGGTTTGGTAACTAATATATAGCTAAAAGGTTGTTAATACCATTTTAGATACTATATGCTTAACTTATAATTGCACTCTTAACTACCAAAAGAAATAATAAATAGTTACAATGTGTAGTAGCTTGTTTGGTTGGTTTGTAAAAACATCTGTGTAGTTACTTATGAATTACGTTGAATTTCAATACTTATTTTTAAAAGCTACTCTTGTGTTTCCAAGACATTTTGTGTAACTGGAACAGTCAGAAGTATTGTGCTTTTCAGAATTTACCATGAAATGATACTACTTAGTTGTCAACTGTTTTTAAGTTGGAGAACCTGAAAGCAGAACTAGATGAAACCCGACTCTCAGAGAAACAGCTGAGACACAAAGTGGACCATCAGAAAGAAATAATTGCTGCCAAATCAGAAGAACTACACATGATGTCTGAGCGTGTACATGAGACCATGTCTTCAGAAATGCTCAACCTTCAGATAGAGCTCACTGAGCTCCAGAGTGAGAAGGTGTGTGAGTAGCACTGACTCATTCAGTGTGGCCTAGTTGAAAATGAAATTCTGTCATTTTCCTCACTTCATTTTTAGTTGTGTTGTTTATAGTGCCACATTGACTTTATTCAGACAACGTGCACAGCAAAAAATAACAGCCTTAATAGCTAGGCTTTAATACCATCTCCTCTTCAAGATAACACATTATATTAAATGTAATTACTTCTAGTAAACGTGTTTGATTTACTTGGGCCTGCTTGTCTTCCAATTGTTTCAAATACTTTTTATTTCATACTTGTTTTTTGTTTGTTTAGGCCAATGATGAAGAAAAGCTGAATGAGCTGCAGTGCTGTAAAGAACAGTTAGAGCTTGTGAACAGTAACTTACGTAACCAGCTGGAGCGGCTGCAGGGGGAAAAAGAAGAGAGGGAAAAAGAAGTTGTTTTTTACTGTAATGCATTAGAGGTATTCTCCTAATTTTATTTGGCAGTGGTAAATCCCCAAATTGCACAAGTTGTGTTGCCAGCTTTTTTGTGAAGTTGGAGTTTTAAGGAGTTGTGAGAGGGAGGGGAAAGAGAAGGATAATGGTTGATCATGGTTGGCGTTGCCTGGTGGTAAAAGCTCTCTATTGGTATTGTTTTGTGTGAGTGGTGAAAGGAGCCTTTGCATGGCACAGTTCTGCCTGTTAGGGACCTTCCCACAGGCCACTGGCAAAATTCTCATTTTTATTTCAAGTTTCTACTGAATGAGAATCTTGTACTGGGGAGTAGAGCATTTGTGACTAGTGCAAGGAGAGTGGTCTGAATACCATGAATCCAGTTGAAAAACATCAAAGCTTACCCTTAAAGGCTTTTAGTTGTGCTTTTGTCCTGAAGAACAAGTGGAATATTAAGTGTTTTAGTGAAATAAAGTGTATTTGTCTCTTAGCTACTAGAACTGTCTGTACAGTTAAGTACCTCAGTACAGTATAATCTTTGCTAAAGTGTAGGAAATTAAAAAGAGTTAAAGCTATCTAATTCAATTCATGTATGCAGTACATCAGATGCTTAAATGACCAATATCCTCTTTGCTTTAATCTAGAAAGCTCAGGAGGCTAATCAGGAGCTTCGGGTTCAGCTGGATCACGCAGTGCAACAATCTTTGGACCCTACAAGTAAAGGCAATTCTCTCTTTGCTGAGGTACAGCTATGCCACAGATGCCTGAGAATGTCCACAGGCCAGAAGAAGTATTTTCATTTTTCTTTTTTATATTGTATTGAAAACATGAGAGTATCTGTACCTGATCTAGCCAGCATGTATCTCTATTCCTCAAATATGACTTCAGTGTTGGTCTGACATGTGGAAAACCATTTCATGCTCTCTCTGAAGATAAGGAGTTAGTAAACTTAGTGGAATGACTTTAAGTTACCTGACTATCCAGTCAAAAGTTGTGACTGAGGGTTCATGATCGTTCTGTCTGTAGCTCTTGACTCTAAGTAGTTTTGTTCAGCTGATAAATCCTTCTTTAATGTAGAAGACAGTATGTGAAATATTAACAGATGCTGATAAAAGCTGTCTTAAAAAATTCCTGAAAATGTCTGGATGTTTGAGCTTTTGGGAGGGTTTTGGAATTAGCTTCTGAGTAAGAGTTCATCTGCTGTTAAATGCATAGGAAGCATTATGTTTCATGACAGCATCCAGGAGACAGGTGAAGTTGGAAAACAGTTCAGATTTTTTTAAATTGTTTGTTCTGTTGCCAGTGGGCAAAACTATTGTACAGCAACACTGAAGTATATGAAATGTTACTTTATTTTGATACCAAAAGGAAAATCTGTTGCCTTTCACTGATTCGGTTTCAGTAGCACTGTCTACTCACTTCTAGCACAGGGGAATGATAGTAGCCTGTATTTGCAAGTACTGTTGCTGGAAAAGCACTATTTGCAGACTGAACACCAATTGCCAAGCAATGTGTCCTTGTCAAACTCATCATCCAAGTGACAGCAAGTGTTGTAATTTCACAGTAATAATTGTTCACAATGTTCTGTAGGTGGAGGACCGTAGGGCAGAAATGGAACGGCAGCTGATCAGTGTGAAAGTAAAATATCAGTCTCTACAAAAACAGCATGCATTCACTAGAGAACAATTGCAAAGAATGAAGGTATGATGATTCCTGTAATACTCCAGGGTGTCCTTGGGTCTGATAAGGCACTACTTTAATGCACAGGCCAGGGGATTTTTTATCTTTAAAATATGATACAGTAGTCTGTGGGGAGGGAAATGGGAGAAAAACAAGTGAGATGATGTTGTGCTGTTTGATTCCTATGGTACAACACCATCCACATTACAGTGAAGGCACCATGTTTGCTTACTTTGGCAGTAGTTGTTTAATGGATGAAAGTATTACACAGCTCCTGTCAGTCAAACTAACGTTCAGTTTGTCTTGATAATTGTTTTTTCTTTTTTTGTCTAATTCTTGTACTTCATGAATCAAGTATTTGTGCATTAACTGTGGTGGTCAGGAATGAGCATTAAGAAAAGGACAGGCTTTTACCCCCATCACACTACAGGTTTTTAGGTTTTTTCCACCTCTGTGTTGCTTTCTTGTCTTTGTCCCTGTTTTTTTTTTCTTGCCTTTCCCTGTTTTTGCTGTAAGAATAAGTCATAACTTTGAACATAACTCCTTAAGTTAAACTCCACTGCTATAGGATAGGAGCCTGTTGGTTAGTATTGTTGAGGACTAGTTAGCAGAAGCTGATTTACAAGATAATGTAAAGGGAATGCTGCAGAGCTGACAACTGTTTTCATGTTGGTCTCATGATTTTTCCAACACTAAAATGGATCCTTTCATTTTGATCAACTACTTGGTCATGCAGTTTGAGGAGAGTGCTTAAACATCAAGGGTGATGATCGTGAGTTGCACTGGAGGGTTTGTGTTACCTACATTTTGTGGAGTAGGTTGAAAATAGTTCAAACAACAGTCTTAAAGGAGAACAAAAAAAGATTTGAGTGAGGAAAGTCATGGGGTAGGATCAATTCCTTTGGAAATTTTCTCCTTGTAATATGGGGTAAGTCAGTCATACTGACTGAGCGGTATGAGAAACACACCTAATACTAAAAGTACCAAAAATTGAGGCAAATTGGTATCCCTGTACTAGTAGTTAATGGTTTTATTTGGAATTTGTTTGTACTTATTTATATTCATAAAATTTTTTCTAACATCAGTAATGGAGATAGGTAGTTTGTTGGGACAGCTGTTCTGCTTAAGCTCCTGTCTTAGATCCCTGTTAGCATCCTCTCTGTGTTGTGTTGCACTGGGATGCTGCCAGTTAAAGCTCAGCCTGTGCTCGCCTGATCTCTCTGTTCACAGCTGCTTCCCACAGGAGAGGTAACTGCTGTTGCAGCTTTAGTTGGAGAATCTCTCTGTGTGCTATTTACTGGTAAATCCTGAGGATCTGACTCCTGAACAGAATGTACACAGCACTCCTGGGAGAGCTTTACCACCTCTAGTGTAGTTTTCCCAGTCCAGAGCATTCTTTCCAGTTTCTTTAAGTTCCTGTTCTCTGTTATGTAGATCAGCTGCAATTTGCAATTCTGACAGCAGGAGGGCTTTTAAGGGAAAAGGGAAAAGGTTGGGGTGTCTGTGCTTGGGAACTGTAAGGATGGATTTAGTCAGCCCCTGAGGTGGAGTTGACAATTTTGCCTCCCTTATATCCTGTAGAAGCTGTGAGGAGATAACTGAATCTTTCATTAGCTCTAACTTGTGCACAGAATCATCAATACCCTTTACCTGACATAGGAGAATATATAGGATAGATGCTCTTCTCCCTTTCTCTCTGTCTGTAATCTAATTTTTTCACTTGATCGTTTCCCTGTGGTTTCTCCCAGTGTCCCAGTGTTACCTTATGCATACTGTAGGAAGAGATAAAAATGCCTCAGTTTTCACTAACACCTTGTGAAGTCTTTCATTTATTGTATTTCCTGTTGTTTAAATGTCTAATGTACCACCTGTAACTGAATGTATTAAGACTATTGTACTTCAGTATTATTATATTAACACCAACAGAAATACTGCTCTAAACATTAGATTTTTATAACTTCTGCTTTGTAATGACAGAGGGTGTTCTTTTGCTTGAAAGGATGTATTCCATTGGAAAAAGCTGGAGTTCTTGGGTTAATATTGTAGAAGGCAAACATGGTGGTGTTATACCTGGAAATCAGAACTGAAAAAAATGGGAAGTTACACTTGTGGGTTTTCCTAAGTGAGTTCTCAAGATGCATTTCAGCTCTTAAAAATAAGCCTGGACTGTGACTGGGTTCTGGCTGACTTGGTGTTGATGGTGTGAGTGTGGGATGTTGTGTGTGTCCTTGGCAGTGTATTTATGTGTTCCTTAGCCAATACAGAGATGAGTGTGACGCCTCAGGACTGCACTGTTCAGTGAGATTTCAGCTGTCCTCATGCCTTGTGGTGTCTATGGTGATAATTGCTAAGATTATGTGGTGAAGACTGAGTTCAAGCATCCAGTGCACTTCTGTATTCAGGTTTAGAATTAAAAGGCTTAAGTACACAAACAGTTTTGTGTAAAAGTCTGGGATTTTAACTCACTAATCCCAATACTTGTTGTAAATAATTTTTTCCTTTTTTCCAGCTGCAAATGGCTACACTACTACAGCTGAAAGGCTCCCAAGCAGAATTTGATCAGCTGGAACGCTTACAGTCGATGTTAGAGCAAAAGAATGGTGAAATAGAAGATCTTCTTATGAAAGTGAGGCAGCTAGAAAAATTTAAGGTATGTGGTTTTTAATTCAGTAGAAAATTGTAATTGGAGGCTAAAACATGAGAACAAGAAGAATTATGAAAACTATCTGAAAAGGTAGTTTGAAAAGGGATCCAAAAGCTGACTCATATCTTTATTTGACCCGAGTTGTGTTTTACAGCTGGAGAACATTAGTTTCCTCAAGTGCAGAGAAGCAGAAAATTATACACCACCCAGCACCTGGGTTGAAGAAACAATTTTTTGTGGGTTCCTGTGTGAAGCACCTTCATATCTTACATAGTTACTTGTAGCATTTAAATTCAGTTACTTGGTCAAAGCTTTCTGAGCTGTGGCATCCAGTTTTTCTCTTGGAAGGTGTAGCCATTTGGCACTTTTTACTGTGTGTACTTAGTCTTTAGCCTTTTTTAGTGTCTCAGCTCTATTGAATTTCCTGGATATTTATTTTCTTGATGAGTCTTAACTTTGCAGCTGAAGCATGCTCTTCTCTAGCAAAACTGAATTGCTTAATCATCCTTGTAAAGCAGTTTTTTCAATCCTCTTATGCAATTTGAAAATATCTTGTCAATGTTTTGAAAAGTGAGAAATATATGAGGACTCCTATGTACACCTGTATAATGCTACTGATGTTTGTGTGTTTCCAGAGTGAAAAACTGTAGCCTTTCTTAATTCTTGCATGTTTCTGGACTCTTTTGGCCCTTTCTTATCACAGCTTTGGAATGTAAACTGGAGTGTTTTAGCTTGTGCAGTAGGATTATGCTTTCCAGGACAGCCTCCTGTATTCTGTATTTAACCTGAGTGGTGTGAAGCCAAGCTTAACCCATTTTAGCAATAATTGTGGAAGCCTGATTGTTTTACCAGTTTTGTCATGTTTAAGCTTGATCTATACTTATTTCTGTCTCTAGGCCTTAAATAAGTAGTGTTGGGAAGTTGAATGGTTGATTCCAATAACCATCAAAAGTATCTGTAGTCAGTGACTGCCAGAGGCCTGTGAGGTGTCTGGGACAGGATTAAATCTGAGTACTGCTTGTTCAGAAAAAAAAATCAACAAAAACCCCAGTGTCACATGTTGCTGCCTTTATAACATCTTTACTACAAACCAACTTCCTCATCTGAAACATGTAATAGATTTTAAGATTTTGACTGTTGATTAACACAGCTTGTATTCCTCTGGGGTCCAGCTGCTGGAACCTAGAAATAAATGCTGAAAAAAATTCCGTGTGTGTTAACTAAATACCCTGTATTTTCAAGTAAAAAGCAAGAAAGCTGTTCTGCAGTGCTACTTGCAAACCTTCTGGAGCTGAGCTAACTTACTTTTTTCCTTTTTTCAGTGAGTGAGAGAGAGCTGTCAGGTTTAGTGCTATTTGACATTTGTAACAAATGAGAAAGTTCTCGGCACAGCTGAGTTTTATCTTCTTTGTTTAAATCCCTCTGTGATGAGGCTTCTCCATCAAAATGCATGGAAAATATCTCCTAAGAACTAAGCTAATGTGCTTCTGAAAGGTCACTGCTTGACAACCTGACACTTTTTCTTTATCAGAGTTTATATGAGAATATGGAGGAGTCCAGACCTGCTAATGGTGCAAAAGGAAGTGATTCTGAAAATGGTTACTATGCAGATTTACTGCAAATTAAACTTGACAACTCAAAGTAAGTACTTAGAGCCTGAGGCCTAGAAGTTGGTTGTAGCAGGGTTATCTTCTAGGTACTTGTTTTTATCCTCCCTTTTTTGTTACTGTTTGTATGCATTGACTACATGTGCAGATGTGTTTTGTTCTTGTTGCATTTTCTAATGCTGTGGAACCAACCTGACTTCATTATAGGGCTGAGAGGGTTTTTTTTGTAGTTTGAAAAAAATAGCAGCAGAAATATTGTTTATGATTATTGCTTTCTTCCAGAAATGTTGTTAATACTCCTAGATACAGGGCAGTTGAGACCTTGAATCAATTAAAGGTCTCAACTCAATCCTCATCCTCAATCTCTAAGGAAACTGTATGAAGATTCTTAATCTTTGGCTCGTGTATGTTCATTTCTCTTATAAAAAGAGTGAGACAACACTTGAAATGTTTTGTAGGACAAAAAAGCTTGATTTTTCCTACTAATGTATAAATGTGAAGTTGAGTGCTTAGTTGTCTTTACACCTATTGCTTTACTCCAAGAAAAAACCCAAAACAATCCAACTCGGACTGATTTTATAATTTTCCTCCCACCCCAGCAAGGAAACTGAAACCCTGAAAAATGAACTGTCCCTGCAGAGGATGAAAGCTCTGTATGAGAGCCAAAGGGTCCTGGAATTTGAAAGGAAGCTCTTCACAAGTGAGAGGCATTTGCAAGCTTGTCAGAGTGAGAATATGAACTTGCGGGTTATGCTGGATGAGCTAAAACTGAAATACGAACCTGAAGGTAAATACTTCTTTTCTACCTGGGAAAATATAAATTTCTGATTTTCTCAGCCTTTTGAAATGGACTGACATTGAACAGGAAGACATTGGTTTAGTTGCAGAATTTAAAGCTTACATAGCTGCGTTTCTGAAATAACCTAGTCCAAAACCTGCTGAGCTGAAGTAGAAAAGTTCTGACTTGCTCCAGACCTCCCTTGAATTTGTGAATACTGGCTTGAAAAGACTAAAGAATGCACTTTTACAGCTAAAAATGAGTGTTCAGAGGCTTTATAGAGCATAGGGAGATAACCATACTCAAGTAGGTGGGAACAAATCTCAGATGTTTCCCATAAAAGCAGCAGTGTCTTTGTGGTGATGAGAAGTCTTGGCTCTCTGGGTGTAGGCAGCTGATAGGAGCTTTGTAATAAGGTGCAAAGCATTTAGAGGAAAACCGTTCAGCTCAAGTTAATATGGGTTAAGATTTGACTACAGAGGCCCACCTGACAAACAGCTCATACCTGAGTAGGGGCAAAGCAAGGGGGCTGTGGAGGAAGATGATTCTGTTTAAACAGAGAAGAGAGCAGGTTTAGATGAGTTATTAGGACAAAACTTCCCTGTGAGGATGGTGAGGCCCTGGCACAGGTTGCCCAGGGAAGCTGTGGCTGTGTCCCATCCCTGCCCAAGGCCAGGCTGGATGGAGCTTGGAGCAACCTGTGATAGTGAAAGGTGTCCCTGCCCATGGCAGGGGATGGGAACAAGATGTGCTTTAAGGTCCTGTCCAACCCAAACCATTCTGGGATTCCATGAATGGGGAACCAGATAGGTAAGTTGTTTCTTTTCCACACCCAAAGGATTTAACTTTAAAATGTTATTTGTGGAAGCTTACCTCAGCTGCCTGCAGTTCATTTATTTATTTAATTATTATTATTTATTGTTAAATGCCTGCAGGCATTTAATTTAAAGGCTTGGTGAAAAGACAGTGGATGAGGAGAAAGGTCTCTTTTTCAAATAGCTTCTGTTGGGATTATTAGATTATATGAAGAGATGTTCTTTAAGGGATATAAATTGTCTATTAAGAATTATTCCAAGCTCTTTAGTCATGTGAAATGTTCTTACTTTTATTACGAACATGCTGGGGGACAAGTCATCTCCAGCTTCTCTTTTGTACAAAAAGTATATTCCTTTTTTTCCTTAGAATTACTTAAAGGTCCTAAAATTAAAAAGAAGAGGGAAAAAATTCCAGTGAATGCTACTTGTGAATACTTTGACAGCAAAAATACTGCAGTGAAAGAAACTGCTCTCACTCAATTGCCAAATAAGGAAGGGAAAAAGGTGACTACTGAGAACTTGGAGCAAAGTGGTGCTTCTCCAAAAAAACAGCCTTTCCAAGCATCCCCACTGAATACCGCTCTCCAGGCAATACGAAACATCGTTGAACCTGAAAGAGAAAGAAAAGGAGTTAGAATTCGAGATGAGAATCACATTGCCTTTACTTCGAATAGCAGAAGTGGAAACAATTCCTTGGCTCCAGCTGCCTCCAGGTCAGTGTCAGCTTCTGTCTCTGCTCAAGGCAATCAGCACAGACCTGCATCTCTTTTCTTTCGCTGCATGAACTGTGCTCTCCACTTCTTTATCTATTTCCTCAGTGTTGCATGCAGTGTCATTCCTCAGCTCCGGCTGCCCACGCTGAACCTCTCACTACCTTTTAGAAGGACTAAAATGCTGACTAATAAAAAAGACTCTTGAAACAGTCTCTGAAATAACTTTCCCATTGCTTGAAGACATTTAAGGTGTGCGGGTAGCATGACAGCTCACTTGGTTTGCTCCAGCATCAGAAACTTTGTGGTTTTGGTCCCTTCAAAACTGCCACACACCCGTGTTACAGCTCAAGGTAATAAAGGCAACTGGAATCATTCTCCACTTTTATACCTAATTTCAGACCCCAGCAACTTCCAGATTTAGCTAAAAGCTTAAAAATTATTTAAGTAATTCTTAACCTGAATTGTGTTAACTTTTGTTGTACAAGATAATGGAGAATTACTTAGCTGTCTGTGTTGTTAGACAAGTGAAATGTGTGATCTGGATGCACAATAGGTGGAAACACAACTGCTAAATTAAGATGAAATTTTTCCCCTGAACTGAGAATTGAAGTTACTTTTTGCTAGATGGTAAAGTAACTGAGAACAGTCATTATCTCCAGCTTTTTTTATCCTGGTAAAAACAACGCTGACTTTAATTTTCTACTTTTTCAACTAATGCTTTTCGTATTCTGTTCATAGTCTTTGTAAACACGTATTTGAGTGTTTGGGGGTAGAAAAAAGTCTAGGCTAGCCTAGATGTTTTGAGCTTGCAACTTGCTAATATCTGCTAGAAGAAATAGCCAAAGTTAATGACATTCAGGAGTAATTGGATTGATGCTGTGGCTCTTAGATCAGTTACTCAAGGTTGCATGGACGTAATTAACAGACTTAAAGTAGCCAAACACTGCAGTCTTCTTAAACTGTGGAGAGACTATGGCAGAAACAGCAGTTTTAGCAGCTGTGTTAAAATGTGCAGGGACTGTTAGTGAGGAGGGAAGATCAGGAAGGTCAGATGTGGGTGAAAGTGGAGAGGAAAGATTGGGATAATTTAGTGATGGTATTGTGTTTTGACAATGTCCTCTATGCATAAAGAAACAGGCAGAATGGAACCTGTTCTGAAAAGTTTAACTTCCTCATATTGGTTTTGGAAAAGAAGATATAATGTCTGCTAACAGGAAGCTGTTGGAAACAGTTTATGTGAACTGAAGGGGGAAACCTACTGCGGAGGGGGTGAGGAGTGGAAATTGTTTATGGAGCTGATACTGGAAAGCAGAGAGAGTAGAAAAAGTGGAAGAGGAAGATGAAACCACAGTTCAGAGGGAGGTTTCTAATCTTGCACCCATTGCTGTTGTTTCAAATAAGGGACAAAACATGAAAAATATTTGGAAAATAAAAGCCACCAACACAATTAAGTTGTCACAAAAGTCCATGTAAGCTGTTAAGCTTTTTTCAGTGATGGTAAGAGCCTGTAAAAGGCAAATCCAGGCAGAAAGTTCTCTTTGTTTCTGATTGTGGTAATGAACTACTAAAACCCCAAGTCATGATGTTAAGGTAACATTGAGGATTTACTTACCCCTGATCTGCTATGATGTGTTATGAAATAGGAAGTCATGTTAAAGTCTGGGTATTTGAGAAGTTGGATTTCTAAACACTGGAAGAAACTCTGAGCTGTTCTGTGATGGATGTGACTGAACTCTAGGCACAAAAAATATTGGCAAATTGATCAGGAGTGGGGACCTGAAAATGGAGAGTTGGTGGAAGGTAAAAATGGTGAATAATTGTCAGTGTTTCACCTTGTGTTAACTAAAATGTGATGCTGCAGCTGAAAAGGTTGTTGTGGTCCCTGGGGGTTGGTTTTGTGCCTGGAGTAGTTTTTGTGCTGTAATTAATGGAGCTCTGTCATTGGCCCATGAATTGTGGGAGAAAAGAGCCACCATAGCTGTGAAAGGGCTCCAAACTTCATTTCTAGAAAGTGGTGTTAGGAATCTGTCATCTCAGTTCAGGAGGCGATGAGGAAGTGGTCAGAAGTGATCTGTGTGTGCTTGTGGAGGTGACAAACTCCCTTGTGTGAAGAGACTTTCTTGCTGAGGTGATTTAACCAGGTACAGCTGGATAATCTCAGCCAACACCTGTGTCTGCAGGGCCTGTCTGTGTCCCTGCAGAGCTCTGCAGCCAGCACTGGAGTAGCTCATTAGGTGCTGCTACTGATTAGGTTATGATATGAGAGTGTTGAGACTACGGATTTAAATATTCAAGTGGTGATTATTAATTGTCAACGGCTACTGAAATTCTGGCAATGCAAAGGTTATGTGCAGTGATGCCTGTTGTTTGGCCGACTAACTGGTCAGTAAAAAGATGCATTTCTCTATTGGAATGCTTTTCTTCCCAACTGAAGCAGCAAATTCTAGCCCTTGCTGCGCAATTTATTTTGCATTTAGATTTGTGGTTGTTTGCTTGAGTTTGATTAAAGAGCTTGGGTGCCTAAGAGCTTATTTGCTCCCTTAAATTATTTAGTTGGATTACATATACCAAATCTGCTTCACTTGGCCTTTGTGCAGTTGCCCGTGGCCATTTGGCTCAGCAGAAGACCTGGATAACTAATAATACTCTTTGGGGTTTTAGGCATGGCCCTCAGCCTAAAGTAAAGCTCCACCTGATGAGACAAGTTCATCTTCCTTGAACAGGTAGAAGGAGCCCCAATTATATCTCAGTTTTGGAGTCTACACAGTCAAAGCTTGATAGAATCATGCCATAGTTTCACAAGCATTTGCTTAAAGTGGAAGTGTTTAACCACTGTCTGTTCTTTCTGATCCATTTTCTATGCTGACTCCTGATGAACAGGACAGTGCTCTCTGAGGGCTGTGGGGGTGAACCTCAGCCTCCTGCCAGCTGCACATCAGCTGCTCCTCCCTCTCTTCCACAGGACAGATGAGAGCACTGGATGGAAAAAGCTTGTGGGTAAAGATGACAGAGGTCAGTTGATCATGGGCAAACCAGACTTGGGGAAGATTAACTCCTTGCCAGGTAAAGACAGGGGGACAGTGAGAAAGAAAGAAAGAAAAAAAACCTGCCCTGACCCTTCTTCCCAGGTTCAGCTTCCTTCCCCCAGTCCTGGCTTCTATGTCCTCACCGGAGGCACAGGGTGAATTTGATTGCCAGAGTTGTTACGTTATATGCTAACAGAATTATTTAATACTGTAAAAGGGCAATATTTTGTATAAATCCAGTTATGCTGCTTTGGGACATAATTTAAGTGAATGTGGGTTTTATTTGGTCTTCT
Organism: Eulacestoma nigropectus; assembly: GCA_013397775.1. Lineage (NCBI taxonomy): Eukaryota > Metazoa > Chordata > Aves > Passeriformes > Eulacestoma > Eulacestoma nigropectus. Next base: position 1,602,810 of record VZTE01006658.1, read on the forward strand.
GGTTTGAGTTCTTTCTGCTTGTTTATAGGGAGTCTTTGTTGGCAATTTTGGCCCCTAGAGCAGTGTTTCTGGTGGCCTTGGACAGAGGTTGTTTAAGGCAGAAAAGTAGGAGGGACAAATGAAGGGAATCTGCCAGAGGAGCAGGTTTGTGGACAGAAGCTCTCCATCCCTAACTGCAGCTGCTGGGGGAGTGCAAACCACATGATGGCTGCTGAGAACACACTTTTTTTCTTCCCTGAATAGTTCCTTCATGCTGTAACCACATGGGAAAGGTGACCATGGACAGAAGGTGCTCAGCCATGAGAGTTACAGGTGTGGATTTAATGCAAAGCACATGGTGAAGCAAGCCCTGATCTAGAGGAGGTGCACAGCAGAGCCTGTTGAGACAGTGCTTGTAGGGAATAACATGCGTGTGGCCTGCAATGCTCAGTAGTTTGATAGCAGGTTGAATCTGTAGCTAAATTACCCTAAACTTCTTTGTTACAGCTCCTTTTGTAGTCCTCGTGTTCAGCTGCACCTCTGTGTATTGCAAAAAAGTCTCTAACAACTGAGTAGCAGCTATTTGTGTTTGGACAAACATCACTGAAAGCAGCTGACCATGGTGTGGGTTGCTCACTGAGGGCTCCTGAGACCACTAAAAATCCACAAGGTCACCAGAGAATTGCTTTAAAGTGTGTGCTGATAAACGAGTGTAGAGTTTGTGTTGCTATGGGAAGTGATGTTTAATTTGGAACTTTATTTTCCCTAATTCCTTTCTTTGTGAAAATAATCATGTGTAACAGTTAATGGGCTGTGGGTGATTTGGCTGGGTAAAATATCACTATTCATCAATTGTTTTAATGGCATGTTTGAATGTTCATTGAGTTAAAAACAAGATTTAGGCATATGAGCACAATCTGATGTTTTGATTTCAGAATTATCTTTTTAACAGCAATGAGATAGTTTTATCCCCATTTACATTCAGAGCAGAATGAAAACCTGTCAGTGGACAAATGATGTAATTCAGAGCCTGAAAAAAAAATCTTCCCCCAATTTAAGATATTCAAGCACTAAGCTGAAGGCAATAGTAGTGTAGAACTAGGCTGAAATGAGCATCTTGTTTTAAAGGTAGTTGTTTTTGGTGGTGTAGAAGCAAGAAGCTTGACTTTGTCCTATTTGTATGATATTGCTCAGACTTTCACTTGAAATTGTGCTTTTGGGGACCGGATCTCCTTTCTGTGCATGACACAGTCACTGGTGTTTTTGAAGGCTGATCTCAGCCGCTTAAGATATTCAGTAACCTTTCTTACCAAATAATTCAGCAGATAAGGTGTGTGGGGGAGGCTTGAAGTGATGAATTGTGATTAGGACTGATACAAAAATGCTTTGGTTTAGTCTCATTTTCATCTTAAACCCTGCTTGCTCTGTCTTTGTATATGGATGGTCTTGTATGCCAGTTGCTTGTTGATTTTGCCTAAAATTCTTATTTTAGTCCTGGTTTATATTAACTAAATATGTATTTAGAATGGTTGCTTTGCCTGTAGGTTAACAGCTGAATCCAGATTTGAAACTACAGAAGAAGATAAGAGAGAAAATAAAATCTCAACAGAGAAGAAAACACAGAAGAGAAAACATTCGACGTTGTATGTATCTTCCAAGGCAAGTCCTGAAACACAGTGTGCTCAGCAATAAAGCACTTCTGCAGGGAACCTGGACACTCTGGAGTCCTGCTTCAGCAGGAGCTGCTGAGTGAACTTCTGTCCCACATCAGTCTAGAGGTTGCTAGCTTAAATATTGATCTGCCTGGTGTTTTGAAGGAAGCCTGGCAGAGCTGCACTTTTGATGACTTCCCACAGGGCACCTGTTTGTGTTCCCTGGCACTTGACCTGAGGTGTGGCCTGTTTGTGACTCTTGGCAAAGTCTCTGAATGCATTAATTGCTCTTTGTTTGAAGCACGGGGCTGTTGTGAAGGAAAAGTTCTGCCTAACAGAGGTTTTATTATATGGTGAGCCAGACTAGACAGGGTTGGTGGAGAACCCAACTCAGTAATGTGCTCCTAAATTTCTTCCAGTTCCCAGATTCAGAATTCTTAGTATTTTTCCTCCTAGTGGGTAACTTTTCAACTTGCAGGCTGACCTAATTGCAAAAGTGCATGTGAATCACTTTGTGTGTTTTGTTGGTCAGTGTTTGCAACTCTACAGATTCCTGTATTTGTACTATTAATTAAAATAAAGGTTTATTTCTTTCTTTATAAAATGTAGCCTGTATTGTATTTGAGAAGAAACATGTATCCATTTTTTAAATGAAGGTGATGTCTTTTGTAGAACTTTTTGTTAAAAAAAAAGTACCTCAATAAATGATAAAGTGTAATACAGGTGCTGTGTGTCATCATGATTTTAGGAGACAGTTCTGTAACTTTCTGAAGTTCATGCAGAATAATTCTGAGGAAAGTTTTTAAGCTAGTTCCGTTAATTTTTGGAGCATTTGTATGGAAGTTGGATCATTTCATTTGAGTGATGATACTACATTTTAAACTCACTCTGGTGAAGGGATTAGCCAGTTTCTAATTGAAAGACTCAATAGTTAAGGTGAAAGTTCTTTAAGACTTCTTTTAAATCCATCATGGAAAAAAATACATTGGGGAGCAGTCTTGCAACCCACTGGTTTGTTTACAGTTCTGCCAGGTCTGAAGTGATGCCTGGGAGTTTGTTAGCTCTGACTGTGCTTGTGGGTGGCTTTAGCTCATCAGTCACTTATCTCAACAAAAACTGAATTCTGGTCACAGCAGAAGTGACTAAAGAGGGGGGAAAGTCACCTTAAATGACCACATCTTCTCCCTTTCCAGGGCAGCTCCATCTCATCAGGCCATTTCTGCACAGTTCAGTTTAGGCACAGCCCGGGGGCTGCTACTCCTGTTGAACAAAATGATCAGAAATCCATGTGTCACAGAATCAAATGGTGTCACTTCACTGATGTGTGAAATTTGCTGTGTAGCTGAGGTTTTCAGTCTGGTATTAATGAAGTTACACAAACTGAGAATATCTTCTTGTTAACTTTAACTGAGGTATTCCATATTACTGGCAAATGTATAGCCATGAAATAGTTCTTGCTCTTCTTGACTTTGACACGTGAACTTAAATGATGTTATGTTGAAATCCTGGTTTTCATGCTAGAGAATGTTAGAAAAAAATCCTTTTTTTATGCAAATGATGAAAGTTACATTTTTTTACTGTCACTACTCTGAGACACAAATAGAATAAAGCAACTGAGGTACTTGATTGTTCTACTTAGAGGAAAACCTTTGGTAAGTTGACATTGGAAAATGTACTTTAAATGGCAGTACTGAGCTGTAGATTGTCTACTAAGACAATTATATGTTATGTTAATTGTGTGTTGATTTATGTCATAGTTAACTGTATGTTGAGCTACTGGGCATATGGCATTTCTAAATTACTTTTCTAGATTGAAATAACTTGTTAATTTACGCTACAAACAAAACTGGGATGTCATTTCAACAGACGAATGAAACTGCTTAGGGTTATCTAATTACCCTAAGGATCTGCTTTTCAGTCTCTGCTGCTGGAGTTCACTTGGAGTGTGCAACCTTTACCATCTTATGCAATATATTTGCATTTACACATCCTCTTGCGGGAGTGCAGGTGGGGGAATGTGTCTGGGATTCAGGTTTTGGGTTTGCCGTAACACTTGAGGTGCTGTGCATGAGAATATTTGCTGTATTTTCTTATTTGGTTCTGTTTTGTCTCATCAGTTGCTTTTTTGCAACTGTGCTCACAGATCTTGGCACAGAATAGAATTTTGAGGCAGTTAAATGCAACTTCTGTCTTCTGCTCAAATTCTTCTTTATAATAGAAATTAGCATGGCTAAAACTGGATAATTGGCTACTCAGCATCTTACAAGGTCTTGTTTTCTGGAACTGATAGCAGTATTGAAGGAAGCAAGAATTATCTCCTTTCTGCCTGTCCCCAGCCCCCAAAAGGTAAGTTTTTTGTGTGAGCTTCCTGCATAGAGGGTTTCATCTTTTAGGGAAGCAAAGAATTTTCTGTTTTCCTTAAAAGACCTTCTGTCTCAAAAAAGACTTAAGGAGGAAATTGTAAGGTACGTGAGGGTGATGAATCTGTCCACTCTTTTCTGTGGAATATCGATGTGGAAGTGATTGCACAAATAAACCAATTTGGAATAAAAACCTCCATGGACAAACAGTGTAACTATTACCCACCTTAATTCTTTAGATCTGTGTTGGGGTTTGTTCTCTGCTGTAAAAACAGGATTTTAGGGTTACTGTGTGTGCTTTGCTCTGAGTGCGCTTTCCTCTTGCAGCTAAGAAAGGATTTTGTTCCCCAATCCATTCATTAGGAGTTAGAGGCAGGAATTTTTCAGACACAGTCAGACAAGGTGGGAGCTGAATGAGATGAAGTGGCAGTGGGTTCCAGTAGCTGAGGAGTTGCAAAAGCATCGTCATGGAAGTCTGCCAGGAGGAAGTTCCAGCAGCTGTGCAGTGCTGAGAGCTGCTGTGGGGAAGGGGATGGCAGCAGGAGGCAGCAATTCCTGTGGGAGTTTTGGCCCTCTAGTCGGCTTTTGGGATGAGTCCAGAGGGTACAAGAGGGGATGTGAGCTCTGGCCAGAGCCCTTTCCCTGTGTTTGTGCTGTGCTCTGCAGAATCACATCAGGATTTCAGGAAAGTGTTGCAAACTGGATCCCAGTCTGCAGGTGAAATTTCTGTATTTTACATCATTTACTTTCAAATGGCAGTAGTATTAACTGGGTGTATTAGACCTCCTTGGAGAAGCGGGTTTCTAAATGAGTGCTAGAAAGGAAGAGTCTTCCTCGGGGCTGTTGTTTTACAGGGAAACACAATAAGGAAGAGCAAGGTAGAACAAGATAAAAGCAAGGCGGCCTGTAGGCCAAATAGTGAATGGGAAGGAGGATTTGCTGCAACAGGGATTGGGAGGAGTGAGGAAGATACTACTCAAAACCCATATTAAAATAAAAGATGAAATTATGATCTGTTTTTGACAGAATAACAATATAAAGTGCATTTTCCAGGGACAAAAAAGATTAAGAACTTTTAGATGAAGCTTGTTGTCTGTAAATGGAGATAATGGGAGGTGCTGGGAATTTAGCCCACTTTAGTAAACATAACATGACTTTCAATGTTATTTTAGGGGAGAGTAATAAGCTAAATCCTTTTCTAAGCTAGTATGGTTAAGATTAGACCAATTCAAGCAAATCTGTGGTAAAGGTTAAAGTGATTTTCCTCCAGAAATATCTATCAGAATTCCACATGCAAGGAGAGAGACTGGCAGTCTGTGCTCCACATGATTGCTAGTTAAAACTGAGAAATAAAATGTCATGTGTTATAAAAACCAGAGGCGATGGTTATCAAAAACCAGGAGATGGATGTAGCATGGCAGTGTTAAACAGCTTGGATAAACAGTGGTTGCTAAACTGCAATGGGATATCCAGAGGACAGGATCGTCAACTGAATTTGTTGTACTAAGCAGAAGATCGAACAAACACTAAGTCTTGCAAGTATTTTGTTTGGGCTTTTTAACTCTAGGCTATAAGCAAAGCACACACTTTGTGCTATAGGGTGACATACTGCCTTTGGTTCAGTATATTGTCCTTAATCCACCTTCCAAACGACTTGGTCTTTGCACATCCAAGATGTCCTCACCCAAGTTAGCTCACAGAGCAGCCTGTGTGCAAGCCCAGGCTGTAAATATAACAAAAATTGCTTTTGGCAGTTTTGTATTGACAATAAGTCTCTAAGGAATTACTGCTTTGTTTAGAGAATATAGAGAATCTCCTACTTCTTCCTCCAAACATAAAATGACAGAAATTAAAAAGAATGGCTGTGGTTTGAAATGTGGCTTTGTCTTCACTCCTCTTTGGAGAGGAGACATGAAAAGCACAAATCTGTGTTCAAGGACAGGTTAGAAGAGCGAAGTTTTTAAGATGTAGTGTCCTCTGAAGTCAAATCTTTTGAGCCTGGTGTTGGTCTGGTGTCCAGAACTGACCTAACCCTTGGTCAGAGATTGTCACTGCAGCCGGGCTTCTCACAGACTTGAAGTCCAGGGGTGGTGCCACACGGTCGTGGCGTGGTTTTGGTCCTTTTTTCGTGCTTCTGTTTCCAGCTGACATGGTGCAAGAGAAACACCCAGTTTGGGATTCCCCTCCCCCATGACACCGGGGTTCAGTATCTTGAGTTGAGAAAAGAGGAAGGAAGCTCTGAGAGGCAGCAAATCTCACAGAGCCCTCGCAGCCGCCTCCGCCTGCTGCTCGTCCGAGGGCCGGGGAACGACGGCGCTTCCGGCGCCTGTGTTTGTCACCCACCTCCAGCTCTGCATCCCATAAACCTTGGATTCCTTGAGGGTGGGCGTCCTTCGGAGCCTCACAGATTCATGTGTGATGGCAAGATGGCACAAGACAGAGAAGAGTGGCGTGGGTAAGTAACGCAGGGAGCTGCCATTTGAGCGTTGTCTTTCTGTCTTCTGAGCAGGATGTGGGCAGGTGTTTGTTTTCTCTGGTGTGATGAGTTAACGCCATCCACTTTACCAGGGTGGCTTAATTGAAAGGATCAACTTTGTACAAAGTTTTGATCTTTCAAACAGAATGGCATGAAGTACATGAGAGTCAGGCTTCCCACTGTCACAGTAATGCAGCTTTTCCCACCTTGGTGTGTTAGAGGCAGACTGAATAATTAATGTGTTGTATAATGTGCAGCAGCCAGAAGTTCTGAGGAACAAATGTAGGGGAAGGGGAATCCTACGGTTGCTTCTGCAAGATTGTCACTTGTGGTCAGTGTTACAGAAAACATCTGTATTTGCGTTGGTAAGTTGTACTTTATGGGAGGAAAGTAATCTTAAAATGAATGATGTTAACTTGTATGAAGGACTGAACTGCTGTTTAAAAAAAGCCTTAAAAAAGAAGGAATCAAAGCTAAAGCACTTGAAAGATGCATGCTAGTACTTCGTTATTAACCTCCTAAATACTTCTAGAAGAAATTTTTTATTTTAAGTAAGCCATAGTGTTTTGTGATGCTCGTTAAAAACCCAACTGGCTTCATGAAATAAAATGTAACACCAAGAAATTAGTAAGAGGAAAATAACATCTTGTTCAATGTCCATGTGCAGGAGTAGCAGAATTGCAAAATGGAAGTAGCCTGTTCTGGTGGCAGTTTGCATTACAAAATAAAAGGTGTCAGTATTTTCTATTTCGATTTTACGAGTAGTAGAAAGCACCTAATTTTTGCACTTGTGGTAGTCTCTGTGGTACTTGAAAGGTTCAGCAAACCTCACATAGTAGAAACCATCTTGTGAAATACATTGCTTCAAAAACTAATGACGGGCCAGCGATGTTCGTTCTCATGTCCAAAACAATCTCATTTACTCTAGACTAGGTCACTGGGGAGAACTGACACTGCAGACCTGCTGGTATTTCCTTTCCCCTCTGCTTGCTCCCCTGCTGCTCTCACCTGTGAGCACAGAGTGAGTTTGGTGTAAAAGAGAATCTGGGCAGATTATGTCCTGCAGTGTGGTGATGGTGCTACCACTTGCTGGCCCCAAGTCAGTCCATTTCCTGGGTTAAAGAAGGCTTTTCTGTTAAACACATTATAAGGCTGTTTATTTTCGTATGTAAAAATCACAGTTGTAGCAGTGTCTGTGGTTTAGTGTGTCACAAAGCAAATAAACAAAAATCAAATGGACTTCCCAACAATATTAAAATAGTAGTTATGTAAGTGGTCATACATGTGACTTCATGGTAGGTTTTCTTCAGTAAGAGCATTCAGTCTCTGTTTTTGCACAATTGCTTGAATTTAACAGGTGAGTACAAATTCAACAACCTTTAGCTTGTACCCAGAAGCTCTTTTTCTTAGCCAAACTGTTTGCTCACATTTTGTCTTATTTTACCTTATCTTGGAAACCAAGTGTATTATTTCATGATATACATTGGTGAGAAAAATGGGAGACTCTTGCACCCAGAATAATTTAAACAATCAAACAAACCCAAACAAGCATGTACCACCATCACTGGTTGTCCTGCCCCATAAATTAAATAAATTTATTTATGTTCTTAGAAGTTGGCAGGAAAATAGTGTAATTGCTAAATTTCAAGTAAGCCAAACTCATGGAGTAGTGAGGTCTGGAAAAGGGGTATTGACAACTCTGGTCACAAACAAAGAGGTTTTTTGAATTTACAGTTGTAAACATGCCTCCTGTGTCGGAGGAAAATGAGAAAAATGGGCAAACTGAGTCATAAATTCTGTGAAAGTTGATGAGCTTTTGGAATAATACACACTGGAAGCTTTTTGACCACATAAGGCTATTTTGTCTTCTGTGTTTTTGAAAATCTTTGGGTTTAAGTCTGATTACAAATCTCACGTTGAATTTTCAAGTCTCTTGTTAGAATTGTGCCTGATGCCCTCAGTTTCTGCTGATGAGCAGAGTTTCAGTGTGACAGTATTGGGCCCATCATGCTTTGGATGAGCAGAGTACACTGCAGGGTAGCTCTGGAAGACCACACCATCCCTTGGTTATGGTAAATTGCACCTGTCGTGCCCACTTCTGTGTTTTACTTAATTAAATGGAGTAGTCCAGGTAGCAGATACTCAGCTTTGCACTTGGAAACTACAATCCTTATTTACACGTGAAACTGGTTCTTAGTCTTGCAGCATTCCCAGGATAAATTTGTGTCATTCCTGTGGCCAGGACAGGATGGAATAGTGGTGGCAGGCTGGTGGCTTTGGGTGGGAGTTTCCTGATGGAAAATCTTTGCCATTTGCTCAGACCTTGAGCAAAGTTACAAACTGGTTAAATATTATATTGGCATTCTAAACTCAAGCATCTGATTTACTCCTGTTCTGCTGAATCTGAAAATGAATGTTTGTCCTTTTGAAGCAAAATTATGGGGAGGAGGGGGTGACTTCTTTGAAGGTGTAGAAAAGCACTTGCTCAGCCCAAGTGCACAGGGCCGAGACTGGCTTGCCTGATTTCATCTGCTGAAGTCCTCTGAAATTATTCTACATCTCTGAAATCTGAATAGATTGAGGCATAAGGGAGCAGAGCTTTGTTCAGGGCAGGTTTCCTCCGTGAAATGCACCCTCTAAACCCAGCAGACTGTTCTAGCTGCTTGGGAAACAGCAAAAGGCAAACTGAAGTGATATGAAGACAAAGCTGCTGGGGAAATAATATTTTTGTCCGTGGTCCTTCATGAAAAGGAAAAATCACAGCTAAACACCCTGTTCTTCATGAAGAGTTCGAAGAAAAATGGCTGTGCTACAATTTTATACGAGAAAGTAAAGAGTCAGAGACAACATCTTATATAACGAGTTTGATATGTTAGAGCTTCCTGGTTCTTGTAATCCATACTGGCTTTATCGTGTCGAAGAAGGGAAATAAGTAGCTCAGATCAACTAAAACCTCCATCTGTCCCCAAGGTTAAGCAAGTGAGGAAATCTGTATTCAATTGTTCTCTGAGATAGCAGCTCATTGCCTGAGAACTGCAGAGTTACCCTTTGAGAATGATTTGCCATAAATTTAATCAGCTTCTAACCACCCCCCCCAAAGGTTTAGGACAAGTCTCTGACCTGTGATTGTCCACTAGAACTGTGTCCATGTAGTGGTCATTAAGGCACACTTGCTCCGTGAGATTTTGGGGAAGATCCTTAGTTTGGAATACTGGAACACATTTTTTTACAGGTTTCTTTCCAGAAGTCAAGAAATCCTGCTAGGGCTGTATAATATTTTCACCTGGGGTTTATCTGTCTCTTTGCTGAGTAATTTCACCCTGTTCTCATGAGAAGAAAATGGTAACTGAACATCAAGAATTGATCCTTTATGAGTACTACTCATAAAAGTGGAGCTGCATATTTTAAAAATAAAACAGGGTGCTTGCTGAACCCATTAATTAGAAATTGTTTGAATATGCAGAACACATAATGAGTTATTGCATCGAAATCATACCAAATTGTCCTTCTGTTGTGGTAAAGTGAAATTAGGAGCTGGTTCAGTAATACCTTAGGAATTTTTTTTTTAATTCTGTGTAAGAGTGGAAAAGTAGCCAAGGAAAACAACTTGAAACATGGCTTGTTACAGAAAGGCAAGTCTCAAAATGAAACAATGTAATGCTTGTATTTTTTATGAAGAGGAGGACAAGGACTGCACGCGAAGGAAAACAGGCAGCAAAGACAGGCAAGATTGTTAGGCTAATAAATGGCTTCAGTGTTGCAGGCTGTGGGATTTTCCTCGCTTACCATTCCCATCTTGCAGTAGCTTACAGGCTAATCATGTAAATAGCGAGAATATGGGGCTTTAACTCTGAGGAAATGTAGCTTTTGGAGGAAGGGGTTTTCTTAAGTGGGTTATTGTGACTCTTCTAGAGTGTTTTGTGTGTGAAAGTTCCCAAACAAGGTCCACAGTATGAGGGGTTTTTTTCTGCTGGCCATTTTCTAAGTTGAGGAGGACATGTAGTTTAAATCAGGAAAGGTTAACTGTGTTCTGTCTCCACAGCCACCCACCTATTCAAGAGTGTACACACGTATCTATCTAGAGGGGGCAGTGTGCATGTCAGATCCAACAGCTCTGGCTGCAGTAGATGAGTAGGAGTTAAATGGAAACAGAGGGATTTTGTTCAGCTCTCAATTTTTCCTGCTGGGATGGACACTGGTTGATGTCTTCACTCAAGCTCGGTGACAGCAAAACCACACAGAAGCTGCTGAGAGTCACTGTCTTTGCAGCACGTTCTGTTCGGCTGGACAGGAAAGGATTCTTTGGGCACACCTCAGAGACATGATGGGAGTTGTTCTCATCTTCCTGAGGTACAATTCAAAGCCCACCTGGGCTTGAATGGGGTTCAGTTTGGAAGGCTGGCTATGTCAGCAGTCTGATCTGGCATTTTCCATGTGTTTTCTGAGCAATATCGATGTTGTGGTGTGCTGACCTTCAGCTCATCTCCTGAGGGAGCTGAGAATCTCAGGGGGTTTGCACTGGGCTGTTTATTTGTTTGCTGAATCATGTGTGATGTGTGTGCTATAAAATTACCACAGAGGTTATGGGGATCTCTAAAAAGACAGTTTTTTATCCTTTGCTCATTCAGGGGAAAATTTTCCAGCTGTGTTCTCAGTGAACTGTAAAGCCCCTGTTTAGGAGCACTGACATAAAATTGGAGTTGCTGGGCATTCTCTGTGCCATCCTGGGAGAATCTGGCAGCACCTGTGTGCAGGCACACTGCTGCTGGGAACACCTCAGCCTGGGGCTGGGGAGGGCATCTGCCATCCAAAAATCTCACACTAATCTTATGCCATCACTTCAGTCGCTCCTGAGGTCAGTAAGTGCTGTTAGGATTTAGAGTGAATGCTGGTGTCTTCAAGCAGGTCACTTTCTGTGCCTCAAGGGTACTGACTCATTTCGTATTTATGGTTGGGATATGGGGTGCCAGGGAGAGGAGTAGTAGGAAGGTTCTTCAGAGTGATTTGAAAGGGCTTTTATTTCTACTCACTGGAGAGTTTATTTTTCAAAAAGCCAACAACCCGTTGTGAGTATCCCACCAAAAAACTTGAATTCCACATGGGGTTTTCATATTCTACTTTTGAAGAGAAAAATGAGTTAAATATGTTTGTGCATACACAACCCTGAGGATCTCAAAAGGGGGTGGAGGAAAGGGAACCCTCCTTTTGGCTGGTGAACTCTGAGGCGACACTCACAAATACAGGAGTGTCCCAGTTTGTGAAGGAAATGACATCACTTACAGCTGACAGAAAACATTACTGGATATAAAAGTCAAATTTTCATTCACAGTTAAAACTTAAAACAATAGCAGATGTGATGGTTAAGCTGCCTGGTGCTGTAGATAAGAGCTATTGATGTAGCTGATGGTGTTGGGTTATTTGTTACATGTTTTTGCAGTGTAGTTTGGGAGGTGGATTATCATAAAATGCGTGGGTAGGTCTATAGCCTAAAACTTTGTACAGGGATTTTTTAAACTCATCCTTACCAAACAATCCAAGTTCTTCGGTAAAATCTCTCTTGTTAAGTTTCCACTTACTCATTTAGAAATAACCAAGACGATACAGCCACTTCCTTTGCCAGTTTGTTACTGCATTTTTCAATACATTTAGGGCTGTTAAATGAAGTTTTAAGAGAGCGAAACCGAAATGCAATGTAAATATATGACTCAGTCGTTTGCATCTATATTTTGAGACAGCTACAACTAAGTAGAGCGGTGAATATTTTGAAATCTAAAGTATTTGCTGGTCAACAGTAATCGTGATCTCCATGGACTTTTCAGGAAAATAGTATAAGAGCATGGGAATGCACAATCCCCCACCTCCCAAGCACTCCAGGGAAATGTCTCTTGAAATGTCATGGTAACTTTGCAGGGTTGTTTGCCATCCTCCACTTCTGGAAACGAGACCAGTCAGAATAGAATTACACATGTGTTATACTACATAAACTCAATTTTGTGCTGGGCTAAGGCAGTTCCAAGGAAGCGTTTTCAAGATTCTCTTGAATAAATGGCTGAAACTGGGCAGCAGAGCCTCACTTCAAAGTTCTACTTCTTTTACTCCTCCCTACATGTTGAATGATTCAAGCCTTGCTCTCCCCACTCAGGAGGAGGAACTGCTGTGAACTTCTTCATGTCAACAGAAAGAATTTATTATTAGTCCAGTAAGCCTCTTCAATCTGAAATTCCTTCTAATTTCTGTTCCAGAAATATAACAAATATAATGATGGCAAAAGAAACATAGTTTATGGAATACTTGTAAAGTGAAGAGGATGAATCTATTTAGCTTTGCATTCCTACTTTAGGCATTTTCCTGGAAGGCAATTTATTTTGAGACTTCAATAATTTAAGTAAAATAAGTAAAATGTTTAAATAAAATGTATCATTATACACGTTGGCCTAGCAAAGGTGACTATCCTGCTTTAGAAATGTGGAGAAGGGAACAGAAGGAATGCAGGAAGATGCTGAAGGTAGACTCTGCTTTATAGATCAGCTTTCCCTCATCCAAACCACTTCAGGTTTGGTTGCTGTGTGTGGCTGGGTGGGGACACTGCCAGGAGCCGGGGCAGAGCTCTGCTGACTGACACATTTCCTGCTCGCCTGGGGTCACCGTTAGCAGCCTGTTCCCACCTGCACGGTTTAATTGGGGTTTCAGCTGTTTGTATTTTAATCAGTTTGCCTGTGTGATTGTAGCTTCAACAACCACTTCTGCTGTAATGCTGTTGTAGAAATTTGTAACCGAGCCCACGAAGAAAAAAAATTGACAGAGGCATGGTTACCATAGGAGCCCACATCCTGTAGCCCTGGAACATAACTGGTGAAGAGGCTTATTTTCTTGAATTCTCTCTGAAACATTGCAGTTTCTTAACCACATGTAGATAAGTTTCTGATTAGAACACTTTCAGCATCCACTGCTCCTGTGTTCTTTTCAGAGTCCTACAGAGAATACAGAAAATTATGAAACTTGGTACTGTTTCCATATGAAACAGTTTCCTGTTAAATTAAAGCATCTAAACCCAGGAAAGAAGTCAGAAAGTTCAGTTTTCACAGGCATCTCTGTGTCCTTTCACACCAGTGTAACCATAAATTTTGGTAACTGTGTGCTTAAATCCCTTGGACCAGTAGACAAACAATTCCCCAGCACTATGACTGTGCATTTATCAAAGACCTGCATCTAAATAGGGCTCCTAAATCCTGTGCAGAGCAGTGCTGATCAATAGCTGGTGTCCCTGTGCTTGCTGAGTTTTCTGTGGGGTTGGTTGGTTCGGTTTTTGTTTTCAGCACTGGCCATTTTCACAATCTTCCCATTCTCACAAGAAAGGAGATTATTTAATGGTGACAAATGGGACTTCTGGATAGAATTATAGTTCTGTTTGTCTAGCCTAGTGTATTTATGACAGTATCCAAACCTTAATAACTGTGTCTGGTTTTTAGTTTATCTGTAGTGTGTGGCTGTATTGAAAAATAGTGTTTTCATTCTTTAATTTTCCAGCTATATACAATTTCAAAGGCACAAGGATACAACACCTATCTCTACAGATTGGTGACGTGGTCCATATCCTGGAGTCCTTTGAAGGTAAGTCACATTACCCATTTCTTTGTGAATAACATAATCCTTTCACCTCACAGCAATTCCCTGTATTACATCAGTAGCTGTCTAATGCTCTTATTTTTAGTGATGGTGGTGGTGGTCTATTTTGAGGAAGAACCTAATCTTTTCTGAAGAGCCAAAATTAGACATATTACAGTATATGTGGTTTTTTGGGAGGCCTTTACCAAATGAGGAAGTCATCAAGGTGAATGTAGAGTTCATGAAGTTTGTGCCAGCTTGTGATGTACCTCATGGAATTTATATTGAACTTGATTTAAGATTTAAAGGAGTACACTTTTTGCCTCTGAACTAAATAATTGTTGCTAGGAGATACTCAGCACCCTCATCCTGTTGTACAATGAAGAAACCCAGATAAAGAAATCTGAGTTGTCAGCATGATAGAAACAGCTCTGAAAGCCGTCCAACTTATTGAACATGTTAAGCAGCAGAAGTCCAAGTCATGTATGATGGACAGTCAATACCTTCACAATCCCTCTGATTCTCTGCAAGTCTGATAGAGCTACTGAGGTTTCCATTAGTATATAGCAAGGAGAGTGGAGTTATTATTACTAACTCAGAGCTGGGTATCTGCAAATGTCACTGTAAGAGTGATTTATTTTCAATTTGCAGTGATGCTCTTGACCAGGTCAAGAGGTTTTAAAAAAATTACAAATTGCTTAAAGCTTTGAAAAATATATTGTAAAGTTATCTTCTTCAACCTACTTCTGCTGATAGAACACGTGTCTGTTGTATCTTATTAACTGTAGTTGTGTTAAAATGGGAGGTCAGTTGCTGCCTAACCCAGTGGCAGAGCCAGCTCAGGGCTGAGACTCTTGGTTTGTTGTGGTCACAAGGCTGCGAAGACTCTGAAGCTGTTTGAAGCCAGCCCTTTCCACCACACTGAGCTCTAGGTTGCTTTGTCCGGAAACAACAAAGGATTTGAGGGAGGAGCACCTGAAAAACCACATTTACAATGTATTGGAACACAAAAACACAATTATTTCTCTTCTGTTTGTAAGATTAAGTCAAAATCTTTAAGCATCAGTGAAAACACTGATGTCACTCAGCAGCCAACAGATGTTTCTCTCAGAGTCACAATGATTCATGTCCTCTCCTAAAAAACACAAGGTCTGCACAATTCTTTAACATTCTAAACTCCATTCTAAACATTTTGGCTAAGAACACCACACAAAGACAAACCAGGAACCTCCTCATCCCTGTATTGCCTGTTAGTTGCAGAAATAGTGTTTCAGGCTTCTGATTCCTGTGGTGCATTTGTTGTCAGCCCAGCCCAGTGAGTTGAGTGCTGATCTTATCAGGTTATTTTTTGTCTAAAAGTCTTTTCTGAATCCCCTGCCTTTGATATGCTCTGTCATGCCTTGCTTTATGAAATATGTTTGTCAATGAAGAAGTGGAATCCTTCACATTATGCCAGTGAAGTTCATATTTCATCAGATATCTTCATAATATGCTGCCAGCTGCAGCTGGTGAGTAACCAACGGTGGCAGGATTCTTCCTGTGCTCCTTTTATGTCCTGTTTTAGTTGGTTTTGCATGCAAAAAATTTATGCACAGAACATACATGTGCTGTCACAGCAAATGGGATGAAACCAATTTTACACACTTGGTTGTAAATTGAGACTGTGTGCAAATAATTCAGTTTTAGCAGTAAGATGGAATTTTACTGTTGAGAAAACACTGGGGACAAAATAAATCCCAGTGCAGAAAAACCTAAAAGAAATCTTTCTTTACCTAAAAGAGTTTTTCTTTAAGGTCAGGAATAATCATGTGAATTTTAGCATCATCTTTCAGACTGTACTGTTTGGTGTTTGGGGTTTATTTTTATTTTTTATGCTTTGCTTGCATGGCTGCAATACCTGTGACAGAAATGGCGAGAGAGAAAGGGTGATAGCAAAAAGATCATGTCTGCTCATGAAATTACAATTGGAAAATGTATGCTTTTAGTCATGAATTCTTTCTGTGGGATGAAAAGAAATGTAGTATTCAAGAGAGTTAAACGTTGTTGCTGTGCATGTGGTTTTTCATGATGGGCTGTATGCACAGTGGATGTGGTCCCTGATCTAATTTAATAAGGTTGAACTCTGCTTTTTATGTTTTTTGTAGTTTATTAAGCCTTACCTGTGGAATAGATGGAAAAAAGCCTGAAATAATTTTTAGCTTTCCACTACTGCAGTTCTGTACTCCCATCATTCAGAAGGTCTTTCTAGTTACAAATAGAGCAGAAGCCCAATATGAGCCCTGAGTTTTCTTGAGATTCCAACTTGAATTTACACCAAGAAGCTGCTTATTGTGGCTGAATCCAAAAACCATAATTCCTCATAGCAGAAAAATGACTTAGTCTTACCATGTTGAAGGGAATTGGGTGTGTAACAACCATGTGCTGTATTAGATTAATACTGGGCCTAGAACACAATAAGAGCTTCTTGAGCTATCCAGGACCATGGGTGATTGTGGCTGAGATAGATATTTAAGGGTGTGCATATATTACTTTACAAAACAACTTATTCTACCTTTTTAATGTGAGCATGGGGCGTCAAATTCTGTGTACAATTATCTGTACTCACTGTACAAGGCTTGAAAGCAGACAATACAATCATATTTGATAATATGCAAGTCGTGCTTAATATAATCCTTGCTATTCTCTTTAGTCTATGTGCATTTGAAGTAACTATTAATTTTTACAAATACTATGCTAGGTATTTTTTACGCGAACTAAACTCCATGACTTCGTTGTGTGCTTTATAATGCATGTTTTTTGTCATACCAAGTGATCTTTCTTCCTTTTAGATTGGTACCGGGGTTACCTGGTAAGATACAAAGGAGCAGAGGTAAGATCACACTGTTCATTCCTATGAGACTGTTTTTATGGGGTCAGCCCATGAAGTGGGTTTTTGACTATCTCTGTGTAGCTAGTCCTGATCTCTCAGTTCTGATCTCTCAAGTCAGCTGTTGCCACTCTTTCCTTTCAAGATGAGTAAAATGATCAGCATTCATCCTGGACAATGTTGGTAAATAGAAGTGAGGACTGGGAAAAGCAGATCAATAAAGAAGAAATGACTGTGACTTCAGGTTAATGGTGTTGAAGACACCATTTGAATTGAATTTTGAGTTAATTTGCTGCTGCATGTTTTTGTTTCTGTACTTTTTCCAAGGATTCTTTAGGCTACAAACTACAGAAATAGTTTGTATGAGGCTTAAGTTCTTAAATATCTGTAATGTACCAAAAGAATACTAATTTTTTTAAAAGTCAGTATTCTTAGACGTGAAAATGGAAAGCCACAGATGAACAGTTTTTAGTCTGGGTATGACGACTTCTGAGTTAAGTAGCAAGAAAATTACTTCTTAATTTCAAATGCACTTTTCCAGAAGAAAAGTATTTTTGTTTGTAGCTTCCTCTTGATATAAGATTTTCTAAGAAGCAGCAATGCAAATGCATTAAGACACTATGCCTGTGTTTCAATTACTCCTTTGACATTTCTTTTGACTGAAAATGTTATTACCATTTATTCTACATAATATTATTTTAATCAATTAAAATTTAGCCTAAAACCAAACAGGGAAAATATTTACCAGAACTAACCACTTCCTGTTAACTAATTCTTAATTAATTCCTCATATTGCTAAAGGGCTTCAAGATCAACAGTGTAACATGCTTTAAGAAATATTATTAATTTCGTGTACTAAGATATCACTAAATTTACCATTACTGGGACCGTCTTCTTTTACTTTGCTACTTCACAGACTTTTTTGAACTTTAATCTTAATGAAAAAGATGTGGAAGTGGTAAGACATGATTGTGTTTTGATTAAGATCCAGTGTTTGAAAGAAAATGGTTATAAAAGCTGCAATCTAATACAGAGAAAGGCTTTGTAAAGTAGCACATTTGTTATTGTATTATCGTGGTACTTGAAGTACCATAAGTGAGTTATTGCATAGAGAAGAATCTAGTTAATTACCAGGGTGAGATTTGCCAGTTCAAGGGAGGATTGTCATGGACAGAGTGATTGTCAAACATTCCTTTAGGATGACTTAAGACATTTCAGCTTTTGTAGAGCAAGGACACGTCACATCAGAACTTTTTGTCTGGTGACAATTTGTTTTCTGCACAGGTCAGTTAAAACAGAAGTTGAGAATGTCATGGAATCTGGCGTTTCCTTGGCTACATCTTGCTGGCCATCTCTGTACAGCCCTGGGGAGCAGAAAATGACGCTGCAATCTCAGCTGCACTGGGGCCACCCAGAGCTGGGAGGGCTGAGAGTGTGTGGCTTTACTAAGTGTCTCCCTTCCTTGTACATTGCAAATATTTTTATCAGTATTCAATGATCCTACATCAGTGTTTCTTCTTTGGTTTGATAATCAAGCTGATCTCTAAATTAGACTGTGTTTTTGTCCAGGAAAGTGGAATGTATGAGATAATGCACAGACAAAATGTTTCTTTACTGAATTTAAACTGTATTTTATTAAATTGTATTTAATTGAACTGTTTTGTGGGGAGGAAAATGGTGTTTCTTATGAAGAAAGGTACCTATGTGCATTCTATATTTGCAGAGATATAACAAAACTTCTATTATTTGTCTGTCAAATAGAAATGCATCCATCTGGACAGAAAACTAAACAACTATAACAGAAAACTAAATTACTTAACTAAATAACCAGCAGTTAGTTTGGGTGTTACAGTTTGTCATTGCAGTTTATGTTCATGGTCATGGTTGTTACCTCAATGTTCTTGGAGATTAAGTGTGGATTTCTACTTTTTCTTCTCCTTCAACAGGGAATATTTCCTAAATCCTTCATCCACCTCAAGGAAGCTACTTCTGAAAAGAAAAGGTATTGAATTTATCTGTTTTATTACATTATTGAGCTTGTGTGCTAAAGAATGAATTTTAAGGCATATATGTACCTCACCCACAGTAAGTATAACACACACCCATGAAACGCAGACCCTCTTTGTGATAAGTTTCCTTCTCTTTCTTAGACATACAGAAAATGTCATACCTTCTGAGATACCCTTAGTCCAAGAAGTTACCACTACTCTCTGGGAATGGGGAAGCATCTGGAAACAGCTCTACGTGGTAGGATGCTATTTGTTACCCATCAGTCCTATCTGTGCCCACTGGGGCCTTGTTCAAATTAATGCCTTTTCCTACATTCAGGGCAGGGTCTGGGTGGATTTAAGAAATTGCTTTTCTCACTACTAAGATTTGCTTCAGTGGCTTTAAATACCTGGTGGCTTTAAATCTAGTCCAGCCATCAGCCTTGGACTGGATGATCTTGAAGGGCTCTTCCAATCTGGATCATTCTGCAGTTCTGTAAAGGGAAAGCTGACTTCCTGCTGAGGAGTGGTGTAACTTCATACCTGTTGTTTCAACCTTGAGTATCCTGTGCATGATAAATTTTTCATAATTTTGATTCGTAGCATTGAAATGTGTCCAGATAGGAGTGTAAAAGATAACTGGGATGCATTTGGAAAGATTCATGGTGCTCTTGGAATGCTAGAACAGAAGATCTTCAAGGGTTACTGGGAGCAAGTAGCTATTAACAATTGGCAATTTCAATAATTTTCCTGACTGTTTCAGGATCCCAGCCACCGGGTTTTGCTTTTTCTCTGTTGGGGGCAAAGGGATCTTGAATATGCTGTAGTTTTCTAAAACCAATTGCTTGTTAGTCTTCTTGATTAAGTCAACAATGAAAACCCTTCTTTATTTTCAGTGAATGTCACTAGAACTGCTTTAGTGACTTCTGTATATTCTCTGATTTTTCTCTTAAATGTATTAATACCACAACTAAGTGTTGTTGTTCCCATCGATATCTCATACAGAATTAATTGTTTTTGTAATGTTTTCTCTTGGTGAGAATTTGTTAAAGAATTTTAAAACAACTCAATTAAATAAAAAAAAACCCTTAATTCCCTATCTTGATACTGCTTTCATTTTATGTGATTTCTTTATGATCACATGGGATATTCTGTCCTTAAAAATTTGTAGGATGAGACATCATTATTTTGCCTGCTTCTTGTTCCTGCTATCATTTAGCATTAAATATGACATGTAGCCTTTAGTTGTCAAGACCAGAGTTTCACTTCAACTCAAAGCCTGAAACTTACTGAGGTTTTTTTATCTCCTAGACAAATAAGAAAGCCCAGTTCCAGCAGGTGCAGTCCATGATGTGTGACTTGATGGAGTGGCGGTCACAGCTTCTCTCCGGGACTTTGCCAAAAGATGAACTCAAAGAACTCAAACAGAAAGTCACATCCAAAATCGACTATGGTAACAAGTAAGTGGCCTACACTGCTTCTGGAAAACATGATTTATTTTAAAGCACATCATCAAAGAGATGATGATAAACTTTTCATGTTTAAAGGTTTGAAATTCAAAAGTGTGGTTCATAATTAATCTTCCTTTTCAGACTTCTCCCTCTTACTCCTGTGCTGGTGCGTCATGAAAAGCCATGATGAGGCTTTTCATAGCAAAATGCTTTTTCAAAATATTAATTTATTTCCTAATTATAAATACATGAGCTTGTCAATTGGGAAGATTTGAGATCAGGTAACTGACAGCTATGTACATGTGTCACCAGTGTACTTGGGGCCCAAAACTTGTCCATCTGTCACAAACATGGCCTAAGCCCAGTAAGTGACCCTCAAAAGCAGTGCTGGCAAACTGAACTAAGTCTGCAAAGAAACACTTCCACACCCACACCCAGTTCTCTAGGGAATTTCCAGGCAGAACTCTGGTTCTGGTAATAGAAGTGAAACTACCAGGGACAGAATAGTTATTTGACAAAATGTCTTGTCTACTCCCTGCCAGTAAAAAGTCACTGCAACACAACATATTTTTTGGCAAAACTGTGGGATTATGTGAGGTCAGTGGTGTTCCACCATCTAATAAGGGGGGAGAGAGAGAGAGCTTGGTAAAAAAATCTTCGCAGTATTATTTTTACAGGCATTAGAATCTGCTTATAAACCGTGTTTAGCTATTTTAAGTGACTGTGGTTGTTGTGGCCTGAAGGCCTCTATGCAGCTGTAAGTCTACAGTTACCTGTGGCTACGCGTACAAAATGACCACAAGGTGTTATGAAACTCTTAACTTGTTCACTGTGATTTGGATGCAAATTTGTAATAAATTGTATTCATACAGAGCATACTATGGCATACACGTATCCTACAGCATTGTGTGGAGCGGAACGCTCACTCAAAACCAGAATTTACTTTGAAGTGCTCCAATCAAAGAAGCCCAGCTGCAATTAGGACAAGATTAAAATTCATTTGCTTTCAGAGTTTTGTTTTCTCACTCTTATATTCTTTCTGCATTATGAGACAGTAAAGTGCTTTCTTTGGAAGAGTAGGGGTGAAGGTGATGTGTAAAATTATTCTGATCACAAGCTGGATAGTGTTTGTAAGCTCCTGAAAGTGTGAGGTTGAGATGTGTGATGTGAAGGAAACTTGCCAAACTGTGAAGAAATAAAGGGGAATGACAATGGAGGCTGAGGGGGTCACTGTGGGAGAGGGGAAAAAAATAGTGGCAGGAAAATAAGGTATGATTTGTACGAGACCAGGGCAGAACAGAGCAGAGTTAAGTATTGGGACTGAAATGGTGAGAGAGCAACATAAAAGCAGAAGGTAACAGGAAGACCCTACACATCTTGATTACAAATGTTGAGTGTTGAAAGCGAAAAGTGATAAAGACTGCTAAAAGTCATTGAACGTGGTGAATCTATTTTACCTGAGAGGCTTTGGTGACATTACTATAAATTCCTAAATATTGTACAGCTGCTTTCAAAAAAATTGCGGGGTGTAGTTAAATTTTTCTTCAGTGAAATACTGTGGCATATATTTACATTTTATAACATTAAATCTTTAATTGCCTCCTTGTTTGTTACATTTCTAAGCTTTCATTATATAGAAGGAAATAACCCTACCGTTATGCCTTTTGTATTTTTACAGAATACTTGAGCTAGACCTGATAGTTAGAGATGAAGATGGAAATATCTTGGATCCAGATAAAACCAGTGTTATCAGCCTGTTTCATGCACATGAAGAAGCGACTAATAAAATCACTGAGCGAATTAAGGAGGAAATGGTAGGAATGACTGGCTAAAATTTATGCTTCCTTTGCTAAAATCCGAACAAAACTAGTCTAAGGGTTGAAGGATGCAATCATAAAATTTGGTGGAAACCTTTTTCTCTGACTTAAGAGTAGACCCACAGTCTTGTGTTATAAATATGGCTAAGCCTCAAATTGAATTGCATTTGTGCACTGGATTTGGGCTGTGGGCTGCGCTGAAATCTTGCATCTAAAGTTGGTTCTAAATCCATTCTGAGTTCCTATGTGGAAATATGTCTCTTCACGCCATCCGGGGACTACTCAACAGGATGAATTGCATAGTGAATAGTTACACACTTGGAGGTCAGGCTGCAAACCAGGACCGACCACAGCGTATTTTCACAAGGTCCTGTGACTGCACTGGTTGGTTGCTAAGTGTTGCTGCTTGCTGGTTAGTCTGATGAAGTTGAAGAATTTCAGCTCACTGAAGAGGAACTAGGGTGAACTCAGCATAATCTTGTGGACACCAGAAGTTCATGTGCCAAAGCAAAGCTGACAGGTGCATGAATTAGGTCTTTTTAAATGCAAAGCCGGTGACTACACTTTCTTGACCTTCTGCAATATTAAATCTCTGCAGGGATCTGTAAGCCTCTTTGGTTCTTTCCTCCATTTATGAGAAAGTAAACTGTAAAAAAGCAAGCAAAACACTTAACAGAAAATAGTTGGTTTGTCATGACACTTCAATAACGCCCATGACAAATCACTGGAAAACACCTTGTAATTAACTGACAATAAAAGGAAAATGAAACTTGGGAGTCTGCGATAGACTGTGGTGGCTTAATTTAAAAATAGAGACAATGGATGAGTTTAGAAGTATTAAGAAGCTGCTTCTTGGTGGTTAAGATGGGAGGTAGGTAGAATTCAGGAACCTATTTTTGAGTCAGTGAACCCGCTCAGCTCTGTCCTGATCTCAGCATGTTATTTGTCTTCTCTTCAAAGAGACTTCATTTTGCTATTACTTCTAGCACACTGAAATCCCACTGTGATCCTTCTGCTACAGCTTACTGCGTTCAAAAATATATTCTTTCAGGCTGGTAGGCTTGTCCCTGTGTCTTGGTACTTGATATTTTATTAAAGAGTGGGGAGAATATTCCCCCTGTTCATCATTGCCCGCTGGCTGAAGGACTGGCCTAAGGCATGGGAGTCATAGAAGAGCTCAAGGTGGAAGAGAATTACAAGAATTATTGAGTCCAACTCCCTGCTCTCTTTTTCAGTTTTAACTCTTACGTATACTAGAAAGTGAAACTGCTTGTAGTATAGCACCATTTCAATTCATGGATTATTATTAACTAATTTTCCTCCTTCTGAGTAGTCAAAGGATCAACCAGATTATGCATCGTACTCCCGAATGTCATCATCCCCCACCCACAGCCTGTATGTCTTTGTGAGGAATTTTGTTTGCCGAATTGGAGAGGATGCAGAGCTCTTTATGTCACTCTATGATCCACAGAAGTCAACAATTATTAGGTAAAGCTTCCTCCTTTGACTGCAGAAGAGTAGCAAATAGAACAGGCCAAAATGAAGTAAAATAATTGCCAATGTGCTATAATAATATAATAATGCAAAGAATATATAAATAAAAGAAAGGAGACCAAAAGCAAAGTGAAGCATGTACAGATCTTGTTGCTGGCTGCTGCTAAAGGTTTCTAAGTTTACAAATATTTTTGTAGGTAATTCCAGGATTGAACATTCCAGAAGTTTGGAAAAGCCTGAGCCCATTTCAGATTTAAGAGATTGTTCTCGATGGGCAATATTGTGGTGTTTGGAGTAAAGTGCTCAAGGGGGAGGGAGTGGAAAAAGAATTAAATTTATAAATTTCTGGGTAGATTAAGATTCTGTTGAGTATTGCCATCAAACAGACTTTGATGATGGTAAACCTGCCTCAAAAAAAGATGCCCATTTGTGTTATGTTCAAGTTACCCTTTTAAAACTTACTGTTGATACTTGTATAGTGTTTTTCTTGTCTTTTTAGTCTGGTCTTAGACTTAAATCATCACCACAGACTGTTTGTTATGCAACTTTTGTACTGTGTAAAGGGAGAATTTTTAAATCACTTGACAGTGAGATATTTATCTTCCCAACAGTGAAAACTATTTGGTGAGATGGGGGAGTCGAGGCTTTCCAAAGGAAATTGATATGCTCAACAACCTTAAAGTGGTGTTCACAGTAAGTATCTTCCAGTTTACTTCCCTTTGTATTTGCAAGAGAAATTGTCTGTTCTCTGTGGTCGCTGTCAGACCTTGTAAAGAGTGAACAAGATGAAGAAGGAAGCAGAAATAATCTTAGAAACAGAGCAAGGTGACAAGTCACGAAGTTCTTTAAGGCAGTGACAATGCTTCAGCGACCTTTCTTCAGACCAGCTTGCTGCCTCATGAACTTCTTGATGACCTGATTTATTTGTTTTTATCTGCTGTATCTCTTGATTGTTATTATTCTCTCTATTTATCTTACCTTATATTTTTTTAAACTTTAACGTGTCAGTTTTTTCATCCCTTTGATGTTCTCAGGTTTTTTTTGTTTGTTGAATTTCTGGGGGGTTGTTTGATTTGGGTTTTTTTTGTTTACTTTTTTCCCCCATTGATTGCTAAGGTTCAATTTATCACTGGAGGTCCTGTTTCAATTTCACAACTTGTTTTTTTCCCCAAGTAACACTACGATTCTTTTCTGTTTGTGTCTTAGGATCTTGGAAATAAAGACCTTAGCAGAGACAAAATTTATTTAGTTTGCCAAATAGTCCGAGTGGGAAGGATGGACTTGAGAGACAGCAACTCAAAGAAATACACACAAGGGCTCCGGCGGCCTTTTGGAGTGGCAGGTACCTGGTGTCTCCTGTGCTCTGGCTGAATCAAGATATCAGTGATTTTTGCCAACCCTGGACCATAAAATCTCTACCAAGACATGTCAGAATACACAACAGTTCTATCAATTGTTTTCTGTACTTTTTTAAGTCTGTAAAAACTGCACCTACATTGGCAGTTTAGTTCAAGTCAGAAATGCACTTTTGAATTTAATTTCCTAATTATTTGCATAGTGCCAAGCTGTGCGAGTGAAAGCGCAGCACCAGTTTAGTAACATAATCCCTTGCAGATGAAATAAAGTCAGTGATTATGCCCCAAAATTGCCACCAAAGCCCTGATACCCGTATTCACAAGTTTGTACTAAAACTAGTCTGAATTCTCCCTCTCTCTTCACAGTAACATATTTGTTGTGTGGACTTTGCACTAAATGCTCTGGCCCACAAACTCACCCCTGCTGGGCTACACTGCCGCTGGTGAAAAATCTACATTTACCTTGAGGCACAAGAACATTCATAGATAAGAGAAGCTATTCTGAAACGCTTTTATGTGTTCTGATGATTTTTCTTTTGTTCTTCTAGTCATGGATATTACAGATATCATAAAAGGAAAATCTGAAAGTGATGAAGAAAAGCAGCATTTCATTCCCTTTCATCCGTAAGAGCGTCATAGATACCTTTTTTTATATGCAAAAGAAAATATTTATTTACCCATCCCTTTGGCTGTAACAACCTGTGAAAAGGTTAAAGAATAAGGAAGTTTTCCTTTAACAATTTTGAGTTGTAATAGTGCTAATTATTTAAGTACGGCTTTAAAAGGCATTTAACACTTGCAGGGGTACCACAGCACGTTAAATTAATGCATAATTCCATGCATGTGCTCCTTCAGACAGCTGGTACCGTGTCTGATTTCACAAGCCCAAGTCAAATAGTTACATGTGCTCAACAGTAAGCTTTAAAAGCAAGGACAACTACTATTTTATGAGCTTGGTTCTGTTTCAAATTTGAGAAAAATCTGAGTAAAAACTGTGTTTCCTTTAAAAAGTAATAGAATTATCATATACTATCTTCAAAAGAAATGCCAGAGCAGCTGCCTGAAAACGTGATGCTCACAGATCAAATGCAGAGATAGCAGTGGAAATACTGGAAATAACTCTGCGTGTCCTACATAGCACTGCTGCTATGTACCGTGGAGGGTAAATTAAATTCTGAAAGACCCAGGTATGACACACTGGTTTATTTTTTCACTTGTTTCCAAATTGACCCAACATATTTGCTACGTGAGAATTTGCTTCTAAATTCAAAAGTAGCTGATAAAAATTCCAAGTTCATTTATCCGGCTATTTGTCAGGGAAAGTGGACTGAGCTGGAGTGGCATGTTGGTGAGTGCATTCATATTGTCACTGTCCTGAAACACCATTCTTGGTGGTTGACTGAACCTTTTTCACTTCAGTGTGCACACAACTGAATGTGAGTGGGCTACAACTTGAGCGAGAGATAATAAAAATACTGAATGTATCACAAGAAGGCAGTACTGCAAAGACTGAGGCTGTTTGCCACTTATGTTCTAGATGGTGTCTGATATATTTAGCACTTAATTCCTGAGCAGACGTTGCTGTTTCTCTTGCAGGGTAGTGGCAGAAAATGACTTTTTACACAGTCTCCTAAGCAAAATCACTGCATCAAAAGGAGACAGTGGTGGACAAGGTAAAGTATATTTTTTATTATCTTCTTTTAAGTAACACAGTATTTTTGTGGAACTTCATTTTATATTGGAGCTGTAGTACCACCATGGAGGTGGGTCAACTCTGAATCTGGAATTGAGGAACCATGACTTCGTTACAGAATCTTAGGTGCTATTTAAATTAGTAGTGGCAGTTTTGCATTATAGAGCTTTTACTTTCATCTACAGGAAGTGGGAAAAGTGAATTCTTATCCCTTTTGTGGTGGGTAGAAGAGGCAATCATCTGAAGGCAGATTTTTTTTTTCCCCTATCAAAAATGTAATCTTTGTTTTCCTTTTTTTGCACTTAATAGGTCTGTGGGTAACTGTGAAAATGCTGGTTGGAGATGTGATTCAGACTAGAAAGGATTACCCACACCTTGTAGACAGAACCACCGTTGTTGCTAGAAAGCTGGGATTCCCTGAAATTATCATGCCAGGTAGGAGGTGCTTTGTTCTGTAATAGGAAGGGATTTCTTCTCATTCCCTATGTTAATAAACATCAGCTGTTGCCTTATTTATTTCTGTAATGGATAACTCAGAGGCCCTTTAGAATTCACTCATGGTAAGTTTTGTTCCAATATTAGAGGCTTATATAAAATTGTGAAATCCTTGGAGAGTAGTCAC
This sequence comes from Eulacestoma nigropectus, assembly GCA_013397775.1. Lineage (NCBI taxonomy): Eukaryota > Metazoa > Chordata > Aves > Passeriformes > Eulacestoma > Eulacestoma nigropectus. Next base: position 1,630,168 of record VZTE01006658.1, read on the forward strand.
TTCAACGGGATGAATAAAATCCAGACAGTGAGGGATAACCCTTGTACATAACTTACTTGTCCTGTAAGTAGATTATGGTGGATGTCACTTGAATTTTAAATTAACCTTGTTTTCATTGTAATTTATTGCTGTCTTTAATAATAATAAACAAATGAATTTGCAATGTCTTGATTTCATTTGTATTTATGACAAGATATTTTCCAATCGAAATCACTCACAGTCTGCCATGCTCGTTTTTAGAAAACAAATAACCAAAACTTCCCTCGCCCCAACGCAAGTGAAATCTCGGTCTTTTTAAAAGTCATATGAATTCTTTCAGAAGAGAAAATTAAAATATGAAGCTCCATCTAGAAATAGAGCTCCGTATTCGGGGAAAATTCCTGATGGGATCATCCACCACCTCACCAGCAGGTGTCGGGGCAGGACGGGAATTGCTTCGAGCCACTCTGAGCTCCCATTTGCTTCTCCTCACATCGTAGTTTCGCCTTAGCAACGAAAAAGAACTGAAAATTAAAGTTCAGATGGAAAATAATAATTTTTTATCCGTTCCACAGCAAACAGTGAGGTACTTGTGTGCAGTGCAGTTAATCCTACCCTCTCACAGCGTTTAAACTGATTTTTAACCTTTCCACTTCTCTTTTAGGAGATATAAGAAATGACATATATATTACATTGCTGTATGGAGATTTTGATAAATACAATAAAACAACTCAGAGAAATGTGGAAGTGATAATGTGTGTCTGCGATGAAGAAGGAAAAGTGTTGCCTGTAAGTTTTCTTTTTTTTTCTGCATGAGAGGCATAGAAACATGAGCTGCATTTTTGATGCAAGGATTAACTTACGCATTTTATAAAATACCACTGTCCAAAAACTCACAGTTCCCTTACTCGTGTCATCTTTTGGCATCTTGTGCCAAATAAGTTCTATGATTTTTAAAGTGATCTATTAAAGCCCTATAAAATCTTGCATAAAAATGTAACGAGGAATAACGTTGATGACCTATTTTAGCTGTGCCAAGGAACAAATGCTGATTCTGACAATTACTGCATTCTTACTCTAGTTTTTCTTGAGGAAATTCCCAGAGGAATGCAATTTGCACACTGAAATGTTAGAAGTACCATTTCTTCTTTATAACAAACCCTTGATTTGTGCCAGGAATTTTGTGCCATTGTCCCTTGAATTAAGTACACGGCAAATAATGAAATTAGTGACAACAATTACATATGCAACAAAAATATTTAGAGTGTCTTTTTGCTTGTCTATTCCCATTTTGGAGATCTTTTGTCTTTCCTTAGGGTTTATCACCAGCTTGGTATTCAAGGGGATTTTTGACCTGTCATTTTCTGAGCTTTATAGTGCTGGGATTGTGAGGGTGAAATCATAAAGACACTTTTTCAGATAAAATAAAGATGGAGTGAATCACTGTGGTTCATGACTTGTTTATGAACTGCGACTAACTGCTTGACCTAAAATGTAACTTTAAAGCTTGAGTAAAGAAAATTCTAATCCCACATAATGTTTAAGGTCCACACAATAAACTGCAGCCCTGATTACAAAACACTACCTGTACCTATGACAGGAACTGACCATGGCTTTCATCCACAGAAGTTAACTCTATTCTAATCACAGTTAAGATGCTTAAAATACATATTAACAAAAATATTCCTTAAAGAAATAAGGAAACTGGTTGGTTCTGTTTAGGTAACAAACTAGTTCCAGTTGCAGAACTAGCCCTTGATTTACTGTTACAAGAAATAGGACTTTTGTTCCAAGTGAATGTCACAGAGGTGACAAACAAGTAGGTGCATAAACCTTGAAAAATCTCTGCTCAGGCAGACAAAACATTGCTTTCTGCAGTTAAATCCCTCTGACCAGACCATACAAATCATCTTTGGGTATCAGCATCATACCCTTCTGGTCACAGGGCATCCTGGTGTTTGAATCAGACTTTTAAGATTCACTGGATTTTCAGCAGGATTATTGCACCTTTGCAGCAGTTACTATTGCCTAGATTGGATTAGTTGAATCTGTGCCTTCAGTAGAGAATTTAATGTTTACTTCCTTGAGGGACTTTAGTTTCATGTCTGACAGGTACCAGAGATCTGGGTGCCTCCCTGTCCAGCTGCAGCTTTTACTCTGCATGTACAACTCAGCTGCAGTCAGCCAGACCAGACAGATGCAGGCCGAGTCTTCACAGACTCACCAAGAAAACTGAGCTCCTAGGAAACCACCAGTTTTGAAGTTGATCAAATCTTTTACTTGGCTCTGTCCTAGTTCTGGTAGCCTTTAAAGAATGGGAAATTCTAATTGTTTATTGTTGGTGCCTCTACAACATCCAGTTTGGAAGTCACCACTGGTGTGTGGCCTAGCACTTCTGAGACTCTGCTGGAAGAAAGTATTTAAAAGTAAATGGAGAAACAAACAGAATAATGAAGCTAGATTTAATTTTTTTTTTCCTTTGTGTTTCTTCTGCTAATTGAGATGACGTGTTGGTTACTTAAATTAATCAGATGGAGAAATCAAATCTATTATATATTCCTCACACGTCTCTTAGAGCCCACTGTGTGACCCCTGTAAAATGCAATTACACTGGCCCAACCCATAGATTATCGTAAATGTTTACTTTCATTGTGTTCAGAGGCTTGGAAAATGCAGTATCTTCACGTTAGTGCTTCCCCTCTGTTGGTGCTGTCATTATTATTTAATTTTGAATGATGCCGTATCCAAATTCAAACCTTCTGTGAGAGTGGGAAGTGGAGCCCCTGAGGGGAAGCCATGTCCCACAGCCGGGGTGGAACCCCCGGCTCGGGACACTGAGGGGAGGCTCCCTGGTGATTGTTTTGGTTTTGCTCAAGTTAATTCACCCAAAATTGCTCAAAACTTTACCCAGATCAAGGAGGCACTGAGCACTGTTTCTTCCTTCCTTTTGTAAGAATGCCATCTGCCTGGGAGCGGGGGACAAACCCGTGAGCGAGTACAGATCGGTTGTGTACTATCAGGTCAAACAGCCGCGCTGGATGGAGACGTTGAAGGTATGGCGTGGATACTTCCCACTTGCTTTTTTCACTTCTTAATGCCTCACACAGAAAGGTTGCACAGCATCAGCTTCTTCCAAAAAACATCTTGTCCCTGGCTGCAGCTGAAGGATGGAGTCTTAGTCATACATCAGTTATCAGAGATACATGATCACTGAGGCTTGAAATTTGGCCTAGAAAATGATGTGTAGATTTTGTTCAGCAAAGCAAATGAGATCATCTTAGATAACCTTATGTCCTAACAGGGCTCATCAAAAGTGAAAGAGTGCATTTGTTCTATTGTGGCGAAACAAAGGAGATGAGGAGCTTCAATTAAAAAACAAACAAACAAGACAAAACCAAAACCCAAACGAAAACACCCACCCCCTCTTGATTTCAAAGAGAAAAAAATGTCTTGCATCTCTAGAGACATGCTAATAATTATCTAATCAAGCTTTAATGTCTACGATTGGAAAATGCCCAGAAACAGTTCTTATAAAGCACTGTCAAGCTTGCATGTTTTTTTTTAAATCAAAATAGCCATGTATGACAAGCTTGCAATTATGACTTTAAGGTGTGTTATCTGTGATGCTGCAGGACAGGGAGGGAATGGAAGTGTGATTTCAAACAGAAGCTTATTTGTTGCTTTGAAAACATTGACCTATTCTGTTTATTGCTTATTTTACTAGTTCCTTTTTAAAATTATTCTGTAGTTCAGACTTGTGTACAAGATCACTAACAGTTGATCGTGTTGAAAAGCATCATTAATATTAAGGCATTGTGAAGTAAGATTTGTAAAGGGAAGTTGTGAATGGACACAAAGATGTGCAAGTCCTTAAACTTTTAGAGCTATAAACTTGATAAAATGAAAATTTGTGCTTTCCCTTACACAGCTGGCCTTTTCTGTTGCATATTTGACCTAAAGTATGCTGCCTTAAGAATAATGCACTTGCAAGTTCCTGTGATTCTCCTCAAGGCTTTACACTAAATTTAATCACAAAAATATAGTCAATTTATTTTGCTGGAATTTTCATACCCTTTTCACCTGACATTTAATAAATTGGTTGTCAATTTCTGTACCTGCAATATGGAAGTTGCATAGTGCAGAGGTGATGTTTCATTCTCTGTGGTTAACAGGGTGAGCAGTAGGACTGCACTGTGCTTATTTTCTAGCCTACAAGCACCTGTATGTATTAACTCACTGGGTTTTGTGCTTCATTTCTTTGCTGGTGCAAGACTTTCAGCAAAATCTAACAGATCAGCCACCACTTCTGCTATTGTGATCAGGCTCAACAGTTTTAAATGGCCTGTGAAAGGCACTATGGAAACAGCAGAAGTGGGGCTTATCTATTCTAAAATAGGACCTCGTTAGATGTGAAACCACCCCCCATAACTCTCCTCACTCTTTTCTGATTTTACAAAAGGTAGCAGTCCCCATTGAAGACATGCAGAGGATTCATCTGCGCTTCATGTTCAGGCACAGGTCGACTCAAGAGTGTAAGTAGGGAATTTTTACTTTAGTGAATGTTAATTTGTTGATGGGTAGTCAACTCAAAATCTTTTGCTCTGTAGCTAAAGATAAGGGAGAAAAGAATTTTGCAATGGCCTACATAAGACTAATGAAGGAGGATGGAACAACTCTCCAAGATGGCATCCATGATTTGTTAGTCCTAAAGGTATGGGCTCAGTTTTCTTTCTTTCTCTCACAAGACATCTTTTCTCACACTGTTGCCTTCAACTGCATTGTGTATTTACTCAGTGCTAGACTGATTTTATTATCCTATCAAAGATAATACTGTGTTTTTCATCTGAACAAAATGAAAAGTTGTAACCTCTTCCATTGTCAGTAAACATTGCTCTGCATTTTAATGCCATAGAGATGTTATCTAAGCACAGTGAGAGATGATTGCTCTTTTTATTGATGTTTGTGCTTTTGGCCTTCTGTAGTATAGAGAAAGTTATGCTGCAGCTCTGTACCTGGGTGGGTACCATTCCTCTTGCTGGAGGTTGGGAAATGTTTGATCCATTTGGGATCTTTGTCACATGAATAATCTGGGAATGCTGTCTTAGGGAAGTGGTTGTTTTAAACTGCTGTGTAGTTCCTCAGGTACAAAAGTCGAAGTTTCAGCAATTTGGTTTTGGGTGTGAAGAATAGCTTTAGCTAGGCCTGGCTGGACACAGGTAACACCTTTGGCTTGGTGAAGCAAGCAGGGAACAGATGTTTCAAGATTTCTGTTTTATTTCTCCTCTTGGAGAGTGGTGTCTAGAAGGAACTAAGAACCAGAAATCACTTCCAATACAAAGGAAACTTAAGTTATTTCTCGTCACTCTTCTCAGTAAACAAATTTGCTGTAACATTAATGCCAAGTAAGATGCATGCAACTAAATCAAGTTGCTTAGGCAAGCCAAAAGAGATTAATGCCAGCATATAGTTATTTATCTTCCCTTCATTGAAACTATCATTTATAAATATCGAGATTAGAAGGAAAATTGTGGACTGTGTGGTTAATGTTGGCTATGAAATTCCACATAATTCATTTCTGCTTCAGCTCAGTAATTTTTTTCTGAAGTGACAGCATGGATGAGAAAGGCTAAATGGAGTTGACCTAGTTTATGATTGTGAGAAACAGACAGATTTTCTGACATATGCTTGCCTATTCTAGTATTAAAAACAGTAATTGTAAGCTGTAAGTGTTTAAAGCAGTCATACATCTGGCCTCTCAAAATAAGTAATTTGAAAACTGCTAAGTTTAAACTGTCTTTTGGCATCGGATCTTTTTGAGCTTTTGGATCACAATTCCACGTCTTTTTCCCATTGTCTGTCTGACTTGTCCCAAAAAGAGGAAGTCAAGAGTTTCTTTTGCTTCCAGAAATTTGGGAAGTAATTATTTGACAAGCCTGATACAATCATAGATGTTAGTACTGCTGTCTAAGGGTACTGCTGCATAAGGGTTTTGCCTCTTGTCTATCTAGGTCTCTTATAGTCAATTTTTAACCTTACCCCTTGTTTAATAGGAAGTAGAAACTGCACATCTGCAGTCACTGAACCAGATAAAACTGCAAAACTTTAAAATGTCTTTCTAAATTATGATTTTTGCAGCTCCTTGTTCATGCACATTTGTAGACTAAAGGTCTGCAATTGAGTTGTATCTGTCACAGTGTTGTAGCTTTAAGTGACAGCTCAAACTCATCAGGGAAATTTTCTGGGGTAGTTTTGTTAAAGAAAAACTGTGTTCTCTAAACAGTGAGTAGCATGATTTTTATTGCCTTTGTCTAAAACTACTTTCCTGTCTGGGGACTCCTTAGGTGAGACCCAGAAAATCTGTGAGATTGTGGCACACAAGGTGATGAAAGAGAGGAGGGAAAAATATCTGTTGTGTCTCTGGTTTTGTACTGTTCATTCTACTGAAAAGCACATATTCTATGTCATTGAGTTACTGCAGCAAATTGTCTCATTTAAAATACAATTTTACCATGACCTGATCTTTTATGTTCAAGATCCAGGTACAAAGTCATAATGGAGATACCAAAATAGTGCTGCTATTCTTTCTTTACTCAGTCCTGTTTTCTGCTTTTGAGTTGTGTGCAGACATCATAATCATGTTGTCTATGTCCTGTGTACAGTCTTCAAGGTGATGCTCAATATTCTGCTGTGTTCCACACCTCCTGACATTTTAATGAGAGATTGGCTCTTGCTTTTACTCTGCCAGTGATGTCACCCCTCACAGTCCCTTCCTACACCTTAATTTCATTTACTTCTCTAGAAAGCATGAAATAAGTCTAATTTTAAATCCAGTGGTGTGAAATACGTAATGAATGGTGTGTTGTTTTTCAGGGAGACAGTAAAAAAATGGAGGATGCTGGCGCTTATTTGACTCTGCCTTCTACCCGTCAGCACACGGAAAGCAAAGGAGCAACCTTAGTCAGGAGCTCAAGTATTGTTGGGGGGCTTTCAGTCAGCTCTCGAGACGTATTTTACATTTCAACTCTTGTTTGCTCTACAAAGTTAACTCAGAATGGTATGTATCTTCTAAAAAGGTGGGAGTTTTAGAAAGAAGACATTTGCATAGATTGATAAATCACATTTTAATCTTTAATGTCTGTCCGTTTATTTTCTCTTAGTGGGCTTGCTGGGTCTCTTGAAGTGGCGCATGAAGCCAGAGCTGCTTCAGGAGAACCTGGAAAAGCTGAAGATTGTGGATGGAGAGGAAGTAGTGAAGGTATATCTTTAAGTAGTTATTCTAGTAATAGTTATTCCCCAGGCCCCTTCATACATAATGCCTTTGTTAGTTTGCAAAGGACGTGAGCAAAGCTGTTCACTAGAGGGACCAAGAAAGCAAACACCTGGACAGGATTCTTCACAGCGCTGGGCAGCTCCCCTTCTACTTTTTGATCTCAAATATCTCTGGTATTGGCTATTGTTGGGCTGGGGGATTTGCAAGATTATTACTGGGAGATGAAGACAGTAAGGATAAAATATTTTTCACAATCTCTATTCATCTGTTTCCTTTTGTCTATCTGAAGTATAACAAACAATTCCTACTGCTTTCTTTGCAGTTCTTAATACTAATGTACATGTTGATATTAAATCCAAGAAGTGGTATGTACCCAACAAAGCACTTTCTTAATTTAATGAGTATAATGTGAATAAAAACTTGTCATTATTCTGGAAAATGGCACACATTATTTATTACCTTTGTGTCTTGAAACATAAACTTTAAATGTCCCTGGAGAGAAGGAATAAATATAAAAAAAAAAAAATAGAAAGAGGAGTGGATTTTTTTAACCAGAGTTTTGTGCCCCAAGTCACTGAGGTACTTTTCTTTGATTTAGAGCAGAATTTGAATCAGACCACAGAAGTAGGAAGAGTGCTTTTAATCATCATGTATATGTGAAAATAGCAACTACTAATCTGTGTCACTGAGGAATGCAGTTTAACAAGTTTTGTCATTTATGTAATATTTTTATCTTTTCCATAAGCTTTGAGCTAAGCACGTATTATTGATTGCTCATGTGTCTGAGGATGTAGGTTCTTAAAATGAAAGCAACTGGAGCCTAAATCCTTGGAAATGTTTTCTGAATTTAAATTATGCTTCAGTAAAAGTAGTAAAATTCTAACGAGGGGAAACCAAGTCTATTATCAGAAAACTTTCATGTGAAATTTTCCAGTTGAATTGGTTATCAATTTGTCCTTTTGTGTTGTTCTATAGTTTCTCCAGGATACACTGGATGCCCTGTTTAATATCATGATGGAACATTCCCACAGTAATGAGTATGACATCCTCGTCTTTGATGCACTGGTAAGAATCGGCTTTTATTTGTCAAAGTAAAGAACCTTAGAATTTTGGACAAACTATGAAGTTAATTTCAGACAATTAATCTTAAACTCTCTATAGAACAGAGGGATATTACTCATTGACTGAAAATTAAATTTCTTTAAAACCTTAAATAGTAAATTATCAGAAGTATTTTAGAAAGTTAATATTTAAATTTGAAATGTGTCTCTGGCTAATTGGGTCCATGTCTGTTTAGATCTATATCATCGGGCTCATTGCAGACCGTAAGTTTCAGCACTTTAACACTGTTTTGGAAGCATACATCCAACAGCACTTTAGTGCAACTTTGGCATACAAGTAAGTTTGTTTTCTCTTCTTTCTCTTTTTTCCTAAACCTTCACCATCACGTAAAAGAAAGTAAATTCTGCTTGTGACTTTTCTGATGTAATTAATGGTGACTGTTGTTCTGCTGCTGCTGTTTGCTTATCTGCCTCTGAGACACATTTGATTATAAGCGGAATTAAGGAACCCTTAGCAAATGATTTGGGGTTAAATGATGCTTTGGCATTTGTTTTCTGTTGCCTGGATTTTGCCGTGTCTGAGCACTTCACCTGTATCCTGTCAAATTTATCAAAAGACTCCTTGCTGTAAAGCCTCTGCCTTTATATCCCTGGCCTCAAGTGAGGGAGGATTTGAGGATGTCCTCAACCCATTTATATAGGTTTCCACATATTTTTTTCACATCAAGCAAAATCAAGGGGAAAGGAATTGTTTGGGAACTGTCAAGTCTTCATATGCATTTTAGTCTGATGTTGTGTCAGGAGGGGTTCAGTGCAGTGAACTGGAATTTTGGTATTTGTTACGTGTCCTGCTGTGAAATGGAGTTTTAGTATTTGTTACATGGTCACGCCAATGGGCAGGTGGATGGACTTGTAGTGGGTTTTTTATTTATCTATTTGTTACCAACTTTTGCAGCTTCCACATAATGCTTAGACAGGAAGACATGGACTCATAGAAGAGAGTAAAAGCTGTAAGACATACACCAAATTTAATCCTGGATTCCTACTTTAATTAGAATAGGTTTTTGCAGATGATGGTAGGAAAAAATGACTGAATTATAAAGGAAGGTAACATCTTCAGCTGGTGCTGATCCCTGGATGTGCTGTAACAGGATAGATGTGGGTTTTTAATCTACTTGATATCTTGTTCTGGCAGCTTAATGGAGTGGCAGATAGAAGCAGAACTTTAATTTGGAATATGAATAGTACGTGGAAGACCTGAGCTGAAGGTTTGAAATAGTTGAGAGTATCTTCTAGTGCCTGTGCTGAATTTGCCTCGATTCTAACTCAACAGGAAATGTCACAAAAATCATGCACTAGACCAAGAGTTTCCAAGAATTGAAAGGCAGCAGTACAAAATCAGCCCTTTCTCACACCCTAGTAAAGTTGAAGTGAGCATTAGTGGGCTCAGAAAGCTCAAGCACAAGCTATGGGCTCTTCTTCAATCCTCTCTCACTCCATGAGTAATAAGCACATGTAATTTAATGCTTTATATTACTGTGAAAGGAGAGAAGGAAGGGTACAGGACCTCTCAGGACAGCTTATTTGCACAAAATATTTCTAAGATTTACCTGGCTGGGAGTTTCTGATGACTTAATCAATATGGTAGAGGCAAATGAATAACGTTTATGATTGTTCCCCACATCGTGTGTTTTCTTGGCATTATTGATTCAATGCACGTCACAGAAGATTTACTCTGTTTCCAGAATTGTTCATGAAATAAACAAGTGTGTGTGGCCTAATTCCTAACTAGGAAGGAGACACTGTGTCCCAGACATATTATAACCATGTTATGATGTGGTTGGTTGGACAAACTGTTACCTATTTATTCAGTTCCTGTTTAGTCTTCTTTTCTCCTGGCTTTTAGAGAACTCTGAGAGGGCTTAATGTGCACCACCCCTACTTACAATTTGGGTAAATTTTATTCCAACTCAGAGAAGCTCTAAAAAGGAGTAAATGGAAACATACAATGGATGTAACGCCCAGAAGGCTGAGGGGCTGAAAGCACAGCATTTTGTCCTGAAACATGAGTTAGGCTGGGGATGTGTATTAGTTACACAGAGAGTTGGTTGTTGGCTTTGTTTGTTTAGGGCAGGGGACAGTAGGTCTCCATTTTTGTAGTGATGTAGGAAAAAAGCCCAACCACCCTTATCTTAGTTCTTATGGCTGCATTAAGATCAAGATTGCACTATTGGTATTGGTTTAATCATTTAAGATGATTCTATAACTAGTTTCAGATGGACTTCTGCACTTTTGTAGCAATCTGTGTGTTTAGCAAAAAGTTGCTTTTAGATACAAAGGAAGTGTTTAATAAAATAAATAATTTAAGCAGATATTGCTGTGTACTGGAATATTGTAATATTTATATGCAGTTAATTAGAGCATGGTGGTGTTTAATCACTGCTCAGTGCAGGTAGGCAGAAGTAATATTTTGTGTTACCTTGTGCATGTGCATTACAAACTTCCGTAAAGGTGCTTCCAGGATTGTGTAAAGTCATGCTGCTCTTTTGGGATTGCAGATTGCTCTCTTGCTTGTGCAGCTAAGAATTTGCTCCTCCTTTGTTTATACTGACAGAATTTGTGCAGCACAAATGCAGAAATAGATGCCGTCTGTTTTGCTGTATGTGCTTCACTAAGCATGAACGTACATTTAGAGTTGCCAAACAAGTTAAAGAAGTTAATTAAAAAATAATAATAAAATCAAATTATTTTTAAAAATGTTTTTTAACTTCAGGAAATTAATGAGTGTTCTGAAGACGTACTTGGATACTTCCAGCCGTGGGGAGCAATGTGAACCTATCCTAAGAACTCTGAAAGCACTGGAATATGTTTTCAAGTTCATTGTCAGATCAAGGACATTATTTTCACAGTAAGTATCCAGCTATTTCCATTTAATTAGCTGTCTAATACCAGACCTAGAAGGAGACCTGAGAAGTAAAAAAGCTGATTCTAAAACAGACATGGTTTTTATTTTTACAAATAAAACACAAAAACTGGCAACTTCTCTAAAATACAGATATTGCTGACATATTTTTTGGAGAGAGAATATTCAAGAATCTGCTTCCTGATTCTCAGTGTAAGTTCCAGAGATGTACTTAGTAATAGCAGCAGGTTTCAAAGGGTGATCATTCTTTGTGTCAGGTGGCTTGGCCTAAGACCAGTGGATGGCCAAACGTCACAACAGATGGCTGGAGGCTGGAGTCTTGTCCTTGAGAACACGGTGTTCAGCCCCTCAGACTGTGCACGGAGCAGTGTCATTTCAGTAACCATGGTCACACTGAATTTAGGGGTTTGGATCTCCTGTTATGGAATTTATAGGGAAGACTCAATGGACTGAATGTGTGCAGCTCAGGCAAACAGAGGAGGTGCCGTATTTACAAGTGGAATTCATGTTTAGGGGGAAAGGAGGATGGGAGAATGAAGGAAATGAAAAGTGTAAGGAGAAAAATTACACGCTGATAACTGTACTCTCCCCATATACCACAGACCCATTTCCTCAATTCTTTTCTGCTTCACCTTTCTCCATTTGTCCTGAGCTAGTTTCCCCCTACAGCTTTTTCTGATGTCCCTTTGCTCTGTGGCTGAAGGAATGCAGGGGCAGAGGCCAGGCAGTGGCAGACTCAGGTCTGCAGGGAGAGCGAGTGGTTGGGTGTTGTGTTTGTGGGAAGCATTCACCAGAACAGGAAGGTGTTCTGTTCTAGCTGTCTTTTGCTCAATGGGAGCTCTAATACAATTTTTCTCTGTTATTCCACTGTCCATTAAAAAAAAAATCCACGTAGATCTATAGTTTTTTAAAATTAAATTTACTTGCTGAATTAGGAAGTTTTGGTAGAAGTAGGAGTAGATTCAGAAGGTATTTGCTGCTATGGGTACCTTAGAAATATTATTGTCCCTAGGAACTTACTATTTATAGATGGATACAGGAAAACAAGGTGTAAAGCTGTATAAGGAAGGAGATGGTGCTCAGGAGAACAGACTATAGCTTTATATTTTATATTTTATTTTATATTTTTATCATAGTTGTCACGGCAGAAGGGGACATTAGAGTTTTGGGGATGGAAGCATTGTGTAGAGGGTTATTGAAAATTTCTTGTCTGGATGAAGGTCAGAAGGCAGGAGTTTGCTTCAGGGAGAACTTTTGGTCCTCGTTTTAATCCCTCATGTCATCTTGCAGCTAAAAGTGTTCATTGGACAATCTGCCATAAAGTAGGTTATTGCAATGTGCTGCATATTCAGGCGATTAGCTACCCATATCTACTCCTACTTAACTAGAGGTCTGAGATCCTAAATTCATTGGACAATTACTATTATTGTAGGCAGTCTTACATTTCAAGCTGAAAAGAAAAGCAAATGACACTGCAATACATAACTTTAAAAAGAGATTTTTCTCTTCTGATAGAGCAGAAGAGGCAGCACTTAGCTCACATTATTCTACTCACATTTCAGTATTCTCTTGTCATCTTGGCTTTTTTCTTAGCTTGTTTTTCTTTAACTTTTGACAGCTGTTTCACATAACTAATTTCACATGTCACCCGTGTTTTTACTGTTTATGTAGGCAGTGTTTAGTACTAAGAGCCAGTACGAACAATACAGAAGAGATAATCTGAGGGATTCAAACTTTAGGAGAGAGAATGGAGAAGTAATGGAGTAAGCTCAATTTAAATGCACTTTTAAACTTTTAAGTGTCAAATAGAGACTTTTTTCAAAAAGCAGACTGGTTAATGGGGCCAGTAAAAATAGCTCTTGGAAAAAGTGTCAATAGCTGCAGAAGACAGAGTCATAATTTGTGAAAAATATCCTAGAGTAGCTCAGTTGTGCTGGGAAAAAAGACCCAATGTTTTTTGTATATAAGTTACTTTGAAAGTAAAATTACTTATATAAGCTCCAATCCAGGAGATGTCATGCTTTAGAGGTTTTTAAAACAATTGAAAGTTGCTATGCAGTGTTCAAACTGAAGAATTTCTACACCATACAGTGAATAGCAGTTATAACCCATTGGGGAAATATCTATGTACATCATATTGGATCAACTTGTGAAATATATATTTAATGTTAAATCTGTTACATTTGGGAAGATGAAACTTTCTGAGTCTGAAAGGATAACCTAATGCATCTCTCAACAGATTATATGAAGGCAAAGAACAAACAGAATTTGAAGAATCGATGAGGAGACTCTTTGAATCCATCAACAACCTGATGAAAAGCCAGCATAAAACTGCCATTTTGTTGCAGGTTGGTGTGTGCTTGGAAACCAGCTGGATTTGGTTTTCTATATGGATTTTGTACATTGGCTGTTTATTTTTGTTCTTTTTAAATCGAGGAGAAGACACTCAGGAAGTTTATCCAATACGTGTCTTTTGTAATTCCCCTCTATTGGAAGAGCAGGTTGTCTGATAAATTTGAAGGCTGGTTTGAAAAGGTCAGGACAAGATACACTTAGAGAAATTCTGTGAATGTAGGCAGTGAAAGAACTAAGACACAGATGTTGGAATTTTTCAAGCAATCTAATGACATGAAGCCTCCAATGGGACCTGTATGCTTAATTCTTGTTTCTCCAGATAATGCTAAACATGGATTCCGCCATCTTAGTTGGAAAAATAAATTTGTGTTGTCTCAGTCTTTGCAAGTTACGTTGTTCAAACTGAAAATAGGATCAGGGTTTGCCATTCATGTCAATATTAGTTATTTTAACACTTCAGAATCTGATGTTTTAAAGAAAACTAGAAAAACAGGAGCTATTAACATCATTAATATCAAACAATTTTCAGTTCTGTATTAAGGTGAAAAATTATCAAGATTTCTTGTAGAGTAAAATGTAGAAGTGTTATTAGGCAGCTGCAATATTGATGCTTCATACATTCCTTATTAAAAACACATTGTATGCATTGGGCTTGAATTTTCCTCTGGTTTTGTGTTGATTCCTTTTGATATGACTCAGATTAGAGGTGGAAGCCCATAAAAAAGTCTGTTTTGAATAAAACCTCAGGTGGCTGATCTTGAGATTTGTATTAGCTGACACTTTGCATGGAGTGTTAATGTGCGACTGCAAAAGAGCTGAAAAAGTAAATACCAAGTTAATTGTATAATACCATGGTTACAGTAAGGTTCTAAATGCATTTGAAAATCAATCAGATACACTGTTACTTGATAATTCTGTAGAGGCCTTCCAGGGAATAGTTTATACATTTGAATAGAGCAAGAGAAACTTCTGAAGAAAAAAAAGCATCTTTAAAGTAATACTGAAAGAGTTTATATAAAAATGTTTGCTCTTATGGTACTTGTACTAATTAAGAAAGAGATCTTGGAGGATTTCGTGCTCTTCATGGAGAACATGTCACGTCACTGCGTTCTGCCCTGCCCGATTTCAAAGGGGCTGTGTGGGATTGTCCATCTGTGTTCCCTCTAATGAGCAGGGTAGTTTCTTCTTGAGAGTGACAAGAAAGGGTCATAGAAAACTTTTTCTTCCTTAACAGTTGCTGGGTGTGCAAGTGGCAGTAGTGCCTCTGAAAGGCTGGTGGGAGTGTTTCAGAACAGGTTGTAGTGCCAGTGGCACCGTGACGCTTCATGTGCTGAGGAATGACTGTGCCTACCCTCGTTTCCATATTTGCACGTTTAATGCCAGTTCCTAATGTTACACCTGTTTAGCAAAAATGCACCATATCTTGGCTGATGTTCCTCAGAAACAGCAGAACCTTGGAAACAGAGCTGAATGTCTCCAAGAAGGACTAAAGGAAAGAAATCTACGCTAATTTTAAAGAGCACATAAGTGTGTTTCATAAACAGACTGCTTAGTAAACAGTTATGCTTTGATCAATACCACATTGAAAATTAAAATTTTTGGTTTGTAGTGAGTGCTGTCAGTTGTGCAAAATGGGTCCTATTTATTCATAAGCATTAGTGGGCTTTTGGGTATCTAAATCTGCCTAAGGTACTGGAAGTTTTCTTTTTAGCAGGAGCATCTCATGGCGGATGTGAAATACTGGTTTATATCATAACTTTGCTCTTGTTCCAAGTGCTAATGGCTCATACAGCTGTGTCTCTGAGAGAAGCCTACAAAGAGATTGCTTTACATACAGTAAATAAAAACTACTGTATTAATGTTATAAAATTGTAAAAGGAGAGGCATGGAATGAGAAGTGTCCAGCTGTAGTTTAGTGCCAACTGCTGGAAATAAGTTTAGTAGGGGGAAAAAAATATAAAATTAACACTCCCTCCCACTTCATCATGAACTCCATAGGCAGCCACAGCTTTCACAAGGGACAGTATTTCTGTGCCTGATTGGAGAAGACTTCAGTGAGGATACTTGATTCCTGCTCTGGTAGGTGGATGCAGGCCAGAAAATGGAGATAATTTCTTCTGAGAGGGAGGAGAAAGGAGTAGGAGGAAATTCGTAAATCTGCCTCTGCCTAAATCCAAGACTGATTTCCCTTGGGGAATTTGAGATGACAATGATAGATGTTGTAGTAGTACAAATTAACTTTGCAGTGTAAGGGACAGGTGGTTATTCAGTGATTCTACAGACACATGAGACTCCACAGGTGTTACACTTTGCATACCCAGAGAGGGAAGTTCAGAGAGTCTGTTGGAAAAATACAGGAATAATCAGAATATTAAAACCAACTTAAATCAGTCACACTTGGAATTATCATTGATAAGTGGAACATAGATTGGTAGGATCAATTGAAAATGTTCAAGAAGATTACGGTCTGAAGATATCAGAGAAGAAAATTTTAGGAGCCCTGGCGGAAGTTAAAGTAACTGGGTTTCTCGGGATATTGAAACTTGAACTAGTTTGCAGAGCCTTTGAATGTGAATTTTTAACTCTTATTTCATCCTTGGTTGTCCAAATGCCTATCAGGTTTAACTGTAGATGATTTAAAAAATTATTTTGAAACCTGAAGATTCTTGGTCTCTGCAATTTTTTTTTTTTTTTTATTTGGAGCTCAGTATTTTAGCCAGTAGTAATTTCCCAGTCGTTTTTACTGATAGAATCACACTCAGACTTGCGTTGAAAATTAATTCACTCAGGAAAAGATTGTTTATAAAATTACATGTTATATGGAACAGCCCCATCTGTGCCAGAAGCACTTTATTGTTTCAATTTATCTGCTGAGTGATATCTTACTTCCTGATCTGTTAAATGCTGTATACATTTACAAAAAGTTAAAAATGTATCTTTTTAGTCCTTGTTCTGAAGCTGGCTGAAGTGGATGGAGGTTTTGACTTATTGTAGTGCCTGAGCTTTGAGAAGGGCAGATATCTGGTTCTGTTTTGCAGTACTGTTCATATAAGCTTTGAACAGCTGAAGACTGAACTGTTAATTTATTTTTGGTGAACTGAAAGTGTAAATGTCAATCCATATTAGCCTTCTTTAAAAAAAAACTTCTGGAGTTGGCCAAGTTATCTTTTTTTTAAAGACGCAGACAGACTGCTTCTCAACTTCTGCATTGCATGAAGTAATTAACCTACACTTAGGATTATATGTTCAATATCCCTACAGTGCTGCTGTTTAAGAGCAATCATCTGAGCTGCAGAGTGGTCTGGGTGCAGGTCTTGGTATGGCACTTTGTAAGACTGGCCCTTGTAGTGGAGATTTGGAGTGTTTTAAGTTCACCAGTACGAGTATCAATGTGCAGATGTAGGGTAAGGATTCCTTCTTTTAAGAGTTTTTTACCAATTGTTCCTGTAATTATTTAAACCAATTAGTTCAGAACTTAGTCTGTCTTTATGGTGGTAGGACTTTCTAGGTACTAGACTTAAAACTTTCCTATATTTATTTTGGCAGGGATGATGTTACAGCTTTGTTGCATTCATCATTTGCTTTTCTGTAGCCATTGCTGGTGACTTTTGTAGATTTTAGAGAGATTTTTTTCATGACGTCTGTACTTCTAGGAGAGAGAATCCTTGAAATCTGGAAACCTGGAAATCAGTTTCCAGAACCTGCAAGTAGTTTGGTGAAGGGAGGCTCAGGGGTGAGGGGGAATGGGGAGGTATCAGTACCTTCAATCCTTTGTCTGAGCACTCAGGGAAAAAACATCATTTTTAGTGCATGTGTTTTGTGTCTGTTTAAATCACCCTCTATTTCTGGGGACTAAAACTGAATGAATGAATTTTAAATTTCAGATTATATGTTTTTTATATTGTCCTACTGTTGACTTCTGACTTACAGTCTGTGAGTGTGCCCTTTCATTGGCCAGCTTGTGCTCTCAACCTTAATTTACAAATCAAGTCCCTGCTCCTTTTCCAACTGTTCTGTTCCCCAACTGACACACTACATTTGACCTACAGATGGTCTTGTCTGCTGCAAATGTCAGCTCTCCCCAGCTCAATCCTAGGCACTGATTTGAGAAAGCACAACTCCCCATGCTGTGCGTGCTTTCAGAAACCTCAGATGACATGTTCTCAAGGTCATGGAAACATAGGAAAAAGAAATTGTCTGTGGCATTGAAAAGTGTGAAAAATAAGGGAATATGAAGATGCTGCCTTTCTCTCATTCTTCCCCAAGCAGTTTTGACCCACCCTACTACTGCAGTAGATTCTAAGGACTTTATACATCTCTGTACAGTTTTCTTATGAGAGAATAAGCCTAGAAAGGTACAGATAGTGATGCTTTTCTTGTGGTGCACAATGGGGGATGGCACAGTAACTTCTTAAAGTTGTCTTGATGGCAAGTAAAATTAGATTAAGAAACAGAGCACCAGTGATTTCTTCGAATGTGCTTTTCATCTTATGGGTACTCAAATTTCATGAATATGTATCATGTAATGCTGCAAAAAGAGGGCAGCTAAAAATAAGCTTGGTCAGGAGTAAAGGTTAAAATAAATTTAACAGTACATTGTATATGTAAGAAATAATTTTCTGCAGTGCTGTGGGTTTATCTGTATCCCGCTTAAAAAACTAATCTCTTAAGGTTTGAAGAATGCAGAACATCTTGTACTGCTGACTAGGAGATTTTTATGACTTCATTAAGGGCAGTGCTCAATTGTGTCCATAGTGCATCATCTGAAGCAATTATTGCAAATGAAACTTGGGAGTCTAAAATAGTGCAGGGGATATACTCATTATTGTACTTCAGCTGGAACTACGGATCTGCAGAGAGGTTGCAGCTCTATTCTTCCCACTTCCCTCCTATGCAAGTGTAGAACAGGGAATATGTGAAAGCACAATAGACCAGGTGTCAGTGGAGTACTGCTTGAAGTATTTTGTGGCCACTGGTGGCTCTGTCTTTTATCAAACATCTTTCACGGTACCTGTGAATTGCTGTAAAATGAAATTCAGGTCCTGCTGTGCAGTCTCTTCATGCAGTATTTGTTGCTTGAAAAGCGAGGAACAGCACGTGTCTGAAATAAAGCTGGAGCCTGTTCCCAGCCCAACACAGGTACTTGTACGGGTGTTTTAAATAGCCCTGGGATTTCCCAGGAACAGTAGAAGATACAATCTCTTTGTTGAAGTTGCAACAGCTTTTAAACACTCCTTTGACCTTTCTAGGTTTGTGTATGAGTGTGGGATGTGGTCTGCAGGAGAATGACTTTATCTGAAGGTATCTTAAGCCAGCATTGAGTCTCTTTGAAATACTGGATTCACTCTTGCTGCAGACTAAACTCTCTTTTTCAATCAAGACACGAATAGTTTTTTGGGGTTTTTGTGAATTGGCTCCTGCAGTGGAAGCTCATACAAATAAAATTATAGCTTTATTGTGTTTAAAAGGTCTAAAAGAGAGCCAAAGAAAGCTGTGCTCTGATTGTCTTCATTCTAGCCCCCTTACTCTCAAAAATGAGACCAAGTTTTTAACAAGGACAGGTACAGAGAAATATTGAACCTAGAAAGGCTTCTGTCAGATAGATCTGTAACAGAAGACTTGACACCACTGTAACTCAGTTTTCAGCAAAATTTTAGTAGGAATTTATACCCTAAAGCTGCACAGTGAAGTAAAGTAGTGCACGTTAGTTTTTATTAATATTAGCCTTAAGTGTTAGTGGTGATTTCGAGTCTGAAATTGCCTGCTGAAGTTTTCTTGTCCATGGAAGAGTAGTAACTTGTCTCTTACCCTTGTCAGGGTAAGGTTTGATTATCCCACTCTACTGTCAAAACATACCTCAGCACATGATAGAAGGAGATAAACCATCACACAGCTTGGCTGCAGATGGTTGGTCAGGGACATGACACCGCTTTTCATCTATTCTAGAAGGGGTGACATC
>VZTE01006658.1:1649781-1795256 GCA_013397775.1 Eulacestoma nigropectus
GTGGGGGGGTGACTGTCACCCTGAATTCTGCCTCCTGCATGGCACATTTCTGGGATGGAATTGTTACAGCTCCTGCTTTGATCAGTGCTTGGTTTACTCATTTGCATCATAACAGCACTTTTAGTGGTCTGCAAAGAGAGAATCTTCAGAGCCTGAACCCTTTCACTCATCTGCAAGGAGAGTAAGGTCCACCTGGTATTATGGTATTTAAGTTCCTCAGCATATCCTCAGCACAAAAGCCCTCATGCAACTCTGTGATGAAATACTCAAATGTGACATAAAAATTCAGTCTGGGGAAAGAAGTCCAAGTTTATCAGTTTGTTTTGTGTGTATCTGTCCAGGGGTGTGCTCTGTGCTGTTTATGTACACATATAAGCATACAGGATTAACATGATCTGTCTATCAATTCAGGTGGCTGCCTTGAAGTACATACCATCAGTTCTTCATGATGTTGAAATGGTTTTTGATGCCAAGTTACTGAGGTGAGTCACTCTTGAACATTTCCTAGTTATCAGCAATGAATTCTTACAGATCAGTTTAGGGCCACAAAACTACACCAGTTCCTACTAATCAAGACAGTGGTGGGTCCCTGAATACGTGTTTGTTACTGGTCTCTTGCCAATATTTGTGATATATAAATGAATGTAAATCTTAAAAAATGATAAATATTTAGAAATACATGATCTTTTGCTCTTTCTCTCTGTCCTTAATAACACATGAGGAATTCATCTGTATGGTATTTATGACACTTTTCCTTTACATGCAGCCAACTACTATACGAATTTTACACCTGCATTCCACCAGTGAAACTGCAGAAGCAGAAAGTTCAGTCCATGAAGGAAATTGTACGCAGCAATCTTTTTAAAAAACAAGGTAAATACAAAATGCCTCTAAGGCTTCAAATAAATGTGTGAAAATTTTCAGTGACTTATGTGTTGTGCATTTCACATTTGAAATTGAGTGAAACAAATACTGAAAGAGTGTGAACGCCAGAAGTCTGAGCTCTGGAGGGGATTCATCTCTTTCCACAGGGTGGCAAGAGCTGTGCAAAGTGTGAATCCTGGCCTAGAGCAAGGAACAGGTGGGTCTCAGGGGAACAGTTTTGTGTGGTTTTCTAATGATATAGTGATTAGGTGGATATGTCCTTTCAACCCATTTTAAGGTCTGTAAAGGAATAGGAACATGAAGTGAAACCTTGTGAGCACAGATGTTACATAAGGCCTCTGCCTGGGAAGAGGACAAAAAAAAATCTGATTGTGCTGTGGTATGCTCAGCTGCAATGCAGCATTTCCACTTGCAGGAATTATGATGCTTCCCAGCCTCTATCAGAATTTAGTCTTTCTCAACTTTCAGGTATGTTAGTGGTACTGAAATGTCTTTATCAGCATTGTGCTCAGTTTTCCTTCATATTATCACAAAGATTGAATTTTTGCTGAAGGAATCCTATCAGAGAAGCCAAGTTTTACATTATTGGCTTCATCTCAGTGTCAAGTGTTCCAACTCCTCTCTTGTGGACTGGATGGTTGCTTCTCTCTCACCACCTTTGTGCTGTGTAGATAACCTTCAGAACCTGAAAGGCACACAGACTACTCAGATGAGTTCCAGTTTCTGACAACTCAGAGATAATGATTCCAGGAACTTGACAGTATAACAGTGGGTTGCAAATAGTGCTGTGTGTGAGAGGATTGAGAGAGGATTGCTTTGCTCACCTCATTCTGTGTTGCCAGGAGAGTCATGCAGTTCTAACTAGCCAAGACAGATAAAAGTTACACTTTATTTTCAGACTCGTGTTGCATTCCATTGAGACTGAAATGTATATTGTAAGCTTTAACAATAACTAGCTGTGTCTGTTGTGTTTCAAGACCATTGTAGGTTTCCTGGAAAAAAAAAAGTAAAAAAAAAAATGTAGTTGATTTTATTATTTAGATTAAATTAAGTAATATTTTCACCTATCTTTATGTTAATAGTTCAATGATCAACAGCTCTAATTTTTTTTTTCTTAAACTATGTGTAAATTCACATTTGCTTTATATTGGTGAAACTCAAGTAGCTGCAGTTTAAGTATCTCCAGACACTGATCCAAACTATTAAGGGCAGTTCCTAATTAATTTTCAAACAGTTCTAGTCCTGCATTCACAGTTTTGTCTGGTAGTTGACTGTATTTCTGTTTAACAAGCAGTCTGATACATCATTGCAGTATGAGCTGCTTTTACTGCTGCGGCTTTTAGGATTGAAAGTGCCAGACATAGTTTTATCTGTGGTGCTTGTGGTGAGCAGAGTTTAGACCAGAAGGAGAAATATCCTCTCACAAGGCTGAAAGACTTTCGGGTTGAAATAAGGCACTGTCTTGAACTCTTGATCTTACTAGAATTCAGTCAGCTACCCTCTGTTTAATACTGAGAAATTAGGTGTAAGCTATAAACTTTTTTTTTGGTTCAACAGTTTTTTTTTGAAGAAGCTTGTCTCACTGAAGTACAATTGTTATTGGTTCATAGATCAGGAGTGGTGGTCAGGACAGCAGATCCCAGGCTTGCATAATAAGGAATAAAGCCCTAATAAAGATTCAGAAGGAAAACAGTTGAGCATACAATAACTGTGTGCTTCACTGTTCTATTCACTAGTGTACATCCTACAGCTCCTTTCTTCCTTCCCTCTGTATGTTCTAGAAGAGAAAAGAGTGGATTTTGGATTTCCAAGAAGCTTTATAGTCTGCTTAATGTGGTGCTTGTTTCATGTGTTTAACAGGCCTTTCCTTTAGCTGAGGTCTGTAAATGCAAAATACTCTGTAAAGCCTTTCCTTCTTGCAGATAAATAATAATAATAGATTGCTGGTTGCTTGTAAATGCAGCTTGTCTGATGTCTTGAAATATATAGCAGGTCTATCACGGGAAATGTCTACCTCAGAATGTGTTGTGAATTCTAAAAAGGGGACATGGTTTCTGTTTCTCTATTTTTTAGGTAATAATGAATAAGAAATTTTGCTAGGAGGATTTCTAATTCTGGGGACCTTTTATAAAACCAATATATGGTGGGTTTTTCATAATGCTGACCAGATAATTAATACATTTTAATTTTTCCCAGACAGGTAGGTAGTGGATTCATTTAGTCTTAAATTTGTAGATGAAAAAAATGTATTGCCCAAAACCTCTCTTCTGTTTTTCACTAACATCAGACACTTGACAGCAAAACCAAGCAGCTGAGAGCATGAAGGCAGCATATCATACTTGATTCATTTTCCCTGCTCTTTCCCCTATATCCTGTGTATCTGGATATTGTGATCCGAAGTTGCATTAATAATTGACAGTTAAAGTGTATCCACTACATAATATGTAAAAATTAACTGCTTGTTTATGTGCTTGTGGTGACGACGTGTGCAAGATCTACCTTAAAATGTTTTTACTGTGATGCTTAATACAACAATACTTGGTATATAAATACACGGTAATACTTTGGTATGTTTTTTTCAGAGGAGCCTGGCTAAATGGATTGATTTTTTTTCATGTATTACTTTAAAACAAGAGAAAGTCTCTGAAGAAGCACTTGCCCAAAATAGAGAAATCAAGTTGCTGTCATTTTAAAATAAAATTAAAATATATCCTGTTTATTTTAGCTTTATCATGACATATTGTTTTAGCAACATCATGACTTATGTCATAATAGTACTAACCAGAGGATATTTTTGCTAACTAGAAAATACTCATTTAAACATTCTGTATGCCAGTAGTTTGATGAAGTGACAGAATAAAACAGCTCCTTGCTGGTAATATAGGATTTAGAATTACCATTTTTGTAGAATTTAAAATGCCTGAAACTGACTTTGCTTTTTTTTTTTTATTTTTTTCTTGCTGGAGTGGCAGGCATACCTTTACACCATCCTTGGTGCAACCTGGTCAGGGCCAAATAGACTCTTGCAAATATATTTTCTATTTCCTGAGACCATTCCATGAATGTCCTTCCTCTAACACAGGATGTCCAGCTAACAATGCTACTATTGCCTCAGTGGTGTCACCCAAGTATCTTTTAGGGCATTTAATATTGGAGTTTCTCTGTTTGGTAATGATCTTTATACCTTCCCCTTCACCCAACTTCTCCTACATTAGTAATGGCAGAAAATCATCCTTGTAATAATTACAGGGTGGTTTTTATCTAAATGATATTTTTTGATTTTTTGCATTTATGGGTTTTTTCAGCCTTAACATTGTAATTACCATGGGGGGAGAAGTCCATATCCTATTTAAGTGCAGGCACTGAAGAATGTGAAAAGACCAATACACAATTAAGGTTCTATAATACTGGAGTGGTATGAAACCATTTCTGTACCATGCTGTTGTAATACTGTGCACAGTAAACAGCAAACAATTCTGTTTTCATTTACACACATTTTGCTGTGGCTTAAAATGGAAAATTCTAAAGATGCCTCTTTTTGCTCTACGTCAAATACAATTGATTTTAAAATTAATTGGATAGAGAACCAAGTGTGTGTAGGGTGTAGACTCCACCTGATTCATTACTGCACTCAATGAGCTGGAAGGTCATTTACAAGAAGGAAAGCACATGTAGGCTATCTCAGAATAGGATGCAGCATGATAATTAAGGTAAGATTGCCAACAGTACCATTAACTAAAGTTCACATTTATCTAGAACAGGTAGCATTTTTTCTGCCATGAATATGGAATATATTTAACTACACTGCTAATTACAGCGAAGTCTATTAATTTGCGTATGTTTCAGATTATCCATTATTCCTCCAGACTTTATTCTCTTTCCAGGTAGTTCATTACAGTTCCAGTTCAATTAATTTACATCCGTTCCCAGAGGTATTGTCTTTATGATTCAATTCGATTGCAGATACTGGCATTTCTATTCCTTGACCCATTGATATTCACAGCGTTTTCTAAAGAAGCAGACTTACGAAAACATAGGAAGGTATTTTCAAAAAAATAATTCAAAAAGCCCATGAAATTTGTCTTTATTAAATAAGCTACATGTGAACCTGAAGTTGGAAACCTTGGGGGTGAACTGAATTTATTGGTATGTATTCCCAGGCATTCAAAAATTTCCGCTGTAGACTCATGCAGTGCTTTCATCAGATAGGAAACGTGGTCCCTTGCACCTCTGCTGTAATTGATCTTCAAAGGCCTTGCAGCACTAAAGCACTTTTAGAAGCCTTTAAATTACATTGCCAGTTTTTTCGTAGAGGCATTGATTTCTTGTTCCCACTCTGTAGCTAAAATACAGCTTGGAGAGGTTATGGTGGTACAGGTATTTGAGGGGTTGAGTGTGGGATGATGGATGCTTTCCACTGCTTGTGCACTTTCACCGTAGCGTTTAGGAATGTTCTAACAGGATCTGCAAGCAGACTTTTGTGCAGTTTTGTCTTTAGAAAATATTGAGTCCTTTTTGGTCAGAGGACAAGAAATTTGCTTAATTTTTGACACTTTGCTTTTAGATTACTTGGTATTTTATCATTTTAAAATATCAGAGTGAAAGAAATGGTTGCCTTGGCTCATATAAACACCTCCAATGGGATTTTAGAGTCTCTTTCATGATGTAAGAAACTCTCTCCTGTCATATCTTTCACTCTGTATAGTAGGGTGCAATGGATTATTCTCTCCTTGTTGTGAAAATGTTTTGTTAGCATTGCTTTATTTCTATGTAAAACTACTTTTCAGGAGTTACTGTTTGGTTTGTTGGTTCTTAGGAAACTTACTGCCAAAATTCCCCCACGGTCTCTCTGTTTTTGAGAGAGCAACAAATTAAGATATAGCTGTTTATAAATCACATGTAGTACATTTATTGTAGTTAGTGTTGCTGAGTTTATAGTATTTAGAGTTAGGTGTTTATTCTAAGCTGGCCTTGGAATATTTACTGACATTATGCTGAAAGTTGTAAATGAGTAGCCTTGGGAGAACTGGTTTTTATTGGTGTGAAATGCAGATAAAGTGCTTCAGCACATGCTAAAATGTGTATATTTTGATAGTGGTGCTTTGGATATTGTATTCCCTCGTGGTCCAGTCCTGGTGAGGGGTCCGTGCTGTAGCAGAACTCAGAGATCTACCCCAAAGAACAGGAGCTCTAAGTAGGGCACACAGATGGTCACTGGCAGGGTGGGAATCGAGTTTCAGTGTCTTGGCTGGAAATGCAGGCCCTGTGCTCACTGTGGCTCCAGACACGGCTGCTGCATGTTCAGCATATGCAAACCACTTGCTGATTTTGGAAGAACAGCAGCAAGAGACATATGTTAGCACGAGGGGTTAATTTGCCAGATGCCAGAAGAAATGCTGAGACTATAGCAATGGGTTTTTTCCTCATTGAAGAACTCTTTGTTCTATTACTGTTTAAACAAGAGAAGTACTTGCACACACCCATAATTACACTGATTTCCTAACACTTGTGTAAGTTACTGAGCTTTACCTGCGAAATACTTGGTTTCATTTCACAAATTGAGTATTGCTGGTAGTTTGTGTTGATATGGTGTATTGTTTTTAACTTCAGGATTATTAAGAAAAAGACTTTAAAAAACCAAGTAGAAGGAGAAGTAATTTCTGATTAAGCATAT
This sequence comes from Eulacestoma nigropectus, assembly GCA_013397775.1. NCBI lineage: Eukaryota > Metazoa > Chordata > Aves > Passeriformes > Eulacestoma > Eulacestoma nigropectus. The sequence continues at coordinate 1,656,341 of VZTE01006658.1, forward strand.
TTCAGTTTAATTATTATGGTCAGGATTGAGTTGCAGATATTGATTTTTACTATAATAATCTTACAATCTGGTTCCTACTGATATGAGTTCCTAAGCTTAAGTTTTTGGGGTTTTGTGGGTTTCTGTGATTTTTTTTTCCCCTTCCCTGTGTTCAACACAACTTCTCAACATTTTAAAACACTTGAACGTAGGAGATCATTAATGCATGTGACTCTTCTGTTTTTAGCTACTGGGAAAAAATTGAAATTAGTCACTGCTCATAAATTCCTTTATAAAGGTTTTATATTGAAACCCTGTTTGCCTGTAGATTCAGTCTTGAATTTCATATTTAGCTTTTTTATTTATTGGGGGTTTTTTTCAGTTGTACATTACCCCTAAAACGTCACTTCAAGTCCTGTATTCATTTTTTGCCAGTTCTATTCCTGCAGTGTTTTGATACAGATGAGTATGGCATAAGCGGGTCTGTAGGTATTTATCTGCATACATTTGTGAGGAACTTATGTAGATCAAAGCCATTACTTGTGTTTATGGAGGAGTTGGAGACATGCTTGATATTGTAACTGATAACTTTTTGTTAGACTTGACCCATTACGGCATTTTTTAGTTACAGTTTTTAAAAATCTTGTTATATGGAGGGACATCAAGTTAGGTGAACTGGTTTTAACAATGAACTTCTAAATGTATATGTAAAACATGGTTTACAATTACTTCAAATAGAAAAGAGAGACAATAAACATATTAAAGCAGTTGATGATGACACATATTGATTGGGTGTCAGTAAAATGAAATGAGGAAATATGTGAGTTGGAATTCGTCAAATTTCACAGAATCATAAGATGGCCTGGGTTGGAAGGGACTTTAAAGATCTCAATCTGCCAGAGAGGATGTGCTGACAAGGCTGTATTGCAGCCTGGCAGACTGCAATGACTGCAAGCTGGAAAAGGCACCAAATGCTGAAAATGCTGTCTTGGCTACACAGTAGGGTAGTGTTGGAAGTCTTGGCTGTCCTGGAATGCCTGGCATTACTCAGCCCCTCAGAACTGGAGACACTTGGACGTGCACCTGGAAGCTGGGAGGTGGAGACTTCTGCAGCTGCTCCCGGGGTCAGTGGTGTGCTGGGACTGTTGATGCTGTACCTGTTCTGTGTCCTGCCTCACTTGCTGACACTGAACAGTCAGCAGGTGTTGTGTGCTGGCCTCACAGGATCCCTGTGTTTCTCCTTCCTTCATGTTCATATTAGAGCCCAGGAGGCAAAGAGAATTTGCATCTTGCAGTGCTGTCAGAATCTGTAGGTGACCTACGGTACCTTCCCTTTCTTTAGCTCTTATCTAAGCTGTGAAATTTTAATTTAGATTTAACAATGAATGAAAAATATACCACTTAAAAAAATTATTCTGGGGCTTTGCAGTAAAGGAAAGAGTTAAATTGCGAATACCAAAGAAGGAAGACTTTTAACAGGAAGATTGCTGCAGTTGTGAACAGATGTCCTTTGTGAAGAAGCACAATGCTTTAATTGAGCACTGGCTGCCATCAGAAGTCTCACCTCATTGAAAGAATATTGTTCACTGGCTTTATTTTTAAGGCTTTGTTCTAAATGTGTATTCAGATGACACCTATGTCCTTATTAAATTGGCATGCCAGTTTTTAAGTGGGCATGAAGCCATCCTAACAGATGGATGTGACTACAGGCATGCCAGGGAATCAAGAGTAGTGTTTCCTAAGGGAGACAAAAGTGGTGTTAAATCTTTATTACCATTTTGACTGCACGTATGAGGCAGTCAAGAATGAAACCTGTCTGTGATTTTTGCTGAAGGAGACCCAAATGTCTTTTTTAATGACATGATGGCATTAATGACTTAAGAGTTCGAATTTCATTTACCTGGTACGGTAAGAAATCATTGGGTATCTTCCAAAGGGAATAAGGTGAATAGATGGGTTAAAAAACCCAACCAAGCCCAAAATAGAAAACACACAACTGCTTAATCTTGGATAACAATGAATCTCCCTGTCCTTATTCAGGAAGGTGCTGCCAGGGCAAGAACGGTGTTGGAATTTGGGGTTGATGAATATGTATAACACTAAATCTTTTCACAGACCTGGATGAAGAAAATGCAAGATGCTCAAACTGCATGTTGATGTTTTATGTGTTCAAATAAAGTTTGGGGCAGCTGGAAAAAGTCAGAACAGTTGGGCTTTTTCATGCGTTTGAACATAAAGGAAAAATAGATGTAGTTGGCAATGTTCTGACATATTTATCAAGCAGAAAAGAAAGCAGCTCGTACTTAAATAGGCATCTGCCCCCTCCATGTCTCTCCCTTGTCTGTCTTGAGCTTTCCTGGGGCATGGGAGGAGGTGTGAGAATGTGAATTGCTTCACATTATTCACAGACTTAGATTTGTTTAGGTTGGAAAAGACCCTTAAGATTGAGTCCAACTGTAAACCTAACCCTGCCAAGTCTGCCACTAAACCATGTCTCCACATCCACACATCTTTTAAATCCCCCAAAGGGATGGTGACCCCATCACTGCCCTGGGCAGCCTGTGCCAGGGCTGGACAACCCCTGAGACAGTTTGTGCTCATCACTTGCTACTTGAGAGAGCAGCACCCACCTCCCTACACCCTCGTCTCAGGGAGCTGTAGAGGGAGAAGGTCCCCCTTGAGCCTCCTTTTCTCCAGACTGAGCCCCCCCATTCCCTCAGCCACTCCCTGTCAGACTGTGCTCCAGCCCCTTCCCCAGCTCTGTTCCCTTCTCTGGCCTTCCTCCAGCCCCTCAGTGCCTTTCTTGTGTGAGGGGCCCAGGACTGGACAGAGCCCTCGAGGTGTGGCCGCAGCAGTGCCCAGCACAGCGGGATGGTCACTGCCCTGGTCCTGCTGCCACACCAGTGCTGGTACAGGCCGGGTGCCCTTGGCCTCTTGCCCACCTGGACACACCTGGGCTCATGTTCAGCTACTGGCAGCTTGGACCCCCAGCTCCCTTCCTGCCTGGAGCACAGGACCTGGCACTTCACCTTAATGAAGCTCACCCAGCTGGCCTCGCCCCATCGATCCAGCCTGTCCAGGTCCCTCTGCAGAGCCTTCCTGCTCTCTGGCACGTGGCACTCCTGCCCAATTCAGTGTCATCTGCAGCCTTGCTGAGGGTGCACCCAGTGATGAGTCTAAAGCATCAACTACAACATAAAGTTTTACTTTGGCTATTTTTCTCAATTCCAGTCTTCCACAATTTTCTTTTTTTTTTCTCCTTTTCCCAGGCTGTTGAGTTGCTCATGTTTAAATAAGAACTTGGTTCATTTTCCTTACGTAACTTCTGCAATGTTACCTTAGTATTATAATCTGAAATTTATATAAACTTTTCAATAAACTTCAATATTTGTCCCAAGATAGTACAAGGATTTCATATTTTGTGTAATGTTCTAGTGAAATAGTTTTAACTGGGTTTTCAAAGATACAGAGACACGACTACAGGTTTGTGTTTACTTTAGTCCACCTGCAGGCTCAGGCTGAGATCAGGCCTTCCTTGCTACAAATACTGGTCTTTTTCAGTTGCTTTCATTGCATGTGTTTTTCAGAACATCTTGGAATTACACCCGCATATGAGATGACTTTAACTGGTAGGGGTCTTATAAAAACTAACTAGTTTTTCCTTTTCTTCTGTTTATGAATAATGTCCTCGAAGTGCATTATAAAATTCATTCTCCTGTATTAACCAACAAGCTGAGTTTATCAAGCAGCCAGTCAAAAAATATAGACATAAAGCCTTAATATTAACCAAACTAATTAACACAAAAAATTGAATTTTCTTACTTAAATCTATTGATTTTTTTCCTATTAGTATCAATGGCAAGTTTGATTTTTTAAAAAGTAAATAATATAGCTAAGACTAGTTAAACAACCTTTGAATTTCCATGTAGCTTGACACTTCAACATTGTTCACATCTGAAAATGCACTGTAAATAATTGATCAGCTGCATATGTTAAGTCCTTTTAAGAGATTCTCTATGTATCAAATATGAATCCAATTTTAATTTATATTGCAAAGTACAACTGGGAGTACTGAAGCTTGCAGAGTAATAGCCTCTAAAAACCGAAGGAAATCAATTGTACCTTCTGCCTCAGCTGTTGTGTCAGAGCAACAGGAAAATTTGGTCTATGCAAGAAGCCCAGCTTTCTCCATGTTTAAGGAGTATAGAATGGCTTTGTATGGAAGACAAATTATGTCAAAGACTTGATTCTTTCACCAAAATACACGTGTGTGGTTTTTAAAGGAGTTATAGACAATAGCAGGCATTTTGCATTCTGGTAGGAAGCTTTAAGTGACCTCTGAAGGCTGCTATGGAGGAGTTTTAAATTCAACCAAGTTTGCTTCCACTCCTCTTTAAGGTGTCCAGTGCAATTGGTTAGTCATGATCTCGTCTATGCTGCCTGATTATTGATCAAATGGGTGTCACTGGCATGTGAAATCAGATGTAATTGGTGATTAATATACTCATAACACCTACCTTGAATCCTAGGGGTTTATTTTCTATATGAGGACAAATTAAAAATGTACTTTATCTAAAACACAGGATTCCTCTTGATCAATGACTTTACTCAATTTAGTCTCTTACTTCACTTTTGAAATAAAGCTCATTAGGTATAGGTTTTTATTATCCAGCTGCTCCCTGTAACTTTGAAAGCTACCCAAAAGGAATTTTTATATTTGCTAACTGTCAGACAGTTCAAAGGGACATCTTAATAGCTTAAAATTGAGCTGGATATTATTTTGAAGGAGTGAGAGCCGTAAGGATGTTTGTCCTGGCAAATGTGAAACCGGAATGTGCAAAGAACCTTCCATCCTCTGTGAGAGGTGAAAAGTGGCTGAGATGTCACATAATATGATGTGACTTTGAACTTTGCTGTTATGAACAGCCTGTTGGCATAGCACTCCCTACTAATGTTTTTTGAAGTGGAAGTGTTTTCAAGGCACGATTTCTAAGAATGGTAGTTACGGGAAAAGAGTTGCCAGCTAAATTTCGTGCATGCTGTTGATTTGGAAACTATTTCTACATGTCATTGCAGGTTAGTTAAAGGTTGGAGGTGTTTGTCTAAATATGTTCATCTTCATGTTGTATTAGTTGTAGCTGTTACTGTGTCTGTTGCAGACTGTTAAAGTTATGAATCCCTAATCAAAGTGTAATTTAAACAGAGCAGGTTTACAGCAGAGAACTTCTGGCACAAAGTGTTGCCGTGGGTAGAACTCTGCTGTAACTGCAGACAGGCATGGAGAGGGATGCAGGTGAGTTTTACTGCCAAGGGTTTGCTTGGTGTATGGGATCCACAATGCTATAGGAGAAATGGGGTTTAGCTTGCTCTGAATCATTCCTTCAGCATATCTTGCACACAGTCAGAGAATCTGGAAAGGAACACAGGGATGGAGCAGAGTGGAGACCAGAAAAGAGATATCTTACTTCATGTGTATTTTCATACTGATTGAATATATGTGAAACAGTTTTTATGCCTCACTGCAGATGCTGTGCAAGTGCTAGGGATTAAAATGACAAGAAATGCATCTCTCCTATCTGTCTTTAAAGTAATGAGTTTGATATCATCTCTTCTGATATAGGACACCTTGATGTTTGAGTCCATGGATAAAAAATGACAAGCTCCAAAAATGTTGTTATTTATGTATAGAGGCATATATGTAACTTTGTTCCTAACTTTCCGACACTGTCTGTTCATTTTCCAGTAATTCAGGATCTCCTGTAAATTTCTTGTTGTGTTGTGGCGCTTACTCATTTTCCATAGTTGGCTGCTCTGTTCAGTTTCTGAGGATTAGAAACTGCTCATTTGCAGCGCACCGAGTTACTGCGACACTACCATTGATTAGCAGTTTTGACAATCAAGAATCATAGAATAGCTGAAGAGTAGTTGGAAGGAATCAAGTTGGAAAGAATCTGGGAATGTGTCCAGTCCAACCTCCAGCTCAGCATGAGGTCAGCTGTGAGGTCAGACCACGTTTTCCAGGATAGAGTCTTTGCAACCTGTTAGTTCTACTGCTTGGCTTTCCGTGTGAGGAAGAGGTTTTCCTTATATCCAGCCTCAACTGCTTGCTTGGGTTGTGAGTCCATTTTTTAATTTCATCTGATCCACTTTAAAATGTGTTAAATGTGTGCCATCTTTCAGTAAGACTGTTACACTTACAGTCCTTCTCATAAGCACCATGAAATGGAACTTGGTTAGCAATAAATGCTGTATCCAAGATATAGCTTAAGGAATTTTGGAGTGGTCAGAATCTTGATGAATGAATTCTGAACTGACCATACTAGGAACTGTTTCCTCCCTGAATAACCTTAGACTGTTGAAGGACAGTTTCCACAGATAATACTGAAAAGAAGAACTTAAGTTTGTTTACTAGCTTTTTCGAAAATAGTGAGTGAGCTAATAATCTCTTTTATAACTTGCACTTATTTGTTGACTGACTATATAAAGCCTTTATTAAAAAGGTCCTATCACATTTCAGCAAGTTTTTAAGGTATTACTTGTAACTTTTTTTGTTGCTGATGATGTTACTTAGGTTTCGTTTTTGGTTAAGCTAATAGCGCTGCTTTTGTTGCATCTACAATTAGAAGCGCTTTGTATGAGCAAATCAAGAAAGTGTTTTCTGAAACTGAGTTGTAATTCAGTAACTAGCAAACTTATAATATTTGCTGTCTGCAGCTGGTAACCAGCTGCCAGTACTTACTTCTGGAGGGCAGGTGTTCTCTGCCTCCACGAACACAAATCCACGCAGAAGTGCTTTAGGAGTTTAGTATCTTTTAGTATCTTTTAGTTTAGAGCTTTTAGTATCCCCTGCTGCTGGGCTCCACTATGTGGTTTGTGAGCACAGCCCTTTGGTTTCTGCTTCAGAGGGGTGTCTGTGGCCTGCAGGAAGTGCAGGAAGCATTTCTGTGCAGAATTGGGCACATAAAGAACTGTAAGCTGTGTGAAATGGGTTTTTATGCTGCTGTTCAAACAGGTCTTGTGTCAATATGTGTTCTTTAACTGCTGCCTTACTGGTGAGTTTGTAATTTAGTTATCGGGTTAGATTTGTCTCGTAGCTTGGAATAAGCGTTATACAAATAGTTACCAAGAGTAGAGATGCTTTCTGAGGCAAGAAATTATGCTGCTCTTCAGACATGATTAAAAGCTCTTGGCTTCATGTAGCTTGGAGCTTTTACTTCAAATAAGAAATATCTGCATGGATTGCTTCTGTTGCTTCCATTGCAAAATTCAGACAGTTATAATCTACTTTCCATTCTTTTCTTTTTCTTTATTTCTTTCCTACCCTTCTGTCTTTCTGTGCTAGCACCTTTATTTTGGGGGGATTCTGAGCCCCTGGCTTGTTTTAAATCACACTGGATACAGTTTCACCATGTCTCACAATGTGCTTGTTTATCAGGGAGCGCACTCTGTGTCCAGGTGCTCTAAATCATCCTGAAAAAAAAAAAAAGATATTTTTTATTCCTAGATAGATAAATTTGAAGTAACTTTAATGAGAGCAATATCTATCTTGTAGTCCTGACATTTCCTATAAGCACCTCTCTCTTAAAAAGTCATTGTATGTGTGATATTGAAACGTAACTTCATATTTGTGTCAGCTTCCTTAAATTTAACTAAGGATGAATGTATGCACAGCTCTCACTATCACAGGCTTGGTAGGCCTTTCATTAGAGTCTTTCCTTTGTCTCCAATCTTTTATGTGCTTTTAGAAGATACATTTCAAAACGATAGAACAGTTCTGTTCTGCTGTTTGAGTCTTATTTTCAGAAATAAGTTAATAAGTACAGTAATTTTCTTACATTAAAATCCTGTCATTACTTAAACACAATTAATTTCCAGATGCTTTGTATGTGAGTAATTTGTCCCCAAGTGGTTGATACAAGCTAAACAGCCTTCAGAATTTTGCTGAAGCAATTTATTTTATCAGGAACTTTTGGTTTTGATATATGAAAATACTGTTGACTTATGAAAATACCACACAAGTATGGAATATTCCTGAGGCACGATTGGAAAATCAACAATTCCATGTTGGGACTGTGGCTGTTAAAGCATATTGTGTTTCACTTTTTGGGGGAGGGGTTATTTGCACATAGTATTTGATTTATATTTGTTGTTAAGATAATTTACTTTCTTTCAGAATGCAGGGACATTCTGCTTCCTGTGATTACAAAAGAGCTGAGGGAATTACTGGAACAGAAGGAGGACCAGCAGCTCCAGGTCCAAGAGAGGAAGTACTGTGTTGAATTACTTAATAGCATCCTGGAGGTTCTGAGCTGTCAAGACCCTGTAAGTATTGATGATGATGTAGAGAGCCCAAGTCTGCAGAAAGCTTGAGCTGATTAGGTAGTAAATTATTGATGATGATTAATCTCTTTCAAATATTTAATACAAGTCAGTGGCAAATTGAACTTTTCTCCTATTTTTCATAAACTTAAACTAAAGGGCAGTTGAGGTATTAAAGATGAATGCTGACATCTGAGTAACCCGGTCCAGTTGAAGATGTCTCTGCCCATTGCAGGGGTTGGACTACATGACCTTTCAAGGTCCCTTCCAACCAGAACTTTTGGATTTTTCTATAATTATTTTAATTATTCAGAATAAATTTCAAATTTCATCTTGCTGCTCTCATAAAAACCCCTGCAGTTTCTGAAACAAATGCTGTACAGTGTGGTAAGGTATGGTTTCTGCTTTCAGCAATGTCTGGGTAAAACACATTACTCTTTACTAGATTTCACTTGGAGACTGTAGTTTCTTTCTCAGACTTCTGAAGTTTTGGAACACTGAAATTTTGATCTGGGTGGTTCTTTTTTTTCTCATTTGAGAGAATTGACTTGGCTTTTTAGTCCCTCACTTTTTAATGAGCAGTAGGTTATTCAATGAAGCTTAGCAATAATTTGAGGAATTTATTCTGAGAAAACCTCCTAATTAATTACACCAGGAAAGCTGTAATTTTTTCCGGTGAATATCCGCTGATTTTTCCTCAAATATAATTTTCTGATACACGTGTTCAAACTTCACAGACTTTGGATTAAGGCAAGTTGTCATTTTAGGAGTTTTTCACTGTGGCTCCTTGAATCATTTCCTAGTAAATAGAATCATTACAGCATATATCTTGATTTCATAAAAAATCTTTGATACTGCAGAGGCTTTTTGGTTTGCACAGGGCAATCTTTCCATGTATTACAAGCTGTTTGCCTCATTTGTTTAGACTTAAGCAGTCCAGGAGGGATCAATCCAAGGGGCTACCAAAGAGGGATTGGAACATTTGAATTTGAAATGTAATTCTTAAGAGAAATGGTGAAAGCATGATAGGGCAAAAATTGAAGTTATCATCTCATAAGGCTATAATGCAAAGTAACAACAGTTTTGTTGCTGTATCCTTTAAAAGGTAAAACACAATTGTAAAGCAAGATGGAATAATACTTTATCTGTGTGTACACATAAATGAAGTTTATTTTTGAATATAACAGTTACTGTCCATAGCAGCAGTTGCTGACATGTCGAAGACTCATTAAGGCCTTCTGAGCATATGGGTTTGCAGCTCATCTTTGTGTGAGTGAGAACATCATGCAGAACAGCAGAAGAATTGCTGAGAATTTAAAACACGTGCATTAAAAGAAATATAGTGACATTTGTTCAACAGAAGTGGCATTTCTTCATTAGTTTCTTTCAAGGAAGGTAAAATGGAGATTCTCTGTGAGGTGTTTGGGTCACAGTTATCTACAGATTGTGCTTGCAAGGAATACTGATGCATTTCTGATAGAAAGAGAAAAGCACCTTGGTGTAGCTTTAAATCTAGCAGTGGTATCAGAACATGCTGAGCCCTTTGGAGGCATCATATTCCTGAGTCTAAGAAATATTGTAGAATAGTTGGGATATCAACAAAAGAACCAGATGCTTCGGTTGCAAAAAGTCCGTACCCTGGCCTGCCTCTGGCAGAACAACTGCTGATCAGAGAAAATACGGATTTTAAAATCTATTGAGCGTGTGTCATTAACTGCAACACTGGGCTTTGTAACCACAACAGCAAATGTGTGGCCATCACTTGTAGTTTTTTCTTTCCTTGATCGAGAATCCATGGGTTATGACCTCATTTTTTAACCAAACACTGATCCTGCTTTGATACTGAAAATCTGCTATGGAGATGACTTATCTGAAGGAGGAAAAAGGAGCAAAGGAAGGGAACACAGCAGCATCCAAGGATCACAGTCATTTGTCTTTAAAGCCAGTACAGATTTCTCTGGAGTGTAACACATGTTTATTTTCCAGCTAAAAAAAATCTTGTTTTGAGGCTGTATTTGCCTTGCAGCAGTAAATACGTTGTAACCTGTAGGCAAATGGAAAGGGGTTGCATTTAGCCAGGTTATTGTTTAGGCAGCGTCCTTCAGAACGCCTTTATTCAGTGTGATCTAGATACAGACAATTGGTTTGATAATTAACACATTATTTCAGCTGGGATTACACTTGAACCCTAAGATGAATGCAGTTTTCTATTCAGCAATTCATTCCCTGGATCCCTTAGCCTCTTTCTAAGAAAATGGATGTTTGACCTGCTGGAGGAGGAAGCTTCAGCCTTTAGTAGCAGAATCGCTTTACAATATTAATAACACCAATGCCTTGTCCTATTTATTCTGTGTTTTCCATCTCAGTAGAGAAACTTGGTCTCAAAACTTTTTGGAAACTCAACTTTGATATTTTTGCATTGCATTTATTCTGTGAAAGTCACCAGAAATAGAACGCACACAAAGGACAGGGAAGAAAAAAGAGCAGTAGTTGTTCTGTTTCGTGTGGTGAAAATTTATACTGTGAGGTGATCTTTGAAGTTGTTACAGAATTTTTGAAGAATGCATTTTCTTTGTCAAAGGAAAAGATATTTTGATATTACCAGCTCTGTTCTATTGTTTTGCCTCACAAGCAAGTGGGAACATGGGAATCATCAGATCCTTGTGTTCAAATGCTGTTTTCTTCAGCTGCTGCCTCACTGCTGGGTTCTGCAGGTAGCTGGTGTGTTGTTAAGAACTCTGTTTTGTGTAGTGTTTGTGTGTTTATTTTTATGACTAGACAGTCACTGTTGGGCATCTCAGTGAGATGCTGAGATTTGATTTTAAGTTTCCTCTCCAGCAACAGCTTTTGGACATAGATGGCATTGTTTTGACTTAATCGTGTCTAAAATTATCTTCGTAGCTTGAGACTGTGCTTCAAGCACCTGTGAAATACAGTTAAATCTCAGAACTGCAACTTCATTGATGAAGGTCATGGTGAAAGAAGTGACGTTTTGTTTCTGTTCTAATTAAAACCACTTCCCTTTTCCCTCTTTACAACACTTTTTCATGCAATCTGACAGTGCTCCATGAGGTGACTTTGTCTCTAATCTGACATATATTCTATGCTTTAATATTTACTGAATCAGAACAATTTTTTATTTATAGTGCCTACAAAATTAATGTAATGATAAATGCTTTCTCTTGGAATCCACGGTGAAATCCTGGCTGAGGCTGTAAGTGCAAAAGAGATGAAGAATCTTTTCCTGTTCTGTGCATTGTCAGTAATCGGCAGCAGTTGCATTCTAAGCTGCTTAGCAAACACTAGCAAACAAGCCTGGAAGCATTTTAGAATTGTAAAGAAATTTTTAAAGCATTTGCCTAACTTACGGAAGATCTTAAGGCTTTAGCAAAAGAGAATTTCAGAGGAAGGTAGTCAGCAATACTGCATGTTCTTTCAGGGCCCGCTACCTTAAGGCCCTCTGCGGAGACTTTTCAGCCAAAATAATGCAGGATTACGAACTATGGTTTAAAAAAAAACTTGTTATCCTTTTATATATGCCTTTATTTGTATGTATGTCAAAGAAGGAATACAAGTTACAGAACTGGGTGCACCAGAGAGTGAGCACATAGGATCTGGTTGGTGTAGAGCTCATTTCCTCTGTGGCTGCCCATAGAGTGCCTTGTTTTAGATTTGTGACAAAACCAGTGTTGATAATGCAGCAATGAGATTTCGGTTATTGCTGAACGGTGCTTGCACAGTGCCAAGGCCTCCCGTGTTTCTCACTGAGCCCTATGCCCGGGAGGAAGGTAGAGTTGGGCGAGAGTTTGGGAGGGGGCACAGCAGGGACAGCTGAAATGAATTGACAGAAGTGTTTCCAAGTGGGTATCTCAAGTACAGGTTGTGTAACGCTGGAATTCCCAAGCAGCTATTTAGTGAGTCCCTGTTTGCCACTGTCCAAATAAACGAACATTCCTTCACAATCTGCAGTGCAGGGTTGACTCTGAAACGACAGAATTGCTTTTTCTGTCCCAATCCTGTAGTAGTTTAAATAGAAGATGAAAGCTAAATCAAACACTATCTGCTTTTACCCTGCACAGTTATTTTTGAAAGAGAGGGAAATTTTGTTTGGTTTGGATTTTGTCTTAACTAATCTGTGTACCAATATGGGCCACCCAGCCCAACAAGGAACATGAAGGTGTTTGAGCTCTGTGAGAACACTCCCTCCTGCTGACCTGCCTACAGAGTATGAACTCTGATTGTCCCATGCCTTGGTCACCTGGAAAATCTTTTCAACAGGGAAGAGAAACATACATTTTTGATCAGCGTATTTAATTAAATGGAATAATACAATTCATGTTTTCCAAGTGAACATTTGTATGTGATACAAGTAGTTAATTTAGCTCCTAAAAAAATCTTATGCTTAATCAATGGACCGAAGCCAAACAATGATAGGTTTTCCCATGTCATCCTTTTGCAGAGAAATATGATCTGAAAAAGCACATGTTGCGGTGGGCTGTTAGCCTATCTTCTGAAGCTAGAAGCTTTAAGATAAAATAAAAGCTGAAATCTCATGTATTGACAATGTGTGAAAACAATTTTTGTTAATTTAGCAATGTCAGTATTGAATGCCTAATGGTTTCTTAGATTATCAAGAAGAAAGGGAGTCTCAGTTTCATAAAGAAACCATTTTATTTCATTTGGTAATGTTTCTCTGAAAATTCAAAGGTCTAGCAGAAGAAGCCTTTGTGTGCTTGAGCATATGTAATAGCCTTTCCAGGAGAGGTTTGTTATGTGCTACTGGTGAATTGAGAATAGAGCTCATCTTTAATGATAGAGTCAGGGCTAAATGTTAAAACTCATTATGCAATGTTCTGAACTGTTACTAATTATTGTATAGCTCATACTGAACTGTGGAAGTGAAGTTACATTATATAAGCACTCATTTTTGAATTTTAAAAAAAAGGGAAACTAATGAACAAATTACATCCCTGTGCTAAGTGCTACTACACAGTTTATCACTTTTGGCTGTTGATGTTATTTTTTTTAATTATAATGGTGAAAAACATTATAAAACCAACAACAACAAATGTGTCGTCTGTGCAGCCACTCTCAAGTGTAGTCTTGTTATAAACATAGGACTGTATCAGAGAAAGTGAAGTTTTGAAGTAGGAAACACCAAATATAAGCAAATTATTCTGTGAACATATTGTCCATTTATGGAATATAACAACTTCTGAAATGCTGAGACAGGTGAGAACACTTCAGCTTGTGTGTGTCATAGTCAAACGATACAAGAGGACTAAACAGTAACAGCAAATAAATTGCTAGATGTGAGGAAGGTTCCTGTTATGAGGTGTGTGGCCTGATCCAGAGCAACCAGAATAGCAGAAAGAAAGAGAAGAAAACATTGGCTGACTCAGAGGAAAAACAGAACCTGAAACAGTTTCTCCTGGGATGGTATTGGAGCTCAGCTATCTAAAACATTACGAAGAGCTTGCCATGGTTCTGTGATTGTGGTGCTCTTTCCGTACTATAGCTGACGTTAAATAAGGGTCTTGGTGTAAGTTAAATATCCTTTCCTACTAGAAATTTGTTTAGACTTTTTCTTTCTTGTTGCATGCTGGTTTCCATGTTGTCTGGTGATCAGAGTTAGGTCAGTGAAAGTGGTGAACATAAGGTTGTTCCCTTTTGTTCAGGGCTCTAAAGTAAATAATCAAATGTCCTTCAGGCAACGAGAGCAGTACTTGGGCCGACCATCTCCAGTTTGTGCCCTCCCAGAGCAGCTCGGCTAAATGAAGACAACTTTCTCCTTTAATAACTCTGTATTTGTGACTGCCAGCTAAGAATATTCCTGAGCTCCAGCCTGCCCTGAGAGCACTGACAGATGTGGGGAGCTGTGAGACAATTTGCCTCAAATTAACTGTACCAGGGTTAAGTTATAGACTACTCAGTTAGAGGGAGAACGGGAGTCCCTTGAGTGAGAGACGGGAAGTGACTGTTTGAAACAAAAACCACTTGTGGAGTAGATTGGGCTGAAATTGGACTGAAATTGGACATGAGTATTCCACTGAAATTGCTGGAACTGAGGAACAGTGTGAGCAAGAAGAATTAGTGTTTCTCTTTCAATAGGGCTGTTATATTGTACAACTTGGACTGTCAAAATGGAAATAATTGGTTTCTTCTTACTTTTAAAAGAGAGATGATTTTAATATCAAAACTCTGGTTTTTTCATTTGCAGGCTTCAACTTATCACCATATTCAAGAAATAATGGTGCAGTTACTACGCACAGTGAACAGAACTGTTATTACAATGGGACGAGATCCATTAATTGTGAGTAATATTTTAATGCATTTTCAATGCTTTGAAACTCATTTTATAGTTATCCTGGAAAAAATGCAAATATAGAATCTGTGGAGTCCTTGTGAATTATTTTTCTTTAATTTAAAATAAAAAGTCTCAAGCTTTACTCTTTTTTCATTCAGCTGTGACACTGCAGTCACAGTCTTTTGAAGTGTAGTTGTGAGATCTGAACAGTCTTTAAGAGGAAAAAATGATAAATATAAAGCTAATTGATACTTGCAAAAAAGAAGAAAATTTTACAAACGTGCATAAAGGACATGGTTTAAGACATTGAAAAGAGTATTTCTACTAATCTAAAGTGAAATTTTTTCTGCGTAAAACTAAAAAAAAATTATCTGAGCATGTGATGGCACAGAACACTCACCTGAGATTTTTTGTCTGTGGATGTTTCATGATTTAAGAGTTATACTCGAGAACAGATTCTGCAATTTATTCTGATTTGAGTACACATCTCCTGAGCGCTCCTTTGGATTTAGACTATTTGTGAGAATGCAGGGAATTCATCGGGAATTCAGAGCTTGCCCTCAGTCTGTGCACTTATGGGAAGATGTTTTTTAATGGTTTGTCTTTGGAGATTTATTTTATTCTGCAAAATCATGGCATTGTTTACTTGATGATCTTGGCCACAAGAGGTACATTGGGTGCCTTTTAAAATGTCCTGTGCTTCCCTGTTTATTTCTATTGGAAAGCTAAAATAACAGTTTTAGATCCTTGCCAGCCAGAGCACGTGTGTCTCCGAATGATTACTCTCCTAATAATTGAGGAGGCTAATTGAGTTCCTCAGAGGAAATATTTGCCAATGGTTGCTTTGAACTCCCTGGTGGTACATCTGCGAGCTTGAGACATCACTGCAGCTGTTTATCCGAACTCCAGGCTGTTGTTGTTCATGTGTAACCCTCGGGCACATCCGTGGTCACAATAGGAAATGATTTGGAATGAAGACAAGTGACCCCTTCAGTTCTCTATAGTGTTTGAAAATGCTTTTTATGCTTACAAGGAGAGCATGATATGAGTGTTGTGGATGACCTAACCAGTCCATTAAGGAGTATTTCTGGATACCATAAACAGCACACGAAGAAGCAAAACGAAGCTGTTGTAATCCTGCATAAAAGATCCATTAGGAAACCAGTAGGAATCAAGCTGGTTACGGTAAATTGAAATGGCTTGGAAAATCTGTTTCTTTTTTCCCCCCCTCCAATTTACTGTAATTTCTTCAGCTGTTCTGACCTGAAAAGAACAAATTCAGTGTGAATTTTGAAATGCAGTTCTCTTCCTTCTACTTATGTTCATGATCACCAATGCATATGTGTATATTGGGCATTTTAGAGGTTTTTCAAAGCAGAATTCCAATAAATTGCTATGTTTTCTACAGCTGAGGCAACACCTCTCAACAGAATAGCCTTTTACATGCAAATAAATTGTTTTTAATGAACAAAAGTCTTTTGTATTCAGAAAGAACTGGCAAAAGAAGCTTTTTCCATGCTCTGTGTGCTACTTTAGTTCACCAAGTTAATTTTTAGGTTTGCTTTAACACTTTTGAGAGGGTCAAACTTTCTGTGAAAGCCTGAATGCTTGATCTTCTCAAAATGAAGCAGATCATCAGGAATTATGTCCTGGAGAATGCTTAAGTGAGTTCAAGCTGCTGAAATGGGGTGAACTTTGGCAGTCCAGGTGGGACACATGGAATTGCTGCAGCTGGACTGTGTAGCTGATGTTATACAGCTGTAAGCCACATTTCAAATGGGGCTAAATCTATTACTTCCAGGAGGACAGAAGGTTACTCTTTAGATTCCTAAATCTGTTACTGTGTTTGTGAATATTGCACTTATTTTCACTAACTTTTGCAGTGTAATTTTCTATAACTTGAAAATGCTCTGGACAGTAATGCTAATAGTGATTTATACAGATAAAAACAATGGTTACAATTTACAAGACCTGTAATTCCTTGCAAGTTTAAATGCCTTGCACTGAAAGATAACTGGATTTGATTTAGCTGAGGGGATTTTTCCTGACAGTGATAAGCAGGTTAATTTTCATATTCAGGTGTTCTTTTCACAGTCCCCAAGCTTGCCGGCAGAGATTTGGGTTTACAGTTGCCTGGATCTTTTCTTGCCGCAATGCCAGTTAAAGGGAAAGGGAAAGGGAGGGTTCTGCCTTGGGCTTAGCTGCTAAGTGCCTGCTGGGAGCTGTGTTCATGTAATTATTGAGAAGAGTCAGGCTCAGAAAGAAATAATCTCCCCAGGAGAAGGAGGTGGTGGTGGAAAGGTAATTTGGCTCTCTGCAGCTACTGCAGGGAAGACTTAGTTAAACGCCATTCTTGCCTTCATTGTGGTGTTTTAGCAGCTGAAGGCTTTAACAGCTGCTTGGTTGTTTTCATTCTTAAAACCCCACGAAACCCTGGCTGTTTGTAGTTGTAGGAGTGCTTCTAAACTTGATGTGGAGAGGGACAAGGTTATTGTCTGAAACCAGCTGTGCAACCTTTACCTTGAATATTTCATGAAATTTAGGCTTTTAGTTAAAGGTCATTGTCATGCAGTGAAGTCCTCCTACAGGAATTATAGAAGTCAAAATTATAGACTGTGTAGAACACAGCAATACTTTTCAGTCTTGGCTTGGTTAGGTAAATAGAAATATCATAAATCCACCATATGCATCTTAAGGGTTTCCTTTAGTACTTTCAAACTTGATTTTGCTCACAATATCAGTTTAACATGATGAAATAAGTGTAGCTATGCTACACAGAGAATTTTTTTGGCAATATATATGATATTGTACAAATAAAACTTTGCCAGAAAGAAATCTGTGAACTCTGCTAAGCAAGGGTGCTCTAGAGCTTTCTCTATGGGAGGTAATGACCAGAGAAACTATTTGCAGAGCTGCCGTGGTTGGAGAATTTGATATGTTGAAATATACTCATGGTCTAGCTAAAAGCTACAGCTTTTTACAGCTTTATTGTTTGGCATTCAAACTGACATCCTTGCTCTACCTGGAAATGCTGCAGAATGATTCCATGAAATGCCTGTTAGTTTTCCATTCATTTTTCTTTTCCCAAAGAACTGCTGTTTCCTTCCTTTGTAATCTAAATATTGTTTATTATTAATTGACTCCTGAAACCTAATAAAAATATCTCATTTTATTGCAAAAGATAACATCACATTTAAAGGGCCTAGAAATATACAAAACATACATTAGAGATTAAGTGCCATTAGGAAGATGGTGTGTGTCTACGCTGGCAGGACTATCATAGTGCACAAAACCACCATAAGCCCTACATGAACCGCTGTTACATCAGAAAAATCAGTAATTTATTCAAACGTTTTTAATTTTTAAAGAAAGTCAGTTTGACTCCATCAAACAACAATTTCAAATACAGTAATTTTGGAATGTACTGCATTCTGTGCAATGTTTTATATATAGCATATATCATTTAAATATATATTTCTCAGAAGCCCACAATATTTTCATAATCAAGTGCTGTCAAGTAGCTGTGGTTTGTTTGGGTTTTTTGTTGGGGTTTTTTGACGACTGATGGTGGGTTTGTGGGTAATTTTTCAATTTTATTTAAAAAAGTGTTCGTATTTCTAACATTTCTTTCCTGCTCTGGGAGCTGTTTTTAGGGATTAGACTGTAATTTTGTAAACCAGGGTAACTTTTTGCAGCCAGTACTTTTATCTTCCAACAGTTTACCAATTTCTACTGCTCTTACGATCTTCACACCATAAATTGTGTAGTGTGTATCTGGTAATTTTTTTATTTCCTACGGGAATTAATAATTAATTACTAAAATATTTTTAAAATATGAAACAATAAAACAAAACCCAATGCTTTCATTTCATGCATTTCATTTTGTATTTTCATATAGCCAAGGTTCTCCAACTATGTGTTACAAAGCTCTTAAATTTTAATTCTTTTATGTTGCCAAGATTTAGATATTTTTAAATCTAAACAAAACAACTAAGAAGCATCACACTCTTCCTGCTCCTGGTACATCCATGACTGACACTTCCCCACCATTACCTCTCAGTGGGACAAAAGCCTTTTGTTCCAATGTTCTCTTTCAAGTTTTATGTAGCAAACCTTTTGTGTGTCAAGCACTGTGGGAATGACTGGGGGTAAAAACTCCTTGCAGTCTTCCTGAAGGAAAGTGCTTTCACAGCACTGGAATTTCATATTTTCCGTCAAGGAAAACAGATGCCTTGAAGGGGGTGAGTTTGATAACTCTGAGCAGAGGGAAGGCTGAGAGACAAGTGGATGTTCCTGCATGGCAGCAGTGGGAGCTGAGGCTCGGCTGGCCTGGGAACCTCCAGTGCTTCCCTGCTGCTGTGTGGGCAAAGGTCACAAACAGAATTTCATATCCACACGTGGATGATCTGGACTTGACTGACTGAGTGAGAGCTCAAAAACAACCGATTCGGGAATCTGGAAAACAGAAGCTAATTTTGACTGGGAGATAAAGGATTAAAAATTGGTTACAGTTCTGAATTCCATCAAGCTCAGACGTTAAAATATGAAACCTGTAAGCATTTAAATCTGCAGGTTTTAGGAGTATTGATGTTTCTGCAGGTCATAAGAAATATTTAGAGCCTTACTTGTAACTACCTTTGGTTGGACTTTCTTAAACTAAAAACAGTATTTCTGTTCTTGCATAGTTTTCCTGACCCCAGGAATTGCTTAGTGCTATGAGGTGAACCAAAGTGCTGTGGTTCGTTTAAATTAAATTATTTGGACCCTTTGAAAATAGATTGAAGGCATCATATGCATTATGTGGGCAAACCCAAAATCAGATAGCTTCAAATGAGTGCTTTTTGTGCTTATTAACAAAAAGAAAGGCAAAAAGATTGCTTTTGTATCATAAATTATTAAAAATCGGTTCAATACAGAGAAAAAACTTTGCTGGTTTGACTAGTGTTACAGCTCTTGGTATTGCTAATTGTTATACTTTACCACATGGGATATTGATCTTAAAATGTTATTTTAATGCACAAGAATAATTTATACACTAATAAATCCTTCAGTGCATCAATTATAGAGACTAATGCAAAAAAGAAATGCTGTTGGCACAGCAGCACAAGCAGTGCATGCGCTTGAGGGTAGCATAGTGATGTGTTCTCATGTAGTCATTTAATTCTTACCTTTTTTATAACCACAACCTATTACTGAAGAGCTTTTTTGTCTCACTAGGCATCTAAAGACATCTTAGTAAAAATTAATTTCCTTCTGAAGAGCCTCTAAAATAGCAACATTTTTGTGCCTGCCATTTCTGTACTAACTGAAATTAACACGGAAATGTTTTGTAAGTGTCAATCTTTTAGAATTTTGATAAATTAAGCCATGACATATTGCATACTTTCTTCCAAAAAATTAGTTTTATAAAGAAATTAGTTCTTCCAGACAAAAATTCTTCTCTGCAAAATTGTTTTTAATATATTTTCAAATGTGTAGTTAACCCTAAGAATTCAAGGAACACAGAGGAGTACAAAAAATGTACAGACATTTAAAACTAACATTGCACAATTAATACAGAGTGACTTAGAAAAATAAGATGCAGGGATTAATCTATGGAATACCCTGAACCAGAGCCACTTCTAAGAAAAGGTCTGCAGTACATTCCAGCAAACTTGCTTTGGAAAACCTTTTCCCCTCTGCCCCCCATATGAAAGGTGACCATGTTTTCATGAGTAAAATAATAGTATCACCAATCATAAATTGGGTTCCATTGGCACACCCTGTGTTGATGGTAACTTGAGTATTTCTGGAGGAAAGAAGTAGCTGCACTGACATCTGATAAAATCTTTTCAGCATATATAATTTTTTGTGTGTAATACAGATCAGTTCACTAAATATCATTTTTATGTTCAATTTTTTATCATATATTAAATTACATCTTAAGGCAAAAAAAAAATCTTGGGGTATTTTGGTACAGCAATACAGGTCTTAAATGGACAGACTGGGCAAGTGATTCAGTAAGACAAGTAGCCAAAATAGTTATTCCTCTTTATCCAGCAATTGTGTGATGACTTCTGAGGGATTATGTCCAGTTTTAGGCTCCCAGGTATATGAGAGACATCAGCTTAACTGGAGGGGCACCACCAGGATGGCTGTGGCTGCAGCATGTGAGATGAGAGGCAGTGAAAATTGGATTTGTTCAGTCTTTTAGAAGTGAAGACTTAGGAGAGAGGTCTTATTATCCATGTAGTTCTTCTTGAAGGTGTACTTGGACAGAGCAAGATGTAATGGACACAGATTAGAATGCAAGAAATTCAGATTAAATGTTAGGAGAAAACCCTGGAACAGCCTGCCTCAAGGAGCTGAGGATTCTTGTCTTTGGAGATACTCACAACTTAAATTCACTGAACTGGACCTTGCATGAGTAGGGGTTAAAGACAAGAGTTACTGTGACACTCTCTTGTTTTACAATTCCCCAGTTCTTCTCAGAGAAGTCCATTAAATGGCTGAAACTTCTAAACGGCAGCTTTTTATCATGAACAAATAAAAAAATTAGAGTAAAACTTAACCTGAATTCTTTTGTTTGTTGTTCAATAGTAGATGACAGCAACAAAAATATCTAAGTGGGGATATGAAATAATTGTAATTGTCTCCTTTGAGGAGAGATTTGTTTGAACTTAGGTTTCCCTGAATTTGTTCTTGATGATGTGGTTTGTTCAAAGACCAATGAAGTTTTTTCCTTTTAGTCCATGTTGCTTATAAATGGGAAATGAAGGCTGTGTGACGTGCTTAGCTTTTTCTACCACTGTTTTTTAAAGTAGAGATTTAAACCTTCTTATTTCTGGAAACTTGAGAAAAAGGTCTTTACAAAGCATATGAAAGTGTCCTTGGAAAAAAATGAGAACTTCCTTTTGAAAGAAACAATTTCTTTTCTTGAAAATAGTATCTTCATGCACCTTTATTCAGTGAGATAATTTAACTAAATTCAATTATTTTGATTTTTCAGATACTCTAATTAAACATTTTTAACCTCTGTGATTTTGTAATAGCACATTTTCAGGTGTGTGCTCTCAAGCTCTTTCTGGTTTAGTGTCTTTTGAAATGTAAAAGGATGCATGAGGAAGTCAAATCCACCAGAAGCATTTTCTTTTCACCTTTTTTGTTTTTCTTCTTAACTCCTTTTTCTCGGGAGCTGGAGGATCAGGAGGCGGCTTCTGAGGTGAAGTTGAAGCTGGGTTTTGCTCTGCATTGTCCAGTGTTTTCAAAATCTGATGAAATCTTCCTTCTTGTTGTCTGAAGTCGTATTCTACACTATGGAAAAAATTGAGAGATAAGTGAGAAATTCCCCCTTTAAAGAATATGTGGAAAGGCTGCTTCCCTCATCAGAATAACTTGGTGTCACTCAATACAGCCTGGGGTAAACAAAGGGAGTTTAGGGGTTGCTCCTTTGAAAATAAGTTCACCTCTTAATTTATTTTTTGAGCAAAACTTTTACTTCATGTGAGTTAAGAACTCCAACGTTGTGCCCAAAGCGATGGGACAAAAATTAAGGGACACAAAATGAAAGTGTACTAGGATGACTTGGCAATGCATTTTGTTCAAAGGTCAAATTTTGACACCATGATCTTACAGTCATATGCTTGTAATTAGAAACTCTCACATTCTTAACTTTGCTAAATATGAATATCTCCCACTAGGACACAGGTTAGGAACAAAAATATATGAAATTAGGCCAGTATGTAAGTCTTTGAGATAAGTGGTGTTAGTTAACAGGAAAGCAGAAGCCATTTCCTCCATTGTAACCCCTAATTATTATTGATGGCAAACAAGAGCCAAGATGTTAATTAGATAACAGCAGTTGAGTGCACAGAAATAAATGAGGTTCAAAGAAGAGTCAGTGTGGACAGGGATTAAGCAGTATTGTATGTGTTTTCCTTATTTCAATCATCTTTTCTGGGCAGGAGAGTGAGTTGTATCAGCTGTGCCTGCTGTGAAGATTTTAGGAGGCAGGGGAGAGTCGAAAGAAATTTGCCATAATGGGAGGAAAAGAGCACCATCTGGGGGGGGTTGGGATGTCACTTCAAGGCCCTGAACCTGATTTTGGCACTGATCAGAAGAAATCTGTGAAGTTAGTAAATATGCAAATCTTTAAACACTTTTAATTGTGAGTATTTTTATATAGAATCCATAAAAATCAATAAATAGTATGTTAATATTAACTTGAAGATTGTTTCCCTTAATTCATGTGTTTTGGGCTTTTTCATTAAATAATATAACTCAACTGGTAAAAAGAAAGCAGGGAGATTATTTTCATTTATAAAAGAGTAGAAGGATCTCTTGAACAAGAAGCAATGCATAAAAAATATTTTAAAAAGCAGAAGGAAGTGTTATAAAATCAGGGCCTCTTGCATTTCATCAGCTTATTGTGAAAACTGCAACTTAATACCTTTCAGTATTCACAGACCATGGGTACTGGAGAAAAAAATGTTGCGTTTATAGAATATGTAAGGGTAGCATCTGCTCATGTTCCTTTTTTCTGCCTTTCTTCAGCGTTTTTAATTTAATGTGGGAGATATCATCTCCAGAGGCAGGAGGTCAATTCAGTCTTCGTTTAATACTGCCTATGATAACTGGCTTTGGTTCCTGCTTGCATTTGTTTATTATAATACAAACATTTCTATTACATGATCTAGATGGAAAATCCCAAGCCTGGAATCCCTGCTGGGTAGTTAATAAATCCAAATTTACAGTCACTGTTAGGCTGAAAAGCTCTTTATTACTTTAGTGATCAGCGTAATCCGCACGGGGATTTCTGTGAGGTTAATGCATTGTTTGACTCAGGGACTGTGTGTGATAAAGATGGTTCAGTGACAGCAACCCATCAGTCCGTGTGCAGGGTTTGCATCAGTGAGGAGTAAGGTTCTTTAAGAGCAGGAAAACTGGGAGCAAGATAAAACACTTGATTTTATAATTGCAATTGGGATGCTGTCTTAGGGGAAAAATATTTGCATGGACATTTTAGGCCACTTAAAACACAGGAATTGCACATGTTTGTCTAGAGCAAACACCGACAACAATTGCTTCTTTCAGAATATTGTCTAATGAACTTCAAATATTAGTCACTCAGAATACTTTTTTCATAATCACATCCTGTGGAACACCTCTGTAAATCAAAAACTATTGTTTCCTTGCTGTCTCCTGCCTGTCTCTTAAAAGTAGCAACTTTTTAGAGCAAGTGTGTTCTGCACATGTTCTATTAATCATTGCATTGTGAGCCCCCAGGCACCGTTATTGTTGCAAACTACCTGGTAAATCAAAAATGTCCCTTAATGTCTTCCTGCTTCCTCTGTTCTTTCCTTTGAATGATGGTGCCTGTTGTTCAGGATCTTTCCTGCACTGAAACTATGTAAACTTAAAAACACAGGATATTTTTCAGAAGAGAGGAGGCATTCTGTGGTCAAGGGTAGTCTGTATATAAATTCCAGGCAGTGACCTGTTCATGTCTAGTCCCACAAAAACCACAGAGATTGTTTGTGACCAAGTAAATGACCAAGTAAAGGAAATCTGTTTTGTCCTGGATCTTTTTCTTTTTAATGGATACAGTCTGTGCTCTTGGATATGTCACATAACTTCCCAGAGTACCCAGCGGGCTGTGAAGAAGACCTACAGCTTTGTCTCAGAGGAGTTGTGGTGTTTAATTTGTGACATGTTAATTACTTGGAAATTTCATTACCAGAGGTTTAGGACATCGGTATGGGACTGAGTTGTACGTTGAACAATAGGTTCCAGTGCTGTGTCTAGTCTATTAAGCTCTTCAGTAAATTTGGTTCATGCAGAACATGCAGTGTGAAAAGCACTTTCATGTGAGTATTTCTATTAAATATTTCCATTAAAAAAATTAAAGATATAGTGATTACAAACTCTAGAAGATAATGGTCTGACATTTTCTTTGAAATGAAGCAAAAGGTTTCAACCTAAAAGAGAAATTCTCTTCCCCTTAATTTTTGTACACTTAATCAAGTAACCCAAGGTGTGAATTTTCTGCCTCGTAACTGAGCTTGCAGAGGTTAGGTAATGTCTTTATAAAATCCCTTGCTGGACAAGCTACATGTGCAGTAAACCAAGACTTTGTACCTGCTGGCTTTTGGGTTGATGTCTGGACAGCTGAAGGCTCCTACAGCGTGTTTGTGTAGACACAGCATTTGAACCATGTACAGCTTCCAGGACACGGCCCTGCAAAGCTTTCTGGTCATAAGAGTTTAGCATAAACTGCACTTTAAATCTGAAGTATCTTACACTCAAATTGCATTCTCTGAAATTAATAACTGAGGTGAAAATTGTGGGGACTTTGATTTCATTTTGTGTGTTAACATGAACTGTAGCTGTAGCTCACTGGCATTCAGAGAACTGAGAGTTTATCTTTTCTAAGATCAAAAATTATTACAGAAACCCTAGCTTTAAAAACGTACCACACAGAGGAATTTCATCACCAGACATGGCATCACAGATTTGCAAAGCATGCCAGTAATAACACTGTGAACCTTTCTGGGGAGTTTCTGTTTGCATTCTCCCAAGTCCAGTCCCCCTTCCCTTTCAGCTAATACCACTGTGAATTGTTCTCTGCTTGGGGGACAAACAAAGCACCTCATACCAACCACTTGGTCTTTTCTTAAAAACTGGGTTAGTCACAGTTGAGACATTTCACAGATGTGAGAAAACACTTATTTTGTGCAGCTGGAGGGATGCCCAGCCAGGACAGAACTGTGTGAGGGAGAGAGGTACCTGTAAATGATGCACGCCGTGTTCTGACAGGTGCTGCAGTTGTTGAGGTCCTGCCCAGTGTGGTAGAAGTTACGCCTGGAACAGACAGCAGTTCATGAGACGTGGAGTTATAGATACAATAACAGAGCTCTGAATCTTTTATGGACAAAAGCCATTCTGTTCACCCCTTCTGTTAGACCTACTAAAAATTCTAGTATCAAATTCTAAGCTGGAAGGTTCCTTCAAAAAACAAAAACCTTGTGAGCCTTGTCTTGCACCTTTCCCACCTCATGCTGTTAAGGGTTCTGGTTGTTGGTTCTTGCATGAATACTCATTATGAAAACACTTCGACATGAGACTGCTCCTAACAAACACACTTGCAAGTATATGAAAATCCATGCATTTGCTGAATCAGTCTGATCTCTGTCCTTATGCTTTCCAGTCTTCCCTTTTCATACTTCCTTATTTGAGTATAATGAAGTCAGATTTTTACTGCGGGTAAGATACAAATTTGGAGTATTGAGAAAACAAGAAAAGTGACTTTTCATGCTTTACACCAGCTAGAGCTGAAATATTTTTATGATGGAGAGATCTGCATTAGAAACAGGTTGAGATTGGTAGCTCATTATGTCTGAAGAAAGTGTAACACTTATATTTTATAAGTTTTATTTGAATTAGGGGAGATCAGTTGGTACCAAAATAATTTTCTGATTGTTTTGGGAAAAATGGGAGTTCATGTGCATTGTTGTGCTATCTATACAAGTGCTTGGAACATTCAGTGTGCTGAATCTGCCAAGGTGGATTGAAGCTTCTCATTGAATCTCAGTGACACTTCAAGATATTTGACAATTTTTTTCTCTTCAACCATGTGGTAATTGAACAGAAATGGATTATAAATATTGCTGGATAATCTGACTGTGCTTCACTGCAAATTAGTCTTTGCTATAAGCAGATTTGCAAATATAATTGAAACTTGTGCAGTCTCCCATAGAGAACTGCACGCAGGGGAGGAGTGAGTGTTGTCTTCTGTCACTTCCTAAGGAACCACAGTCGAGTGGTGGTTGGATGAAGATTACAAGACAGAAATGACTGCTTTATCTTGAGACATACTTGGATCCCTGCCTCGAATCTTGCTTCTTACTTGACTTTTTGGGGATTGGAGTGTTGTAAATGTTTTTTGCATTTTTGCTATTAGTCTGTCTACGTGGATTTTGTCTCTTGTGTTTAGGCTATTGCAAATTCGGTGCTAGAAAACCATCTGGAACCACCCTCGGAGGGAGGGTAGCTGGAGCTGAATTGTATGGGGAAAATGTTATATAGAACAAGAATTTATGTGGGTGCAGTGGAAGCTAACGAAAGTGTTTTCATGCTAACAGCCAGATGGACATTACTGGTTAATGTTTCCAGATTAAAAAAAGGTAATATGTATGGAGTAAAATCACATGCTAACTTGACTTATATTATTTTAAATTTTTAATGAGTGTAAATTCTTATTTGAATTGTGAGTTGGAAAGTTATGCAACAGAAATACAAGAAGTTAACTTCAATTCCCAGCTAAAATACTTGGGAAAAGACAAAAATTCTTCAAAATAGATTTTTTTTTTCATTTTTTTCATTCAGAAGCTGTAAGAAAATTGGGGTGTATAAAGTTGTCGCCTCAGTTCTATTCTGAGAGTTCTGCACAGGGAACAAGTGCAAAGCCCTGACGCTGGGTGGTGTGAGCACGGCAGCGTCATGCTCTGGGCTATTTCTGCAACTGCACCTACACAAAACCCTCAGTGCAGCCTTCTTGTGATGTTTGCACAGTTTGTGGAAATGTTCATTGTCTGATTCATTCATTAATTGTCATCAGTAAATACAATTGATACACATGGTGCAATTTTGCACACAGAAGTGATTTGTCTACATGCATAAGATGCCATAATGTGCTAAGGATTAAAGTAAATTTATGGTAATGTAGCCTTCTTGTTGTTTTATCTGTAAAAAACAAAGTAAAATGGAACCATAATTCCCTTGGTTTTTTTCTGAATTTTTCAAAGATAAATTGCTTGAAGGATACACTACTTCACAACAAAACAGAACTTTAAATTGTATCCTAGATGCAATTATTGTAAGAGATGCTGTCGATAGTTTGGAAAGCTCTATTGGGATATTCTGAAATCTCTTTTGAGCATAAAAATATTTAAAATTCTATTTTAACTTTGTCCAATCTTTAGATGTTAGTTGCATTTCTGGTATTATTATTATTTTTTATAATGCATAATATGCATGAATACTGCTTGCAGCCTTGGCTACCAGTCCCTGTGTCACCATACTGACAACAAATACAGGTCATGCTTTGTTATGGGGGTGCAGAAAGGAGCCACTCTGAAATCTGAGGGTCTGAAGTGAGTTCTTGCTGGCAGCCTTCACAGGCTCTGTCTTTAGTTCTCAGTCTGCATGTCTGGCACTCTGTGTGTATCTGACCTTGCCACGCTTTGAACACCCTAAATCTAAATGGAAAAGGGAGTTGTTAAGCTGGATTTAGCAAAGGCAGTGTCAGCTAAAGCCAAACTATGAAGGGACTCGCTTCTCTGCTGAAGCTCAAACACCACAAAAAGGGTATAAGATACATTTTTGCAAACTCATCTTTAAATACCAGAAGAGCCATGTTTTTCAGTAGCGAAGGTTAAAAGAACACTAACATCTACTTTACACTTCTGATGAATTACTAATACTAAAAATGAACCATACCCTTCACTGAGGGCTCTGGATTTTTCCAGGTCTTGGATTACATTCAAAAGGACTTTAATCTTCTCCTGGTTTGACTGCAAGGATTCCTCTACAGAATGCAGCCTGCCTTGTAGGGCACAGAGTTCACCATGTGCCAAGTGAATTTGATTTATTTCGTTAATCTCTTTGTTGCTTTGCGGGTTTATTTCATTCCTTGGCGGATAACACTTTATGTGAAATCCTTCTAAACAGCTGTTACACTGGGAAACATCTGAATGGGTGGAATTTTTCTCGATTTCAGTATTACATGACAGCCATGGTTTTGATGCATTACTGCTGGTCAGTGACGCTGTTGAGTGATCATCACTTGGTAACGTCACGCAGCTGGAATCTGGCTTGTGCTCTCCTGCCTGGTGACCGTCTCTGAGGAAACAAGGAGATGAGCTGTGATTTGATGGAGGTGACAATGGAGTAGTTTCCTTACTGCTGGCATCTTTGCTGGCTGCAGGCGGCTCAGAATCACTTTTCTCCACTTCACGAGCAGCAGAGTGGGGGTTACATTCACTGTAGTTCGTAGAATTGCTTAGGCAAGGCTCTGCTTTTTCAGAATCAGATGACAGTGTGCTGTTTTCATGACTTTCGTTGCTGTTGATGATGGTAGAACAATGCAGTGAATTACTTGAAGCCATGGCTGTATCTGGTGCATCCAGGGAAACATTTCTGTCTTGTGGAAAACTCACATGAATATATTCAGGCACCTGTGTAGACGCAGTTGTCTTGTCTGACACTGAGAAATCGTCCGAGTACATCGGTCCATTGCTTTGTGCTTTTGATGGTCTTTGTCCCAAGCCTGCCTCACTATTCCTGCATCCATCCTCCGAGTGATTACTTATCCTCAAGTAGCAGAGCTCTGAAGGCAGAATGTCTGGTTCACAAAGATTGCCATTTACCTGGACAGAGTTTGCAGGCTCCGCTGGCATTTCTGTCAGTGATTTGCTTACTGTCAGCTTTTTCCTTTTAAAAACTGGGAAGTGCTTCCTGAGGCTGGGAGAAGTTTGTATGGCAATATTCCGAAGCCCCTTCTGAGCCCTTGGAAAAGTTGGAGACTGAGTTAGCAAAAAATTGTGATCCCTAAATATTTCCGTTTTTCCAGCTGTGAATGCTGTGCCTCGGGCAGGATTAGCTTCCAGCTCTGCCTTGGTGCTGACACCATCATCCTTGAACCGAACTTGCTGGGATTTGGTCCTGCGGTGCTGGGGGTGTCTCATAAAATCTGCCGAGTCCAGACTGTTCCTTTTCAGTAGCACTGGTCTCATTTTCATGTTTTGCTGGGCCATTGAATCACAATTTAAAGTCTGCAAGTAATGTGTTTCTTTGCGACCCATTTCATTTGTCATTTGACCTGTATATTAATATTGTTCCTAAGATACAAATTAACACCTTACTTCTGGAGCTTATCATTCTTCTCCTTGTTATTATGTATAATTTCAACTGGCATATTCTCTTCAGGGATCCTCTTTCAAATTTAATTGCTGATTAGACCAAAAACTAAGATAAATTATATATAAAATTTAAGGAAAGATTTCTTGCAGCTCAGGAATGCAGAAATGCTTTTGCTTGCAGCTAACATGATCTATTTATTATAAAATTGCAACAGTCTGTTACACTTCCAGTTAACTAATTCAAAAGTAAGGTTGAATCTATGGCTTTCCTGGTGGCTCTTAGTTGACAGCAGCTCTCCATTAGGGATCCAGCTTTTTTTTCCTGATGGACCAGTCACATGTGTTTTATTTGCATGTTGTCTAAACAAGCATAATAATTTTCATTTCTGATGCATAGTTTTACTGATGGAATATATCCATTAATACCAAACTGAATTGCTTTCTTTGGAGATAGTTTTTCTTCCTCAGCCATCTTTTTAATGTCCAATTGAAATTAATCTTCCCAAACAGGTAAGGAAAATGTAGCCACTTCTGACCACGGCAAAATACAGCATCCAGTGGGATTCAGTGAGAGATGTTATTGATGTGCAATTGTTACTGCAGTTCTTGCAAGCACCAGGCAGATCACATCCAAGGGCCTGGTTCAGTTCTGGAAATAGGAGAGTCCAGGCTGAATAACCAGCAAAAGCAGAATAGCAGAAAAGCAGAAACTGTTTCCTGGAAATAAAAAGACAACAGTTGTAGCTGAACAAACTGGCAAATGGCGTCATTTTATTCTGCTGTCTCCTAGTAACTTTCCATCGTCACTGGTTCTGTAACTTTGGCAATGAGATAATTGCATAGAAACTGAAAAATCTTTTAGAATTTTGAAGTGCCTAAAGTCTTTTTCATATTAAATACTTTGCTCAAAAAATTGATATATATTTATATACAACAGATACAAAATATCATAGGCCTGAGTCTGGTCCCAAATGCAGATCTTAAAACTTAAGCAGTCAGTTTTGAAAATGGTCATTAAATCCTGTTACGGATGAAATATCCAAAACTGAGCAATACAAATGTGGGTTCTTAATTTGGAAGCAGGTTGAGGTTTGAACAAAACTTAGATTTTTTTTTTTCTTTTTTTTTTGTAGACTTGTTAATTTTAGAGTGTTCAGATTTGAGTACAAGAATGCAACTAAATTCCCAGCATAGTGGTAATTTACTATTAATCCTGTTCCCTGTTAATTTACTGGTCATCTCATTAGCCTTACTACCCCCATTAGCTCAGAACCTTTTATTTAAGCATTGCACAGATTTTACCATATTTAATTTACAAGAATTGATCAGATGGGTGCAGTGGGAAAGATCTTGGTACAGAATATAGCAAACTGTTATGTAGCATCATGTAACATTTAGGCACTGTAATGTAATTTAAGCAAAGTAATAATGTGATATTACTCTATTATAAAGTTTTAGAAGAAAATGAGTGTTGGATTATTTCACTGCAGAGAGAAATGTCACATAGGATATTGAGGAAATAAATATGTGCATTAATACCAAATTTTACTTCTGTGACATGCATGAAGTCATGGAAATCTCTGCACTGACTGTGCAGTGGAAACAAGTATCATAATAAACAAGTCCAACAGTTTCTGCAAACAACATTCCAGTGCCAAGTTCTGAGTTCTCATATCATCCACTAATTACCAGAGATTTTTTACAGTTTTGTTTGAGAATTTGTCCAAATATTGCAGTAGCATTCTCCCCATCACAGCTGCTGTGCTCCAGGCAGATGGACTACTTTAAAAGTTATACTTGCTCAATTAAATTCCAAAAGTAGCTTTAGAAAGCTAATCCTTTGTGTTTTAAATAGAAGTAAAAAGCCCTCAGGGGTTTTGTGAGAGCTCTCTCCCTTTGGCTGTAGAGGCATTCAAGCTACATTCCTGCGTTCTTAATTTGAAAATTGCTATTTTAACTCTGTTGATTTTTAGCTACCTTGGCATCCAATACTCTGGGTTTACTATGAATTGTAATGAACACTTTGGTGCTGTTGCTTATGTTAAATTAAGCTGAAAGAAAAAAAATATACAGCTAGAACTGTTCAAATACTGGGATTGAAAACCCAGACTAGTGAATTTCAATGAGTTATAGGTGTCTGTGCTTGAGTTAACAAATCAGTGCAACATTGCCAATTACAAACTTTAAATAACATTTTCCCTTGCCCAGCATCTAATTCTTCATTCTTTCCTGACACAGCAATTTAAAGCTCTTGTTTTTCTCATTTTTTCACATTGACCGAAGTAGGAAAAATCCTAAGGATCCATTTCATAGAAGTGCTTTCAATTTATTAGTTTAACTTATTTCACTCATAAAAAAGAAGATTAAGTGAGTTTTAAATTTATGTCTTGTAGTAATAATAACAGTTTTAGTAGAAAAAATTTGCTGGGGTTTAATGTTCCGTGGCTCCATGACCTCTCATCCAGCTCCCCAGCCTCTTCCTCCCCATCCCTTCCCCAGGCAGCTGCCCACAGTCCCAAGGCAATGCCTTGGCTGCTTTGCTCGATGAACCCCGTGGGTTTGTTCCAGTCTCTCCATCCCCTGTTGGGTAAGTGCCCCGTCAGGTGCTGGACAGTTCATGTTATTTTGAAACGGTGCACGTTCCACGCTTCTCTCTTCAATGTCTTGAGGATGTGGATCTGACCGATGTTGTTGCATTTTTTTCTTTTAGGCTTGGCTGATGCTGTTAAAGAAAATCTCGACATTTTAGGTCTCTGTGTGCTTTGCACACACAATTCTTAGTGGTGGTGGTTACTCTTCAGTGTAAACTTATCCTTGCTCCAGCGTAATTTGTATCCCAGGGCGTAACAAGTGAACCCCCTAGAAAACACTCAGGTGCAAAGGCTGCCCCCTCAAACAGCAATGGAACTGGTGTCCAACCTGGGGATTGAGGGTCTGAGTTCTTAGAAATGCACACACAGCTTAGTTAGACTGCCAGGCAGAGGAAATTTGACAAGAGATAGGTATTTTTTATATAAATATTCTTCCATCTTTCCTGCCTCTGTCTTCTCAATTTCTTCAAGAGAGTCAAACGTATTTTTTTGGTTCATATTTCAGTTTAATGGCTGAAGCTGTGGGTAGAGAAGTGCAGCTGGTAAAGAAAAATGGAGATTACAGGGAACTGGATGGAATGAAAAGCCATGGAGCAATGGACAGTTGGGATTTGGGAAAAGAGCAGATGTGTGAGTGGTGGTTCTGGTGGGCTTTTGAAATTCTGCAGTTTGTGGCAAAAGTTACACATATGACATGGTTTTCAACTCTTTCAGCTGCAGCTGGACACCTTAATTTTCTATTTGACGAGCTTGCTCAAAAAAAATGTGTTTTTCCTTATAGTGACAGTGTGACATGAATTTGTGGTATTTTGTTTTCCTTTTATGCATGTTTTAAAGATAATATTTCTTGAAAAAAATGTTTGGGCAGACTGCCTTCAACAAACAAAGGAATTAGGTAAAAGTATTTTTGGGAGGCTTTCATCAGGAAGATGATTAGTGTAATTTTCCTTCTGCTTTTGAGCATCCACACTTTAAGTTTCCCAATTCCCTCTATGGCAGAGGGTTGGAACAAGGTGATCTTTAAGGTCCCTTCCAATACAAACTGTTCTGATTCTGTGATAGGTGACAGCTGTGATAACTGTAAGATAATGTATTCAGACGCAGCAGTTTTCTGTCATGTCTGATTTGTGGTTTGCCCTGTATAAGATGCACATTTGATGGACATTTTCAATTTATAGAGGCAGCTTGCTGTATTTAATTATGGTTTGTGTTTGATAACAAGCTGTTTCCTAGGTGGGAGATCATCAGTTTCTAAGAAATTTGTGTGACTTTCACTTTCCCTTCATGTTGCAAATCTTTCCAGGATTCCTAAGCTATTGCTGGGATCAGAGGCTGCATGTGGGGGCTGCTGTGAACTGTGTGCTTGTCAGTGGCTGCAAACAGCCTGGCCACTGCAGAGCTCTGCTTCTATGCAGGTTCACCCCTGCTTTTCAAAATAAAAAATTAATATCTGAAATGCACCTTTTTTTAGCTAACAAGTTTGAATCAACGCTTTAAGTGCGTTGGTTTGGATGTTGCTTTTCTTCCACTTCATTTTCTGTCTTCATCAGAAACTTCAGCAATAGCTGTTGGCCAAGCTGCTTTATTTAGTCACAGCTCTTCTTTGCATAAAAGTCATGTTGGGTTTTTTTCCTCAAAATAATGAGAGATGTTGAGGATAAGTTTAGATATGCTTCTGAAATCTCTGGAGACTGCAGTGGAACATACATCACCAGCTAGCACGGAGAGCTAGAGATGGATTTGAAACCATTGGAATTGGATGATGCTGAAAATTGCCTCTTTTTCCTGTCCTTCTTTCTTGCAGAGGGGAATGGATGGAAATGTGCTCAGAGTTACAGAGGAGCTGCATGCAAGGAGGCCTCTGAAGGGAATACTTTCAGATGAAAATGGGTGACAGATGCAGAGCCTATGAAATAGAAACTGTCCCCCAGAAGTGCAAATTTGCAGCTTATTGTGGTACACAGGAAAAGCTGGCAGGGAACAGGAAAGATGAAACTGCTGAGAGAGATTTTTAAATGGCCTCTGTGTACAGGGGCCTGTTGTTGATCACAACAAGGAGTCATTGCTTTGGGTCCCACAGAATAAAGCACAAAGCTATTTACGAAAGTAAATGTGTTTATTATAAGAGATGGAGTAATTTGTGGAACACAGTTTTGTACCTGGAGTTTTCTCCAGTGCACAGCTTGTCTTGTGTAATATTCTTATATTTCTTACTCTAATTGGGCAGTACACAGAAGATCTGTTTCTGTTGGTGTGCATGGCCACAGAGGAGTTCTCTGGATGTTCCTGTATGTGCTCTATTTTCCCCTACAGCAGTGGTTTGGTAATGCTGAAGGAACCTTGCTTGAGCACCTGAGAAAAAAGGCCTGAAGAAAGCAAGAACTTTCTTACAAATCCTTCCAATGGGTTTTGTAAGCCACCTCCAGGTGGGATAAAGGTGACTGCAGAACAGGATCTAACACAGATAAGGAATACAGGGTAGGATGGAAGCTTCTGCCCTCAGAAAGGGAACATTTCAGCGATGGAAGATATTACAGAATTTTGTCTCTGGTTAATTTTACAGCAAGATTTGAAAATTACTTCAGGTTGGTGAGACCGGGTAGAGAAGATGCTGTGATAGTTATTGCAGCAGAAAATGGACTTAGCTAAGCAAGTTCTAAGGATGAAAATTGAGTGTGGTTTGCCTATAATTTGATTGAGATGAAGCAATGCCATTCCACATGAAGTGCTGAAGATGCACTAAAAGATAAAACCATGATGATCTTATTTCTGAAATAACTTTCACAACTATGGTACTTGAAATTCCTTTATTCTACGTAAATAAAAATAAAAGTTCTTTTCCTTTGAAGAGATGATACATTCCATTTGCTCTGTCAGAAAAAAAAGATTTCATGGATTAGAAAACATTTTTATCTCAGTATTTCTTCTGGAGCATACACTGGAAATTGTTCATGCAAGGTTTAGTGTCAGGAGGTAAGATACAACTGTTTATTCGCTTAAGAGGGAAGCATTTCAGTCACATATTTATGTCCAGACACATGTTGGATTTTTTTTCAGCGTTAGTTTGCAAAGATGAGTGTACTTAAAACTGAGAAATTTCGCTTGAAGAACTGCTTGAATGCCTACAGGGAGAGGGAAGTTATCCAACGTGACAGGCTGGTGAGCTGGAAAGTGTCCAAATGCTGGTTCATAGCACAAAATTTCAGTGCTCTTCCTTGTAAAAATCTTATCAGTTCAAAAAGTGTTGCTAAGTACTTGATGTTGGTATCAAAGTACGCACACATTTTACACTCTGGATTATTGCAGGTTTATATTCAGGTTTAATAAAATGTTAACAAAGCTATATGTAGATCTGCAGGTAACCTGTGCATAGGCAGATTTGCCCCTTGTGCTGCTTTTCAGGCCTCAGCATTTGGTTAGAGACAGACTCGTTCATAAAAATGACCTTTTGAACTTTCTCTTTGGTTTTCAGTTATAATGGCTATGCCCGTTTGAACAGCCAAACTTAATATTATTCCTCAAGTAGCAAACTTAAAAGCTGCATTTCCATGGTTCCTATGTGACAGGTTGCCACTACCCAGCACCTTTCTCTTGTTGAGACACTGCTGCAGGAAAAACCATTTAGAACCAGTATAAAGTTCTTGCTAAAGACTGTGACTTCAACACTTGGGTTGTTTTCATCATTACAGTATTTATTTAATTCTAAGAAACAAGTTCTGAGTGTACTTGCTGCAGCCCTTTAGCTTTCAGTTGGTTTCTGGTGTTTTTTTCCAATTAATTTATCACTTCAGATCAAGAACGACGTGGCAAAGCTGAGTCCAAAAGTATTTAGCAGTCTGCTGTGCTGCAGCTGTGTGTAATGCCCTGTAAGCACTGTGTGTTCAGTTATGATTCTCCAGAATCTCCATAAATCTTTTTGCCACTTCAGTATGTGGGAGTATTCAGAAAATGTAAAGAGGCAACTGTTACTCTCACTTGTATCACAAACCTGGGTATATGGAGAACAGTGGGAGAAGAAACCTTGCCAAGCTCTTGCTGAAATTCATTGTCCCATGGCTTCTGTTTCCTATGGAAGCACTGGAACCTGGGTGGGAATATTGCACCAGTTCTCATTGTGGTAACAGGGCTGGAATTCAAAATTGCATCTTGAGGCTTTTTTACCTGTATTCCTCCAGACCAATGAATGACATCAGGAATGCAAGTAATTGGATTTTTCATCCTCCAGAGATGCATTTTGTGTACTCAGCTGAATACACCTGAGTGTGCCTCTTCCCAGATGCCAGTTTTGGAAAACATCTTTGGTGTGGGGGAATTGAATTATGGCAGCTCAGACTGGGTTACCAGCAACTGGCTGACAGTAACTGCAGGAGAGACTGGAATTGTGCTTATTGGCTTTGGCAGGGTGTCTGCAGAGACTGACACTTCCCACAAGCTCCCAGCTTCTGGCACAAAAAGCTACAGGTGGAGGAGAAATGGAGGTTGGGATACAACAAGCTGGGGACTCCTCTGAGAGAGTCTCTAATCAGTTGTGACCACAACTGTTTTCAGTGTCAGAGGAAGCTTTTCTCAGGCTTTATCACTGTGCAGTGTAATCTGCTCAGTCAGGCTGATGCTTTGGCACATCTCCTCTTTGAATGTTTACAAAATGGAGCTGCGATATAATTGGCAATAAGGTTGGTAGTTCAGGTTCTTGTGTGAGTTCTGTTTCATTCTATCCTCAGCCTGTCGGGAGTCAGAATCATCCATTCTGGAGGGGGACTGGTGAGGAGTAGAGCAAAAGAGAAAACTCAGTTTGTTTTGAGTCTCTGCTGCAAGTAATTTTACATCAAAATACACCAGCCTGCAGATGTTGGAGAGTTCAGTGATGAGTATTTTGAGGGGTTACAATTAAATAGATGAGAATTGCATGATAAGAAATCTTTGCGCAAGTTTGTTCTCTTCTTCTGACTTTGCAGTTGCAAATTTTAGTTCTGTTTCACATCACCAATAGTGAAAGCATTAAGGAAATTCAAAGTTCAAGTTTGTAAGACTTACAAATATTTGGTAAGAACACAACTCTTAGTGTCATGACTGCCTATTTAACAACTCAGCAGCTTTGTGTCGCAAATGAATAATGGGAAGGGACAGCA
This sequence comes from Eulacestoma nigropectus, assembly GCA_013397775.1. Classification (NCBI taxonomy): domain Eukaryota; kingdom Metazoa; phylum Chordata; class Aves; order Passeriformes; genus Eulacestoma; species Eulacestoma nigropectus. The sequence continues at coordinate 1,693,563 of VZTE01006658.1, forward strand.
CAGGTGTGTTTTACTTGTGTCTGGTCTGTTGTGCAATACTTCTTTTCAAATCCATGAGAAAGCAGCAGGTTTATTCTCTTTTATGAGCAGTGTAAAGGTAGTTTTTAAAGTTGTGTTTTAAGTCTGCTTCACCGACTTATCCATAATTCTCTGTGACTTTATTCTTTCATTTTATACAGCGCTTCTGTCCTGTATATTTAAACAGTCTGTAGTTTAATGTTGTTTGTGAGGTGCACAGATTATTATTATGCAGGGCAAGTGCCTTTAAAAATGAATTGTAGCATCATTATTGCCTGACTATTACCTTTTCTAAAGGTAGAGAGAACTTGGTTTTGAAAAGCCTTGCTTTTTGTGAGGAGAGGATTTGAAAGAATCCCACTTCAGTTAATTATTTATAGCCTGAAAAATAATATAGCCTTACAATCGCTCTCCAAGCTTTGCTCCACTCCCCATGTAAGGAGAACCAGGAAAATGGAAGTTTCTCTGCAGCTCATGCTTTGGCAGAGACACCCATTCTAAGATACAGCGTTATTATCATGTGTAGCATTATTTTATATTATTAAAATATTTATGGCTAGATACTGGTTTTTCTTCAAAACAATAGAGTAAAAATTCAGTCAAAACTTGTCCCACTGGGTAAGACAAACAACTGGCTAATTTGTTCTTCACACTTTATTCAAATAACATTCTTTTATTTTTACTTTGTTTTGGTGGTTACTGCTGGCTTGGGACAGATCATGAAAGCCAAAATTGTCTCAGTACTAACAGGTACTGAGAAATGTAGGAATATGGAGTTTTCAAAAAAATTCCAAGCAACTTTTTTTCCTGGTATTTAAAAGAAAATGTGTGTTTCTTCTTTACCCAAGGCTTGTTTAGTTTCTCATGAAGTTGGAAACAGTCTGAGTTACAAGGGGACTGGCCACTTGGCTGGAACTCAAATGCCTTGAGTTAGGGTGACGTGTTAAAAAACCGTCAAAACTAGAAGGATGAATTTACAGTTTTCTCTCAACCTTGTAACTAATTGTTTCTCTATATTCAGCTCTTAACCTTGATAATATTTGTTATTTCTTAATATTAAAGAAACATTAATGTAAATAATTTCTTAAATATATAAATTCTCACTGTAGAAAAATTGAGACTCTGCAGTTTGAGGTTATTGCTGGAGATGCCACAATACCCCCAAGTAAAGGGCTGAGATTCAGTAGCTGGGGGTCTTGGCCCAGTGCCTATAGAAACAGAGCATGAAGGAGATCTGCCCAGCTGTGGTGTCTTAGGAGGACAAAATAGTGCACGTATAAAGAGAATAATTATGATATTTGAAAGAAATTCAATCCCATGGCAGAAAAAGTGAGATGATGACACTTTACTGTGCGTTGAGATAGGCAGAGAGAGTGATCTGGTAATGTACTAAAGTATCACATAGACATATTTATCTCCTGCTGGGCACAGTTAGAATCAGATGGATCTTGTGTCTGGTCTGTCCAGGAACTTGTCCAAGGAGCAAAGGTACAATCATGGTTTTAAAAAATAAATCACAAAAGTGTAGATATACATTTCACTCTCCTCTTGGGAAAGGTGATGCTTCACCTTGTTGAGTTTCTAAGATGGTACCACAGAGGGAGAGAGGTGACTCTTTGATGACCTACTGATGGTCACTAAGGAAAGATGAACATCTCTGGACACTCCAAGGGCTCTGAATCTTGCTGGAGAAATGAACACCTTCTCTGGGCAACATAAGCCCATGTCCCAGCGATACCAAGGGCAAAACAAAAGCCTGTTTGTTTCCTTGCCTTTTCCCATTTCAGGTATTTCTTAATCTCTGTACCTTATAACCGATTTTATGTCTTGTAGAAATTCCAATTTTATTTTTAGCTTACAAAGTTGTATTTAGATAGTCAGAGAAGTTAATAATTGATGATATGTCTAATAAATCTGCAGTGTCCTGAGCTGTGTGGCACCTGCTTGTCACTCAGGGTTGGGGTTTTTGTTATTCAGTCTTTACTTAGGGTGGCAGTTTGAAGAAGTTCGGAAGTTGTATTTGGGAACTGCAGTAAGCCTTACTAAAAGGCTGCATGGACATAACTATCTTCAAGAAATTTTTGTATGCTCAAATTATTTTTCCACAAGTGAGGGCAATTAATTTCAAAGACAGGAGACAGAAGACATGCAGCATTCTGTACAAATTAATAGAAACTGCAATTCCTCGTATGTTTTGAAATATGTGAAGTCCTTAGAAAGTAACATGCACGTGGGTTGCATAAGCAGATGCCTATTGCCTTAAACTCACTTTCCCTGTGCTTTCTGATCCTCTTCCAAGCATAAGAATGAGAAATGGCCCAAGTCATTGAGTACTTTACGTGATTGTATCGTCTCTAGTTGGAGAAGAGCAATCTCTGAAGTAGTTACATAATATGGAATATGGCCTGCCCTGTCTCAAGAACAAAGATGACCTTTCTTCGTTTTTGTATCCCTGGGATGATCTCCTGGGGACTGTTAGTGAAATATCAGCAATTTTGTAGTAGTTACTTTCTTCCTTCATTATTTCATATGAGCACTGTGTTGCCTTAATGGCCCTGAATGAGGTTATTTTCAGAAAATTTTACTGGTTTTTGTTTTAAAGAATAACTTCATTGCAAAAGGTCTCCTTGGGAATGGCTTCAGGTTTAATTTGGGTAAGTAGCAATGTGATTCAAGCAAAATACTGAAATGTATTCCTGTGTTATTAAGAAGGCAGGTAAAACATTAAGCAGGTAGGTGTGGTTGTGTTTCACTTCAGACATGACTGGACATGCAGTTTTTCCAATGTTTTCCAGAAAAAAGTTAAACCAGAAACCAAATGAGTACCTTGCCACAAAGCTGAGCAAGGCAGGCAATCCAGAAGCTGTTAGAGGCTTGGATTAGGGTTGTCATACAGTGTGTTAGCTGCATAAAATTAGGTGTGTGTTTCAGGTTTTTATTGGTTGGTTGGTTGATTGGTCTTGTAAAATTAAAAAAAAAAAAAAAACTTGAAAAAAATTGATAGAGTCCACAGAAATGTTGCCATGTGTAATCTGTCAAGATTGCTTTGTTTTTCCCCTAAGTCCAGAAAAAGAGTTATGAGGCAGGAATGTCTAACTGGCAGCCTGAGGGCATGTGTATCCTTGTGTAACAGGAACCGACCTAGTTCAGTGGAAACATCCTTTCCTTTTCTGAAAAAAATAAGTTTCGTATGTTGATAGAGATGTTTGTCCTGGTGTCACTTGTTTTGTGAAGAGCTTCCAGAAAATCACAACATTCTCAGAGCTATTTCTGTTGCAATAATTAAGATTTCTGTTAGCAGACTAACAAGGCTTATTTTCACACCCTTTGCACATCCCTGGGACATTCCACAGGTTTGCACATCAGGCTGTTTCCCCATTTAGCTTGTCCGGAAACACTGGTGTGCCCAAACCTGTGGGGACACCACAGATGCAGGACTTGGAGCCAGCAGCAGGGAAATCATTTGGACAAGGGCTACGTTTGGGTTTTTCCAGCTGCTGACAGCAGCCAGCCCAAACCACTCTGCCAGCCCACTGTCCACATCCTGCACATTTATGTTCTCCAGTTTCTTTGCCACCAAAGAGCCTGCTCCCCACACACTGCTGTGAAATGCTGGACAGTTCTTCAATTCAGCAGAGTGAGAGTTCTTTTTCTGTCTTCGCCCAGATCCCTAGGACTACATTGCTGGTTTCCTGTTTGCATGCTTGAATGCTCTGTTCTTCCAGAGCATCTGTGCCTTGAGCTGTACAACCTGCTAGGGCCGACCTAATGTCCTGGAACTCTCTAATTGCAGCACAGGCAGTTAGACTCTTATAATAATCTGGAAGGGGTAAGGGAGCTCCGCTACTGCTGCTTTACTTCAAATTTCCTCCTTCTCCACTGCCTTATGCATTTGGCATCAACCTATGAACAATATTTTTTCTCTTCTTATTTGGTTGTAACCTTTATATATCTATCTATATATATATATATATGATTTGTAATTATTTGCTATATATTATTTAAATATTTTAATGTTTGTTGTATTTAACAATCTTGGAGGTCAAGACCTTGTACCAAGAAGAAATCAAATATAAGACATTTTTACCTTATGTGGCTAAAGTGCCATTTGAAAAAAGACAAATGGCCTTGGTGTAGTAGTAAATGCTTTATTTTCGTATTTTCTAAATATAAGAAATTCTGTCAGAAAGATATCTTCCTTTTAAGGGAAATATTTAAGAAAAAAATACGTTACTGGGTTCCTGACACTGAGGTCTGCAGTCTAGGAAATCCTATTTTAATATATAAAATATTAGCAATTTCCTTTAAAACAAAAACCAAGCAGAACAAGTTACTGGTTTTTTCTTCTTAATAAACATGCCTTGAAAACTGATGATAATCTAAATGGAAAATTTGATTCCAGCCTCTCTGGAATTCCAGAAATAGTCCCTCTAGCTTCCCAGACCCTTGCCTTAATATGATCATGTTGCAGCCATAATTTGGAGAGTCTTTGACCAGGAACCACACAATAGATCACAAGATCCAGGTCTAGGAAGCTGTAATATAACATTCAGCTCTATGGGTTTATGTTAACTAATATAGGAAAAGAATTTGTTTATAAAACATAGGATAATGATATCAAGATATAAGATATCTCTTAAAACATCTTGGAAGTTCTTTTGACTGTGTGATGGTACCATCTACCAAATGCTTGTTCTGTCCTTCAGCTCTATAGAACCAGAAAGACAGAAAATTACCTGCTTCACAACAGGTCCTTTGGTGTCAGCGGAGAACTGTAACGAGGGTGAATCTACAGACCATGATCTAATACGCTTTTATGAACAGCTTCAGCAGTACAGACCTGAAACTGCTATTAAACCCGATGGCACTAATACAGAAAATATAGTGGGGGTGTAGGTTCTAATGGTTCTAATCATAGCCTTTTTTTCTGTGTGTGTTGTTAGATATGTACTGATGCTCCCACACACCCTGTATTGCACCGACTAGTCATAAAAATAAGAGACTACAAGACTGTTCAGGAGATGCAAACTCTACATATCAGAGGCGTAACAAATTAGATTTCTCTGGCACTCTCATTGATCAAGTTTGCTTTTGTAGGGGTGTGATTCTGCTTTTGTTTGTTTCCTGCTAGGACTGCGAGTCCCTAACACGTATCTACACTCATTATTTCTGTTTGCTCTGTCCGGGAGAAGGTGTTGGCACCCTGATTCCTTAGCAAGACAACCTATCTGAATGAAATCCTAGTTTAGCGATGAGGAAAAATAAATCTCTGCAAATAGCCTTGAATATTTTGGCAGTAAAGCAGCACAAAGAAGTGTCTTTTTGGCACATAGTTGTCATCCTCAGAAGGAGGTCAGATGGTCAGATGACGTGGCACCACAAAAAATTTTGATAATCTTATTTGCAAAGGTGCTGAAAACTGTTTGAAGCCCAGTTTGTGTTTGAGAAGACCTGTTGTGACACAGTGCTGTTACATCCATACTCACCCATTCTTCTGAGGATGGTTTATGTTTGGGGTCTTTTGGGGAGCAAGTTTTAATTTCAGAATAAGGATATAATTTGTTGTCAGAGGGATTTAATGCCAGGGGAGCAGAGGTGCCGCCTTTTACCATCCTGATGTGTTTTCCAAACAGCCAGGAACAGGAGTTCAGTCTTGTCCCATTGCGGTTTTAGGATTTGGAGGCTCCTGGATTGCAGTGATTGAGCAACCAAAGGACAGTCACACTCCTGATGGAGCCTAAGGCAGGGCAGTCTGGAATTCTTTACCTTTTACAGGCTTTTGACTGGTTTTCCTCTTTCTCATTTAAAAAAATGGAAGAAAAATCAAGAGCTAAACTAATCCCTTATTTAGTTATTCAAAGAAATTTCAACCCTCATTTTTATTCTACTTTTATTGTAAGTATATAATAAATCCAGCTTTCAGGCTGGTGCTAGGTTATTAAAGGAATATTCCTTATTCTGGCAGAGCCCAAGGATAATGTGTTAGAATCTCCCTAAAAAAAGACAGATTAGCATATGCACAAATAATTGATGCAGACAATGCTATCTGGGAAATTTCTATCTGTATTTTATTGGAGTATCAGGATTCTTTGTTTCAGTTACATTATAATTGAAATTAAATCAACTGGGACATAAGTGACGTCCCTTGAAGAGACCCCCACCTGAGGAGGATGCACAATTGGCTGTAAGTTGTGGAATACTCACTGGCAGGCACGTGCTGTAATTTTTGGAGTTTTATCCTTTCATCTTTATACATGTGTTTCCACAGGGTTTTCTTTCATGGAGAATTCCCTATGCTTTCTGTTAAACAACTTATCCAAGATTCAGTATGAAAAATTCTCTGTTTTAGAAAGATTTTGGGGTTTGCTATGAATTTTTGGTTTAGCCAGTTCCTCCGCTAACTAAACTCCAAGATTCTTTTCAAGCGTAAAAGTGGAGCCCACTGTTACATAACAATTAAAAACTTAATGAAAGTCCCAACTGGATATAATTTAAATATGAAAAATATTTCAGATACAAATTAAAACTGTTCTAAGAGTCACTAGTTGCTATTAATAAATCCTAAACAAACACAGAGGGTAGACTGGTTAGTGTAATGGATGTGATTTGTTGGGAAATTATTTTTATTGGGCCCTATTTTCTCCGTAAGATCAATTTCTAAGCAAGAGGAAAGTTTCTGGAGTGATATGACTTTCAGCAGTTTTAAGCAGAGCTATTGTGATAAAGCTTTGTTTTAGCCATTCACCAATATATTATATTAGTCTCATCTCTGATCAAGTCATTGAAATTTAATTTAATTTTTCTGTCTTCTCAAAGGGCAGCTGAAAAAGAACAAAATCAAATAGAGTGATTTAGTTCTGGGAATACAGGAGGTGGCTCTGTTTAGTTTTAAGGAAGTGAATCATCATCCAAGACATTTGTCTTCACATTGTGTAAATTTAAAATACATGGCTTAGCAATAAAAGATGTTACTGCACTTTGAAGAGCTTGGCTTGCTCAGTTCTGCTCTTTCTGACCTCAGGGTTGCCCTCCCTTGCAGCTGCTCTGTTCTGCTCTGCAGCCTCCTGTTGCAATCCTGGCTGGGTTGGTTCCTGCTGTTAAGTGTTGCACCTCTGGGCAGGGAACCCTTTCCCCAGCCCTTGTATCACTTCCTGCAAGTTCCCAAGTTGGTTTCCAGTCCTTTTAAATGGAAGAGACTGGCCAATCTTTGTTACAGTCAATAAACCACGGATGGTATTTTTAATCTTTTTCTTTGCCTGTACTTCATGTGTAGCTCCACTGTTTCTCTGGAACGCTGACTGCATCATCTCTAACGTGGGAATGAGTGCACTGGGACCCTTGGCAGGACCAGCCACGCTCTGCCTGCTTGCCTGCCCGTCTGGTTTAGTGGCATCGGGGCAATGCAACAGCACTTGGAATAAGAAATTAGGGAAATGAGCAACCTGACGGCCCTGGGCTACTGGGGTTTCTCAGTGGACATCTCAGGTACTAGGGCAGGAAATTCCTTCTGGCCTGTGGGACCAGGCTGGGAAGTAGCTGAAGTGATTGTGGGAGGCAATCAGTGGGTTGCAGAGGAGGAGGGAAGAAGCTGCACAGACCCTGAAGGAAAGGACGGAAGAGTTCATCTGATAGAGCAGAGCTGAGGATGGGAGTGTGACAGCAGTGCTTAAGTGAGGAGGTGAAACAGATCCTTGTGGTTTTTGACAAATGTGCTCTGGACAAGTTAGTTCTGTTTCTAAGCAATGATTTCTTGTTCCAAATCACAGCACCATAGAAGAATCACAGAATATTCTGGGTTGGAAGGGATTCACAGGGAACATTGAGTTCAACTCTTTAGTGAATGGCCCGTACAGGTATTAAACCCACAACCATGCTCTGACCAGCTGAGCTAATCTCAGTTCCTCTGACCTCACTGATTAATGTTATCCATAATTTGTTTGCAAATATGCCTTCAAGATGAACACAAAGTTAATATTACAGGAAAAGTAGTAAATTACACAAGTGTGTTTGAACATAGACTTGAGCAGAAGTTAAATCAATTACAGCGGAGTGTTCATATCAACCAGAGACAGTAGCAGAAATTCTGGAGTGGATTTATGGCACAAAACCAGCCAAAAAACAAAACCCAGCAGCAGCAAAAACATTGCAGAGAACGAAAAATCTTCTTTTTTGGAATATTGCTGGAAAATCAGCACAAAGTTAAAAATCCACCCCCCTAAAAAAACATAGATGGCAAAGGATATATTCCATGAAAATAAAATTACTTTTATGTCCTACCATGCACCATTATTTTACTGCTTTTATCTATGTATGGAAAAGTCTTAAATGAAATAATACTGAAATTGTTTTGTTTGTCTAACTTGTAACATATCTTAAAATCTGCTGTTACACTCTCACTGCACTCCAAAATTGTTCTATATTATTCTACCTGGTAGTCTTCTGCTCTTATAGTTGTACTTCCTTTTAGCTAAACCTTGTGAATGTAAAGAAAATGGTAGAACAAGCTAAAACAGCCCAGCATGTTTTCAATCAGAAATCCAAGGCTGTCAGCGAGATGTGGAAGCAGGATGCTGTTCAGTCAGCTATAAAACACAAGGAGACAGAACCAATGAACTATATGAATGTATAAATGGAAAATTAAAAACTCAGACCCACTAAGAGTAGATGAATGTTACTGTAAATGAATTATTAGGACGATGTGCTCATTGGCAAGCTCCAAGTCCGTATGGATTGGGAACTATTTCCCATTTCACACGTGATGGATACTCGAGGTTGTTGCATAGCAGCCTGTCCTAATGTTTATGTATTTGTGCCATTCCAGCTAGAAACAGTACATTTTAGGACTGCACATGCATTGGCAGGGACATCTATTTCTGGAGAGAAACAGAACTACTGCATTAGCAATTCACTTGAAATTCTGCTTATTTTTCCTTTCAGACTGGTATTGTTTAATATTTGCATAATATGATCAAGATGTTTGTTTCAACCTCTACATATGCCACAGTTCTCAAGGTTTAATGGGGTTTTCTGAGGAACTGTGGCTTCAAGCTACTGTGGTTCTTTGTGGCATCACTGAGCATCTTCCATACTTGTAATGGTGCTGCTCTTTAGCTCATGACACAGGACAGCTGTGATAACTCAATGATTTTGAGAAGACTATTTTTGGAGACCTTCTCGATAACAGGCTTGTGGTACAACATAAACATTGATGATTTTTGACACTTGATTAAAGCAATTGATTGGTTGGTTAATTTTTCTTTAATTACTCTCAAGATGACGTATTTATCACTTTTCCTCCAGAAAGATGTTTGTACTTTTTTCTGAACAAAAAAACGCAACCAAAACAGAGAGAACTGTTTGGTCCATAGAAGTTCTTGGTCACACTCTTTATGTGTGTTATTTTTACAAGTACTGTTTCTAACATGCAATGAATTTTGACACTTCTGGCTCAGCCTAAAAGGGAGTTCAGAATTAAATCTAATCTATGATTGCTGCAAACACCACAAAAATATTGGATTGTTTGAATAAGTTTCTTTGCCCAATACAGAAAGCCATGTGTTAATCAAGCATGAACCATCATCAGTGAGTGTGGGGTCACAAGTTGTGAGGGTGGTGCAGAGTCCCCTTACCTCACCCTACTTGTGAGGGTAAGCAAAAGGAGCGTGTCCATGTGGTTCTGCGTTTACACTCAGGCTCTGTGTCAGTAAAGTGCTCTATTAAGGAGGGTAAATGCTACTTAAGTGCCTACATTAAATAAATATCCTCCTGAGTCCTTCCAAAAGTACATCTGCATGCGGATTGCCTACCCTGCAGCCACTGAAACACTTCTACTAGATTAGATGAAAATGTAGCTTCACTCCATGTTATTTCTGTTGTTTTTTCAGTGCATTTGCCTCATCCTTGCGCTGCTGCTCTATTTGAAGTTACTACGGCAACCTGTCACCATCTGCTATTATAAAGTGTGCTGGGGTTTAGTTGCTAGGTGTTGAAGTTTGTCATCTTACTCATATGATCCTGATGTTCCTCAGCTGTTTCTTTTCCTGTATATGTTGCATCCACAGTTAATCTGCACTTTTTCAGCAGTGCAAGAGATTCCACTTCTTCCTGCTTGACCTTAGGAAGCCGTTTGTTTTACAGAATAAGTGCCGTTCCTTTTGATGTACTCTGTATATACTCAAGCAAAACAACATTTCTTCTACCTTACCCACTACTTTGCAGTGTTTATACTAAAGCCAGCACTTTAGTTCATTTAAATATGGTATTAATTATCGGGGGTTTTAAGTGGACAGAGAATTTGAATGTTTCCTGGACACTTTCTCCTCTGTTTTATTTTCATTTGACTGCCTATTTACTCGTGTTCCTGCTTCTGACAGCAGTGCAGTGTTCACACTAACAACTTCCTTATTTCTTTACATATTTTTTTAAAATCTGTCAGAAAATTGGATAATTAAAAAAATAGAATTCAGTGCTGCTTCTGTTCTGGGTTCTCTTGCGTTCATAAGGAAATTAATGTATTGAAGTTAGGGAATATTTTGTTAGACCTCTTCATAGTTGTGCAGAGTTGTTTCTGGGTTTTTTTTCTGTTCATATTGTCTCAGCAGTCAAGTGTTTACTTTGATACATTTATTTTTTATCCATTTGACCTAGTTCTAATCAATGTTTTCTGCTGTAATTCACAAGCTAAATCCTAACAAGCCTAAGCACAGCTAAAATGACTTGCTAGGATTCTACCTGAACTTCACCTTGTCTGCCACAACCTCTTTAACACTATTCAATCCCTATGTACAGCGTTTGACTTCATGAAATAAGTCTTTTGATAGACTGTTGTGCGATTCTGAATTTCATCTGCCCATCCCATGAACACGCAGTCCGTGTCCAGGCGTAAGAGCTGGTTCTTGTGCAGAACTTACTGTACTCACAGGCAGCTCATGCTCTTTGCACATTCCAGTAAGAGGCACTTAAACCCCAGAGGAGAATTTCGGGGACTACAGAGATCTTTGCAGGTTTGATCACAGCTGTATAGAGCCCTGTATTATCCTTCAGTTCTGCCAGTGAGAATGGCAGTGCTGGAGGTGCAGGGGCACTTCAGAGATCCGAGGCTGCCTCTGAGAAGCGAATATTTATTGCTGCCATTTGGGGATTAGGAGGGAGGGGCAAGATTTAAACCTATAAAGATGCTAGCAGATGATTTCTGGTAGTTGAGATTGCTGGCAAGAAAATGATTAAAGATCAAACAGTATCTGTATTTTCTTGCTTTACAGTTACAGGAAAGGGATGGAGGAAGTTTTTGTAGCAAACCATCTTTACTGTCACCTATTTCATTATCATTCAGCCCAACTGATGTGAATTTGGCATGTTTGGTGCGAGGTCCTGGTCAGCAAGATGTGATCTTTGCTTATGGCTCTTTTCAAGGCATATCATCTGCTAATTTTAAAATCACCATACACAGTCACTAAAGCATTTGTGCTGTACCGTAATCGCAGACATAGCTAGACACGTTTTTTGAAGTTGGTTTTAACAAAAGAAATAACCTTCTTATAGTCTTTATGCCTTTAAGCATCATAATACCTCTATTCAACACTTGTGAAGAAATGCTGCTTATTTCAAGCAGTGATTATTTAACTTGAGTCTAGAAAGGCATTCAGTGGTGAATGCTTAACTACTAAAAATACGAGCTGCTTTTCGTGTCAATTCTCTAACTTCTGTCGGTAATCTTTTTTCAAAATCGAGACATGAGAAGAAAACCCCCACACGATTTCAGCACTGAATCCTTTGCAATTCATTATTCCTTTCAGCTATGCATTTAACACCACGGCAAAGATTTGTCTGCTCCAGAACTGTAAAAGTGAAGTACTACTGCAGGAAATCCAGCATTTCTTTTAGAAGAGCATCAGTACCCGAGAACACACGATTTCTTACCTCAAAGCTTTTGCTTTACCTGCAGAAAATGAGTCTTCTTAGCCTTAAAAAGTAGGCAAGGCTCTCACTAGCACTAAGGTTACTCCAAAAGAAGGTACGACAGGTCCTTTAGGTTGTAATTTCACTCTTTGTATGCAAGAAGTGCGCTGGGTCTGCTCACGTAGGAATAAATAAATAAAGCCCCGGCAGCGCGAACCGAGCAGCAGCTCGTGGAGGGAAGTACAGGACCTCTAGTGGCCACAGGCAGCAGCTGGGGCGGGGACGATTCCCTCCTCTGGAATGGGGACAAAATGGTTGGGTGCGACAGAGCAGCCAAACCCCCCGCGCCTTTGGCTCTGATGTAACCGCGGGACAGAGTCAGCCCGAGCGACACCGCGGGTCTGAGCAGCGCCGTGTCCCTGCCCAGCTCTGGGCAGTCCCCGAGCCAGGACAGCGAAAAGATTCAAGGAAACCTAGAAAAGTAGTTTGCGTGCTCATCGCTTTTGTTGTTCGAATAAAATCAGAGCATTGAAAGCAGGCTCGCTTTTAAAACAAGAATTAAAACATCAGCAAATTAAAAGGAATCAATAAGGAGGAAGCTTAACAGTCTTAAAGGGAAACTGCAAATCATTGAACTCGCTATTATTGCTTGGGAAAGGAACGACTTTGTGACTTTCAGTAACTTACAGTGAAAACTCAGGACTGGAAATCATGTTATATCTTTCAGCAATTTGACTTAGGAATTCAGAAAGATTTAATACTTCCTTTTGAGGAAGTTTGAAAGAAGTTTTGAGATATGAAGGTCATAATGTTCTATAGAAGTTTAAGGGTTCTGTAATTGCTGGTTAAACACCTAGTGTAAAAAAATAGCATTTCTTGCACTACTTCTTCCTGTGAATAATGGAATTATTAGAAATTTTTGATTCTAACGTATTTTCTTCCTGTGAATTCCTAATGGCAGAATCGTGGGGAACATCACTTGTCTTTTAGGGGTCTTAAGGTGATATTGAGTTGTACTTTATATAAAAAGTTTTCTTGTCACAAAGTGTTTTCCATGTGGTGTCTCATTAATGATGCAGCTTTCTCACAAGAGCCTGTCCCTTGCCAAGGCAGCTTTTGAATAATCCTTTTGGAGTTCTTAGTTTGTTTCTTTCATCTGGGCTTGCAAAAGTTTGAGTATTATTTATTTTTACATACATAAAGGGATTTTTCAGACATTTTGCATACTTCAACTTTCGAAATAGTACAGTCCAATATCTTAAGTAATCCACAGCTGTTGATTCTGTCTGGTTTGCTTTCAGAGTCATTTTGTGGCATGCATGACAGCGATCCTAAACCAGATGAACGACCAGCATTATTCAGTGTACATTGAAACTTTCCAGACAAGTTCGGAACTAGTGGTGAGTACTAAGTGAGCATGGAGTTGAAAGTTACAAGTATTTGATTTCCTGTGAAAAATCAGTAGATTTTTTTGGAATTTCTTGTCTAGTTCTTCCTAGAATGAATTCTGTTTCTGTACATTTTTTGTCTCTGTGTTATTGCACTGCCTCCCTCTTCTAATGGTGGCACTGAACAACACTGAATTCAGAATTTTGGAAAGGCACAAATGTCTCTGTGTATCCTGGCACTGAAGTGGGGATGTAATGATCCAGAATAAGTAATGGGATCTTTGTGCTGTACTCTCTTGAGGAAGGGGAAAAGAAAAAGAATAAATCCACAACAAAACAACAGCAAAACTTATCCTCAACTAGTTGAACATTCCCTCCCCACTTCACGTGGGGTGATCCATTTTCCCTTTCATTTTCACTATCGAGTCTACTCCTGCTGCAGATAACGTTGTAAGCTAAGTGCAATAAACGCCCTATTCTTGTAGTGCATCCTTTTATTGCAATTGTTTCTGCCATAATTTAAAGGTAGTTCAGGTACATTGTAGCCAGAAGGTTTCCACAGTCCTATGTCTGTCCTTTTACACTCGTGGTGTAGCTCTCAGGTAAGTCAGGGTAGTGGCACAGGTTTGGATTACATCTACAGTTAGTCCACCGAGGCAATATCTGCACTTGTCAAGAGCTGATCACTTTCCTTCCTTTCTTAAACCCAGAGTGGTGCCCTAACTGAAATTTTAAATATGGATTAAAAGGAGTAAAAAAATAAAAAATCTTATATTATTCAAATTTGTTCTTTCTTTATGCATAGTGAGACTAATTAATAAAAAATACCAAACTTTACTCCAAATACTACAACTTTTTCTTTCCATTCATTTATGCCTTCTATTTTCCTAAAAACCCTGCATAATGACTTCAATGTAATGGCTTTTAGCTTCCATTTGGAATCTGAGACTGCTGTTCTTCAGGACTTTGGCTCCAGTCTCAGGTTTACTGGTATCACCAGGAATTCTTCTCTTGACTTCACTGAGAGCAAAGTGGAATCCCCCCATCTTGGCTCGTTAATCACACAGAAACTCTTCGAGGTGTGTGTTACACAGCCCCAGCCTGACTGCGTTTTGTTGTTCCAGGACTTCTTGATGGAAACGTTCATAATGTTCAAAGACCTCATTGGGAAGAATGTTTACCCTTCGGACTGGATGGCCATGAGCATGGTGCAGAACAGGTAAAGAGGGGCTGCAGGACCGGTGCTCCTGTTCTGGGTGCTTGTGGAGAGTGATTCATTTCATATCTTACAAAATATTTCTCAGTGCAGTCTAGAATTACTTAATCATTCCAGTCTGGGGAATGCCGAGAAGGTCACCTGAAATAATCCAGTAAATAGCTTGTTGCCTGTGCCTTAAGTCCACTTAAAATGGAAAGGGAAAATTATTTACTTTTTTTTTTTTTTTATTTGGGTGTTACCTTTACACCTGAACTTATTCTGGCTTCTTGTTTTCAAAGAAACACTTTGAGTTTAGATGCTGGATTGCATTATGAAGTGAATACACCTTTTAAGCAAGACTTCTGTTGACAGTCACTTGTACTATCTTTATTTTAGTTTCGCAGAGATGGTGGTAGCACTGAGTTTTCTAGAAGTTGCAGAGGGACTGGGCTAGGAGTTAAGTGTCAGAAGTGCATAGGTCTGAATGAACTTAGTCCACAGATGCTGTTTACTTGAAATGTCACAGTTATACAATTCTTCCACTTTTACAATATACAAAAAGAAAGGACAGTAAAGGATCAATAAACTTGATCATCTCCTGAGAGTGCTCAGTCTTGAGGAAAAGATTTGTCAATAAAATTTACAGTTTTATGATATCAGATTTTGATATTGGATACATTTTAATCTAGGATTTGAGTGGAATGATGTTAAATGAAAAGGTTGTTTGGGGCTTTTTTTGCATTCTGTGATTAAAAAGTGAAGATTATGTTCTAGTGGGTAGTGATGGTTCTAGTCAGGTGTCCAAACCTCATTTTGTCACTCATAGGCACTAATGAAAATGCAGAGGGATCCCTGACCCCTCTTCTGAGGTGGGCAGGTACAGATGTGCTGGTGGATATGTAAATTCAGGTAATATTTTGTACATTACAGTAGCTTCATCCCTCTTGTTTTTCTGTCTGAGCCAGCCTTTGGCCTATAAGGAAAAATCTAAGTCCATGCATGTTCTTATGTTTCTGCTGCTGTGATTGCAATTAGTTTTGATGTAGCAAGGAATACTCAAAAAAAAATATCAATTTGGTACTAAACTACCTACAGTCATCTGGCACATGTCAGCACATCAAACCTTTCACGTGTAAAACTGTCTAGAAAGTGCTGTTGACACCTGCATTATCCACAAGTATAGGAATATTTTATTTTATAAGGGTGGGAAGTGTCTGTCCTTGGTCAAGGAATGTCACTGGGGCTTGGGCTTCACCTGGTGGTGTCTGTATTGCCTCAGGTCCTGACAGTAAAAATTGCACTGGGGGACTGTATGTGTGTTCATATGCCTCCTAATGACTCTGAGCTCTGTGGACAAGTTGTTCCAGGCAGGTTTTGTTGCTCTAAGCTTTATCCTGTGTAAAGAAATAAGTCAGCATTAAAAAAAAAATTGTTTAGAAGCTATTTAATAGTTCTCCTGTAAACACATTGCTTACCTACCTAAAATGACTTGGCACTGTTTATACTCCTTGATTATGTTGCTGTTCTCTGGAATGCATAAGGAAATGAGTTATTGATCTTACTTTATGTCTTAATTTTATGTTATATCAACAACTGGGAGGGAGGATTTTTATCAGTCTTTATAGAAATTTGGTTATGTTTCTTTCTTTTTTCAGGTTTTGGGGGTTTTTTTGAGGGAATGGGTGTTCTACGAAATAAATTGAAGACCAATTTAGTTTTCTAGATTTGTCTTGTTAACGTTCTTTACCACAAACCAGAGAAGTAGCAGAGAAAAAGTCACAGGGGATCAGGCTTAGGTCTCTTATAATAACACCAAGAGAAGAAAAGGAAATTAAAACAAAACCCCAACAAACCAAACACAAAAAATATCAGCACAGTGCAGGTTTTGTATTCTTAATTCCCCTGTTGTGAACAGGAGGCTCCATGCAGGCTTTCTACTCTCTGGAGGAGGTGTTTTACCTCGAGTCTCCCCTTCCTGCATTTGCAAAGAGCTTGGTTAGGGCTGTGGGGCACATCTGTGGTGTGTGGTGTAACCTGGCCAGTGGCAGGGTGGAGCTGGTGGCACTTGTGCCCTCCGGGTGTGCAGCAAAGCCTGGCAGGCTCCCCTGCATGATCGTGTGTGTTTTGTAGCTTGCAAGAAAACTGGGAATTGGAGGAGTTTTGCTGTAGGAGGGACTGCAGCACAGAGATGTGAAATTAGTACAGAGAGCAGAGGAAAGGGAAGAGCATCACCAGGACTGCAGGTCTGGTCCTGTTCGCTGAGCAGGCCACTCCAATTCCTGTCATATGGAAGTACAGACAGGCAGTGCCTGAACGATATCAGGGATATTTCAGTTAAAAGTTTGATGTCTGGCATAGATGGGGGCAAACAATGAGAGAATGGCTTCTTACAGGGTCCAAAGGAAGGGAGAATGGCCACATTCTTGTCCAGAAGAAACTCTGGTGAATGAGTTGAAAGAATTGGAGTAGAAGCTTAATTGATCAAACTTACAAACAAGCTCTGCCTGTATCAGGATGGAATGATTTAACTCAAATTACTTTAAATCACCATTATGAACATCATGCTCTCTTTTTCCCAAGCATGCTCAGGCTCCCAAAGCACGTTTGAAGGAGGCAGAGGCTGTGTGTACTGGTCCCACTGGACAAGAAGTATTCAATGAGTAACAGAGAATGAAAAGAGGGAATGAAACAATGAAATACCTTTTCTTTTTCCTGTTTCCCCCCTTTCCATTAAGAGCAAGATGGAAAAAACACTTTTTTATGGCACACGAGGTGATACAGAACACTTTGGGAAACAGTAACATCATCATTGAGGTCATGAGGATATAATATCTGAGTTATTTTTGTGATCCTCCATGGTGGATTTAATTAACTTTTGTTCTAATTAAAGTTGCTTACTGCTTTCTTCTTATTAGTTGCTACTCTTGTATGTGCACTTTATTCCACTCATGACACTTAGATATTGGCTATTAACTTATTAAAAGCAGTAATTCCTAAGTACATGGCATTTGTGGGGAAATGCTTGGCTGGTTTAGGTAATACCATATAGCCTGTTTATCTTTCAGTTGTTCATAATTTTAATTTAGAGGGATATAATTTCTCCCAAGAAATTAATGTACTTTATTGTCAACAAGAAGTGTGTGGGGAGTCAGATTCACTGAGTAAAAGGAAGAGTTAGCAGGGTTAGCAACTGCAGGGAAAGTGTTCACATCTCTTTGCTTGTCCTCTGGGCTTTGAAATGGTAATTCCTCACAGGGAGGCTGAAAGTATTTGATCTTATCATAATTAGTACCTGGGATCAGTTGGGTTGGTGTCCAGTCTGAAGTGGCTCAGTGAGCACTTTGATTGTTTGCATGTCCATTTGGGTTGTTTTTTGAACTTGCTTACGTTATATTAAGGTATTTAAAAATAAATGGAAACAGTGTTTCACCAGCACATTTCAAGGTCAGATCCTACTCACTGAAAAAACTCCTGCAAGATAACACTGTAGGGTATTTTCTAACACCAGTAGTTTGGCTTTTTCTAAAATATGTTTTCATTACCTATGTATCTGAGTGTTTTCAGACATCTGGCAGAGTCAAGTCTTCCCCAGTGCTTTTTAAGTCTAACTTGAAAGGTTTAGCGCTGCAGGTATTTGGCAAAAGAGCTGGAATTGTTGTCAATTTTCTTTCATTATACATACTAAAAATAGCTGCTTACTTGCTGATGAACTGCTTTGTAGCACCCTCCAGACGTGGTTCTCATGGAGCTCACACTCGAAGCACTGTTATTAATTCAGCCAAAGCTCACTGTGGCTTCAAATCAGTGCCACCTGCAGCCCCAGGCACCTCAGCAGTTCTCAGCCTGCCAGGGCTGTGGGTTCTCTCGGTGTCCTGGTCCTGGCCAGGCAGCAAAGGGAGGCAGAATAAATTCCTCTTTGGTGCCCAGCAAGGGACTGCAGGGGCTTCTCTTCAAGAGAAAGACAGGAGGGATTCCAGGCCTGGGTTTTGTTGGGGTTTTTTTGGTTTTTTCTTTTCATAGATCATCAGAGAATGGCTCTGTGACTTCTGAAAAACTTGTTTTCCACATACGTATGCATGTTCCTGAACACAGCCTTGGAATAAGTGTCCAAGGCCTGGTTGGACAGGGCTTGGAGCAACTTGGTCTAGTGGAAGGTGTCCCTGCCCATGGCAGGGGCTGGAATGAGATGAGCTTTAAGATTCCTTCCATCCCAAACCATTCTGTGATTTGATGAACTCAAGTTGAAAGGGAGAAAAACCTCAAATTAATTAAAATATTTGAGCTGCTTCTCCATCTTCTATTTATCTGTTGGTGGAAATAAAAGCCTGTCATATTTTAAAAACAAACAAACAAACAAAAAACCCAAACCAACCCCCAAATGAATAGTTTAGGTTAGTTTTACCCTGAAAGCTGATTCATTTATATAACTAAGGTTGGATGACGGTGTTAGGGTTTATTTTGTGCAAATAAGGCAGAATTTAGAAGGCTGATCTGCTGCATACAAGTAACTCTTTTCTTTGATCTTATTTTCCTCTGCAACTTTTGACTGATTTAAACATCTTCTTATAGAAATGCAGTTGTTTTTATAAGGGCTTGAGTTTTCAGGGGAGCAGAATGCATTTATACACAGGCTTATGGCATATTACAGAACTTTGTAATTTTAATGTATGAAAAAATATGTTAAGCAACAAGTATAAATGTCTAATGCAAATACTCTTTTATGCACAGGTGCAGAAAAGGGTAAATAAGGTATTATAACAAGTGCAAACAAATGTTACTGTTTAGTCATTGATTTAATTGTGTACAGTGATAGGATGTGTCCTTGGACAGTTTGGTTTTGCTGTGAGACTAAAAATGTCCTTGCTGGAATGCAGCTTCCCTGTTAATATAAAGTCCCTTCCAGAGGGAAATTTATTTCTTTCTTGTTTTCCATGTATTTGGTACACAGTGCCTCAGTGTTCTCAGATTTGTATCTCCTGTCCATTAAATCCAGGCTCCTCTGTTTCCTCATTGTCTTTCTCAGTCTCTACGAAAGTCAGCATTTGTAATCGGGCGGATGACATTAAGTTAGTCCTGGGGCAATGGGGTGAGGCAGGTGAGAGCAGAGAGAGTTGTTTCCCTGTGGGCTGTGCCTTTCCCCCAAGGAGAGTTCCCCTTCCAGCTGTGGCTGCTCCGTTCGTGCTCTGCTGGCAGCTCCAAGCCTGGCACAAAGAGTCCCTTCCATGTGCAGGTGCCTGTCTCTGCCTGTGCCGATGCCACCCTGCCTTTCCAGAACCTGCATCTTCCTAATACCAGTACAAGGTGCTTATTCTGCACTAGCTCTGCATGTTGCTGGTGGTTATCCATGTTGTGGAATTATCTGCTTACCAAGAATCTGAACACTTAATTATGTAGTGGCTGCAGCAGATAATCGGCTCAGCAAGACAGGCTGTTGCCCATCGTGGTCATGGTACAGAGTGGATGCCTGGGAGGTTTTAACTGCAGTCATTTATTTAGTCTTTTATCTAAAAATGCGGAGAGAAAACATGCAGGGAGATATCCCATTCCCACTCCCACTGCAGTGTCTCACCTTTCCTGATATCAGCTGCTGGGATGCTCACACTCCTAGACTAAGAGCTCTTTGAACTAAAAGAGAAGTCCTCAGTGGAGAGAACAGCTCAACACACAAAAAATCTTGATAATTTGATGTTCTCAGAAAGTCAGTGAGATAAACTGTTACTTTCCTAAAAACAGCTTTGACTTGCAGAGAGAAATCCCTAAAGTTCTTTGCTATGTGGCCTGTTATAAAATACTTTTGTATGTTTTCAAGTATTTTAATTTTAATAAAACATCTGGGGATTAAAACAACGAGGAGTATTTTCTCCTCTGTTGAACATATGTGCAAATGAGTAAAAAACATTGAAGAGATTACCCACACAAACTGTCCTATGTCACTACAGAAAAGACTGGCAAGTCAATATTCATAATTTTCATCAGTTGTAAGTGCAGTTGAGCAATCTTTCTGTGTTCCCCTTCCTGAGTAACTTTGACCAGAACTTCATATAATTAGGGATTTTCAGAAAATAAAATATATGCAATTTCCTTGTATTTAACATTATTTTGAACAGTTAATTTTCATATTTTTTACAAGAAGCATCACAAAATAACCCTGCTGGTGTATTATGTATTTGCTGCATAATCATCTCTCTTAAAATTCATAATCTGCTGGTTCAATGCAACGAAAATCAGTGGAAGAATGGAGAAGTAATTTCACAACATCAATTCAAATTTCCTTCAAAAGTGAAGGCTGTGGGAGTTTATTAGTGTGTGACATCCTGACACAACCATGTTAAGACATTACATTCATCTTTAAGAACCGGGTTTCAGCTTTGTGTCTGATTCCCATTCTTGATCTAGGACTAAAGACAGCATGTGATTGTTAATTTTTCCATTAATTCAGAATGTTTCTACTATGCAAAAAATTGTCTGGAATGCACAAAAAAGCAAAGGAGACAGAAGCGAGAAGAAACTCACAATATAAGCAAAATTACTGAAAGTAATGATATACTGAAACGTCTCGAGCTGATTTACTTAGAGCCCATTCTGACAGTTCTTTGTACGCTTCATTTTCAAGCTATGAAGTTTCTTAAAGCATCCAAAACATCCCATTTCCAGGACTTTGGCATAAAATGTGCACCTAATATGCAGACTTGAAAATGTATTTTGGTTCCTAAATGAGAGCTACACAGTGTTTAAAGCAGGTTTGGGGTAGATGCTGAAGGAAAAGCTACACACGAAGAGCCTGTTGGCCAAGTCAAGGGTCTCACATGGAGACTTGGCTTGTCTGGCACAAAGCCACTGCACATTCCTGCCTTCCTCTGGGAGTTCATTGTGCTGCTGTCAAAGTAATTGACACATTACAGCGTGCAGTGTTCTGGATGCTTGGCATAGCTGTTTAATGTAAATTTCCAAATAATGCTAATAAGAAAAAAACAATGTATAATTGAGACAAACCCCAATCTTATAATTGAGACAAGAGCAGCCAGAGCACAGCCATTTTGAACCAGTTGCTTTCTGATGGTGTTATTTAGTTACACTCTGGGTGTACGTTGGAAAAGAATTTAGGAGCATGGCAGTTGCTTTATCATTAGAATTCAATATGAATGATTCAAGAAATTATTCTTCAGTCTGTAGTGAAGCTGAGTTGACACGAGGGAGAAATACGATGAAATTATACTCCTTTCTTTGCGCCACTGGCCATATTTTTCCAGTTACCATGGAAGTGGATTTCTCCCCAAGTGTTGCCATTATTGTGCTCTTCATAACTCGATTTCATATAGCCATGAGGTTTTTAAATATTGTTTCCATCTTGCATTACCCTTCATTTCTAAATCAATGATTGCCATGTTATTAGGAGATAATTTCTGCTGTTGCTTTGTGAAGATTTTTCTTATTACCTTTTCACCTGCGGTACACGCGTGTTTTAGTCTCTCCTGTCACACTGATTGCTTGTTCTGTGTATTTTGTACCATCCAGCATTAGTTCATAGTTTCCATTCACTGTTTCAGTCCTTGACAATGATCAGCACTGGGTTTTGGCTCTGACCCATTCTTTGAATCTTCTTATTCTCTGACATGTCTTCTTCTGCATGTTCTGCACACAACAAGGAAGAGAAAAGGTGACGGAAGCCTACAGGAGAATCATTTGACTTCAGCTGTTTTTCCCTTGTGTTTGCTTTATGTTACAGTACCCATCAGGTGTCTTCTGCGCAGCATTTTATGAGGATGATACTAAGAATTTGATATAAATTATGTACGAGTATTATTTTGGCTTTGCTATTTCCTGCTCCAGATTCCATAGAATTGGCATAATGGCCAAACCTTGTCTATCGTAACTCAGAAAAGATCTTTAAAAATAATAGTCAGTACATCCTCCAGGGTTTGCAAGAACTTCCCTCATATTCCTCGTCTGTTGAAGCAGAGGATTCACAGATGAAAGAGCTGATTGATCAGTTTTGGGGATTGTAAAAAACGCTGAAGTTAGTGTAACTCCTTCTGGCTTGAATTTTGGACCAAACTCTCTAAGGAAAAGCACTTAGGGTTTGTGGGAAGAACTTCTGAATTGTAAAAGCTGCCTGGGCCTTCACTGGCTTTTAGATGTGACTTCTTGAAGTCCCATATATGCCACCATTTTAATGGTTTCTTTGAATAAGTTTTCATAACACAGGAAATACAGTCTTTTAAGCTTTCTTTTTCTGCATCTGATTATCCAGTAGAAGTTTGTACTTGATTCATTTTTTCCACCTGTCATTACATCAGTGCAGTCATGGCTTGAGGAGACATAGCAAGCATGAGTTTGAGTTGATGCTCATAAATACCTAAGTGAATTCATTCAGCCTTCACCTCAGTATCTGGGTTACTCATCTCAGAGTTGAAGCAGTGAACTCTCAAATTTCAGAGTCATATGAACCTGAAAAGACATTGAAGAGCATCTCACTGCAGCTGGGCACTGCTTTAAAAGAATTCATGTGTAAGAGTCTGAGGAAAGGTCTATTTATTATTTTGGAAATGTTTCTGATGCTGTATCTGATTCATGCACCTTTCCCAAAATAATGTTGTGGACCCAGAAGTGTTCTTTGTTTGGAACAAGGTGCAGGAAAAGGCCAACTTTTGCAAAGCCACATAAGAACATTCAGTGTGAATTTAGTTTTTTTGTTTGGGGTTTTTTTGAGGGGAGTGTTGTTTGTTTGTTGTATTAAATCTTCTCTTTGCTTTATGTTGCAAGAAGCTGATGTAACAATTCTAACTAGCTTGCTAAAAATAACTTGGAGTTGCAGACCTGAATTTTAGGTTTATTACCTATTTACACTTCAAAAACAAGGACAACATGCAGACCGGTTTCACTGTTAGACAAAATCATCTTCTTCTGAGAAATAGCCTTGAAATCCTATTTTGATTAATATGTTGTTTACGAATACAGAATTCTTTCCTTGCTCCATCTCAATCCCTCTGTTTTATTTTGAGGGAGAATCAGCTTGAAATCAAATCTTTATCTAAGGGTGACATGAATTTCCAATTTTGTCTGTCTTAAATTATTTCTCTATGTTACTTAAGCTACGGTTCTCCCCTGTTCACAACAGACATCTAAGTGTGTGAAACTGAGTATAGTTGCACAGGCTTCTATTCTTCGGGCTCTCTTTCCAGCCAAAATTTTGAACATGTGTCTCTGACAATACAAAAAAGTAAAGCAGAAGCAGCAGGAAATTCCGAGAGAGAAAGGAAACAGGAGCAGTTGAACCATGGCAATTTTGTTGCTGTCCTAAGCCAAACCCTGCCTTTTTATAGCCAGGCTTAGCCCAGAGACTTTGGTCTTCAAAGATCTTCCATAAATCTTCAGGCCCAAGAGTTTTCTATGAGCTGTACATTAGAAGCATCAATCCTCACAAACTCAGGAAATATCACGGAAGTTATTGTGGGTAAAGGAATTTCAGCAATTTTAGATCACAATTATTTAAACTGATGAGAAATTAATTCTGTAGTAAGTGACTGTAGAGAAGTTATTGTTTAATTAAAATTAATGGAAAATGTGACAATTTAATTTAAGTCTTTAAAGATTAGTGTTTAAAATTATATTTTCTCTTGTTTTCATCAAAATCTCAAACTGTTTTAGAAGAACCTGTTTAGTTTCATACTTGTGGCTACTTAATTAATGCCCTTTTTGGTGAAAGAAGAGACTGAGGCAGGACAGTGAAATCATTGAGGCATTGGCAGGAGCCAGGAATAGCAGTCAAACCTACTGCCTAAGTGACTTCCAATGACAGGAATAGATACACCCTTTAGGCAAAATACAAATGCATGAAAATATTTGGAACTTGACAGCCTGGAAATATTGCATGCTCCCTGAAAATGCGTCATTCCAGTCTGTCAGATAAAAATATTTGTGAGAGCAAAAGGGATATTTACAGAAGACGGCTTACATATAATTATATTGTAGAGAAACCTGTAAATATTTTTAATATTTTCCATGATTTCTACTGAGCATTAAATACCTCAGTATTTCTCAGGTGTCCTTGAGGCTCGGTCTGTATGGCTAAAAGGAAATCACAAGCTCTTCACAAAAACTTTTATTATTACACACAGTAATATGTCCATATTATGAAATAGATTTCCACTGATAAATTTCATGTTTGTTTCAGTTATGGTTATTTCTGCTCTATCTTGCATGCTAGTTGTCTTTAAAGAGCAAAGTACCAAAAAATGTGGGATTTTTTTTATTGCAAGAAAAGTTATTAGCACCATACCAGAGTCTATCTAAACTGGATATTTAGGTGATGTGTTTCACCACGGTGTTGGAGTAGTGTGGAAATGCACGGAATTTGGGAAGTTAAAAAGCCTCAGAAATGGAAGATACCCCCTCCTACTCCAGCCAAAAACTCTGAGTGAAGGGAAATGCTCCTCCCTGAGCAGCTGGAGCTCAAGAACTTGCTTATGTGAGTTGGCAAGAAGTAAACTTTGTAAATCAAAGGGTCTCAAGCAATGCAGAGCTACGGAAAAGACACAACACTGGCCTTGACCTAAAATTCCTGTTCAGAAGAATAATGATGATGATGACACAGAATAACGTGTCTGTGATTCTGCTGAGCTGTGTGGGGTTTTGTGCTGTCTAAAATAAATCACTCTTTTAGAATCCCCTTTTTTTTGGAACATCTTAAACTATTTGTGTCAATACCAGGCAGCTTTGGGGAGATAAATGTCCCCATGTGAGTGGAGCGTCAGGGAAGAATGTGTTCATTTCCATGTGGGCAGTGTGGGGCAGTTTTCAGCGGGAATCACATTTAGGAGTTGATCACATAAAGGTGGCAAAGCAAGTACAATAGCCTGGGAAATGGCCGTGGGGCCCAGGGCAGCCCTGTGAGTGTGCACGGGGTGTTCAGCAGAGCGGTGATAGCCTGCAAGGGCAGCACTGGGCAAAATTAGATTTCTTGAACTGGAGGAGATTTGATGACACTTGGCTTTTCACAAATCAGCCCCTTAATTCAGCTGGCAAGATTAGCTGAGCCAGTGCTAGGAGATGAGATCAGAGGATGCCCTGGACCATTGGGAGGAAGCTCAGCTGAGTGTGTGGGATGATGCTGTGGAGTGACACAGCACCATCAGAACTCTGTTACCTCCCCCTGCCACAGCTCCTGCAGCCTCCCTCCGGTCACCTCAGCAAAAAGGACTTGGCAAGATGTGACAACATGCATAATTACTGAATTTCCTTGATCACATCAGCAATACAGGGGAATGTTACACAGATGGAAAGAAATTCTTCTTTAGGTTTCCACAAAGAATATTTACCTCCTGGAGAACCTCACCCACAACAAGAGATTTCACTCCAGCCAGTCACTGCTTTAATGAAGCAGGGAGCTCCTTTGGGTGATTGTTCAGTGGTTAAGTGGGATTCCGTGTCGTAAGCCTGCCAAAAGCCGAGCTTTTGCTTTACCTCCCTCATTAAGAAACTGAACTTAGCCCTTCTGATTTTTTTTTTTTTTTGTGATGAGACTAAAACTCCTTTCCCTGACAGTTCTGTTTCTCCAGTGGCTCACAGACAGCTGCCAGGGGACCAGTGTAACAACAGAGCTTGTTTGCTGTGTTCTACCAGCCTCCAGTGACCAGTGGCATTTAATTGTCCTCCCTTCAGTTTAGTCTTTGATGTGCCTAGTCACTTCTGAGCCAGTATAAAATTGAGGCATTCGCAGCATCCCATAGCAATGAGCTGCAGAGTTGAGCAAGATTAACACAGAACCTGGGTTTGCCTATTTTGGACGCACATTCTGGTTGTGTTCAGTGCTCTCTGATGCTTCTCAGAGAAGCTGTGAGCATTCAGTCTCTCATCTCCTTGGTACATTGATTTTATAGATCCTGTCACCTCCCTCCTCAGTCACGCCGTGTCCCTGACTGAGGATCATTCCTGTGTCACATTTATTTGCTTGTTTTCTTCTCTCTTGTTTCTCTTTCTATTTGTTTATCCTTTTGAGATGGGACACTAAAACACCACAGAGAGTGCAGCACAAGGACACAGCATTCCTTTGACAGCCACATGTGGATATCCTGCAGTTTCTTAATCTTTTTCTATTAATCCTAATTATTGAATTATTACTTTCACTGATGTTACTGATCACTGAGATGGTGGGGATTTCTGGACCTGGCTGTTACAACTATTAGATCTCTTTCCTGACTAGGAATATCTAGTTGACAGCCAATCATTGTATTTGAACAATTAGGGTTGGTTTTCCCTTGTGTTCACCTTTCTGTTTTCCCCTACAGTGCTTTCCATAGGAATATTTTCACTTAATAGCTTTAAAAAATTTACCTATGAAGTGGAGGCAAATGATCACTTTCAGTCAATTTATAATTTTGAAAACAACTAAATTATTTAAATAAACTTCATAAATATTTAAAGATACAATTGATTTTTGTTTTACAAATGTCCCACGCTGGGAAGTCAGACAAAGCAATTAGCTTTAGAAACATGACTTAATCATGCTGCATTAATCAAGAGCTTAAATAGGTGATGCTTTTCAGGATAGAAGGGTAATATTCATGCTCTTACTCTTGGAAGAAGTAACTGTATAGGATTTTGAATGTGTATTTTCACTGTTTTGAATGTTTTTATAATCCACCTGGGGAGGAAGCTGGGCAGAGGTGTTGTCCTGCCCCCCCCCATAAGAGAGCTAAGAAACTGCAGTTAATATCTTTGAAGTGGCAAAAGTGCCGTGGCAGCTCCTAACTAATGATGTGAGCACAGGAGCTGTTTCAGCTGTCAAACCCCTGAGAAGAGGCGATGCCACCCTCATGAAAGATCTGGGTTTGGCAGAAGGTAACACTGGGTTTGAAAGAGTTGCTCTCTTTTCTCAGGAATGCAGTGTAGTGTGCAGCAGAGGAAACAAAATTCTACTGTCTGACTTTTCCAGCAGAGGTGGAGAAACTTTTTGACAATTGTGTAATTTTTTTTATGGGTAACACTATAAATCCTGTGCCACTGGATAGATTGTCACCTGCTGTGTTCAAGTGTGGGTGAACTCTGATGCTCCCAGTGTGTTCAGTGCCAAATCTGCTTCCACCAATATCATACATGGTGGGTATTGATTGCCTGAGGTTACATTCATTTATCTGTATCACTGCTTTTCCTTTTTAGGGTGTTCTTGAGAGCCATCAACAAATTTGCAGAGACAATGAACCAGAAATTTTTGGAGAACATGAATTTTGAAGTCCAAGTAAGTATTTAGGGTTTTTAGCTGAGCCAAGGCAGTACGTGCAGGTCTGCCCGAGCCCCTCCTGGTGCTGTGCCCCAGTATCAGACAGGCTGTGGATCTGAGTGGGGCAGGACCATCTTCCATGTGACATCAGAACCGCTCTTTGACTATTTATGATAAGGGACCCTAGCAGGGTATTTTGTTCTGTGACTCTGTTCAGGACTGGCAAGCAGAAAACTCCTTCTTTTTTCTTAGCCAGCCAAGTGCGCTCAAAGTCAATCTCAGATGTAACACACGGAGCGTTTACAATGCCAGTGCTACACATATAGGACAGAAAGAGTTTAACTTTGCTGATTCCTAGAGTATTTAGCACTTAGAATTTATTTTTGATTTGTAGTCTTCCCTGACAAGTCTATCTTTATTTATGTATTTTTGTTAGTTCTTTCTGTAATAATTTTTAATTAGGGTTAGTTGGGTTTTTTTGTTTGTTCAGTATCATTCTGTGTAGCTGAACTATTTGGTTATGCATTTGCCATGTTTGGCTTCCTTCAGCTAAAAATGAAAATGTCTCTAGTTTTCACATTCATTAAATTGGTATTAAAATGCAAATATACTTTTAGATTCAGGATGTGTCCCTAAGTGCTGCCTGATCATGTTGTGTAAAGTTATTCTGTTTCAGTCTTTACATAAAGTTCAGGGCTTTGTATTTTACGGTTCATCTCACAACTTTTAATCTGTTTTACATGATTCCACTTGTGCTAAAAACAGTCTGGGAATTTGTCTCTCGGTCCTCAATACAAAACACCTTGGTCCCAAATAGCTGCAGAGCAGCCACGTAAGTGGTTACACAGGAAGAGTTTGAAAGACAGTAGTGAAAAGAAGGGTAAAAGATTCAGTTCACATTCAGTTATAGTGGCTTCAAGTAGGAAATGTAGAGCTTTCTCCTGCTATATTTCATTAAAAATGTTTTACCTTCAAAAGGTGTGGCTATACAAATGTATATATGTATAATGTTAATTAAGATTTTTGAATCACAGTGAAAGATGTTTCTTCCAACAAATTTAGAAATTATTTTTAAGTAAATATCCCTGTTGGAAACTCTCAGACCCTTGATCTATTAATGATATAATCTGTCTTAGGCTCTATCAGTTTATTAACAAGCAATTTATAACCTATCATTTCTGTAGCACTTGACTGCTTTTTACTGCACGATGTGTCAGTAATTTTTAAAAGCAGATAACAGAGGTCCGAAAGACATTACCATGTGCAGGATACCAAGACCACACAGACTAAAAAGACTGCATCTGTCAAAGTTTTATTAAGGTGTACACTGCCTTTTTCAAACGTGAAAGCAACAGTTTGATCTGGAGCTTTTATTTCAGCTCTTTCCTGTGGCAATTCTGCACATTCCAAAGTGTTATCAAACAACCAGGGATGTTGTAGTTCAACACTGCACCTTGCAGTTCAAGGGGATGCATTAATGCTCTTTTATTCATGACTTGTCAAATACCTGGAGGCTCTGAGTAAGCTAAACAATGTTATAGTAAATAAGTGGAGCCCTGTAAAGAATTGTAATACCCTTATAGTCTTCATAACAGACTTTAAAGTACAAATCAAGGTGTTACCTTACTTTTCTTTCATGAATAAAAGCTCTGCAAACCTTCTAAAAGTTCCCTAAATATACCTATTTAAAAAGCTGCTACTGGACTAAAAATGGTTGGAATAGTGTAAAGCACATTGTCTAATATTCTTAATTATAAATTTAAATTTTACTTCCCACCATATTTTTTTTTACATTGATGTATCTTGGCTGTAAGCAAACCTGAGCAGTGGTTAACTCAAAGTAAATGAGAAACTCCTGTGCTTTAAAAAGTAGTTCACCTTGCAGTATAGCTACTGTGTAGCTGTATTTCTATTTCTATTTACATTCATATAGAAAAACTGTGAATTGGGACAAAGAAACTTGCTTTTTCTGTTTTTGATTTGAGAGACAATTTGGGAGTAGCGTAACTTTCGGGTTCGTTAAGAGCTGCAGCCTGATAATCACATGGCCTGTTCACTCCCATTGCCAGCCCCAGGAGCAAAGGCAGCCTCACACATCCCAACCCTCAGGTGTGTTTGGGGCAGGTCCCTGAGCCTACTGCAGGAGGAGCTGAATGGGCTGGGGAAAATAGAGATGCACATCAGTCAAAGTGTTATTTAAAATAAGAAGATGTCACACCTGTAAGTTCTGTGTAAACAAGTGCATGATTTATACTGTTTGCAGGATGGTGTTTTCAGATCAGATTATTAAAAGTTGAAGCAAAGTCTTAATTAAAAGAAAAATTTGAAAAGCTTTTTAAAGCCCAGGGAAATAGGTCTGAGGATTTGCACTTGGCTGAGTGGTTGCATGGCAATAAATGGTAGACAACCAGAGCAAACAAAGCAAGTCAACTGTGAAGAAATCCAGCATCTAAGAAAGTGTGGTTTAAATCTAAAGAAATGCAGTGAAGAATTTTTTTGCTACTCTGGTGGAGCTTGTTAAACGGAGGAAAAAAAGAGGGCTCCTGGCTTCTTTCTTATTCGCAAAGCA
Organism: Eulacestoma nigropectus; assembly: GCA_013397775.1. Lineage (NCBI taxonomy): Eukaryota > Metazoa > Chordata > Aves > Passeriformes > Eulacestoma > Eulacestoma nigropectus. The sequence continues at coordinate 1,723,853 of VZTE01006658.1, forward strand.
AATTGCTTTTTTCATGTGTTACGTGATTCAGGTAGAAGGAAAAGAGGTGTTATCACTTAGGGCGTGGGAAAGGATGGGCTGTATCTGATCGAGAGTGGGTCCAGTCCTTAAGTTTAGTACTTGGCATTGCCTTAAAGCCATAGGTTCAATGCTGAAGATGTTGCATACAGAGAAAAACACCAAACCCCTGCCCAGCACAGCAGTGAAGGGCTGGTAAATTTCCTGCCTTAGCACTGTCATCACTCAGGTTCACCAGGCCCATTTTGGTAGGGAGTCCTTCCCTGATCCCAGAGCTTTGACACCAAGGTTGTCATTGCACAGGGCAGGCAGCAAGGGCCGCAATGGGCCTTTGGGTTGGGAATCTTTGGACTTGGAGGTAAAAAAATAGTCTGGTATCTGAGGTTTTGTCCCTGCTGGGTGAGGGGGTGGTTTTCCTTGGTTTGATTTTCTTCCTGGGTTTGCACACAGAGTGCACAAGGGTGGAGTCAGTACATTAGTGGCACTCAGAGACTGTGTCCTGCAGAGATTCTCCAGTGTCAGCACACAGCAGAACTCAGCACAATAAAACCAGGTCTGCCTGGAAGGCCTCTGTTACAGAATATTTACTGTTGTGCTGATAAAACAAAGCTGTTAGCTCCAGAGGAAATAATTTTACAGGAGAGAAAGGAGTGAAATTTCATTAAGTGATTGACCAAAAATAAACTGTGAAGTAGGAGTGAAGGAGGACTCCCAATATTCATGGAGCCTTCAGCTGGGGAATGCCTACAGTACAAACAGGGACAGAATCTTGCATAATGCATGACTCTGCATTCTTCAGTACTGAACATAAACTGGAACATGAGGATTTAATGCACAGAAATCTGGACTTTCAGTAGGAATTATTGGAATAGGTAAAAATCCTCAATATTTAGCAGTTTCTATTCTATTCGTGTCCCTGCATTTGAAACAGGTTATTTTCTTGCATTTATGTTAGCTATAAAGAGGTTATGTTAAATACTGGAGCAGGTTGTCTAGAAAGGAAAGGAGTATTTTCTCACTTCAGGATTCTGAAGAATGAATTCAGCAGTTCACCTGTCTGAAGCAGTTTAGCAGCTCTCGCCTTGGCATGTGGAGCTGGAGCAGCTGAGCTGGCAGGTGTCCTTCAGGTACATGTTCAGAGCTTGCAACTGGGAAAAGTCTGAAGGCTTGCAACTGTGGAAAGTTTTATAGCTTAAGACTGTGTATTCAGGATGACCATATGGAGAGAATATCAGGAGATTTATTGATGGCATGCGAGAAAAAAAAAGGCAACCAGGTCTGAGCTTAGACTTTTCCCTGAAGACCACGACAATCAATGTCTTCTAGTTCGGATATTTTTTAATTTGACTTCTTCGTTGCATTTCACGTCAATAAAAAGTCTGGTCTGTATGATTGCAAATTGTTTATTTTTTTCTTTTCCATCTTTTTGTTTGTTTGCTCTCAATATTATTTAAAATAATATGCACAAGGATTCTCGTAATTGATTGCAGAACTGTCTCAGGCAGCCAGTGTCCACACCTCCTCCATATACTGGTGCCCCCAGTCAGGACCATGTTATGTAGTTGTAAGAGGATTTGTTGTGGGCTGCCTTTGATGTTCCCTTTTCTCTGGAGGTGGGGGAGTGCTGGTGGCGTTGGGTTCGTTATCAGCTTCTCCTGGGAAAGACAAGGGAATTGCAGCCATTGGCATAAGCATCCAGTCTTAAAGAATGTTGCAATTTTGGGATTTTTGCTTTTTTGTGTCAAGTAACAGTTCTTTAAGAATTTGCCAATTTCAGATGTGAAGATTGGACACCATGTCCAGACCACTGCTTTGCAGCTGGGCTTTTGCAGGGCAGCAGAACAGATACACCATCATAATGCGTAAATTCTGGATTTAGGGTGCAGGAGTTGAGATGGGCTCTTCAGAAGATGCTTCACAAACAAACGAAAATATTAATAATTGTGGAATATGCTTTTCAAAAAGTATTCCCTGAAGGTGACCCTGGTGTCTTTGGTTTAATTGTAACGAAAACTGTGTGATTTTCTGTACTTATGCATTACATCCATGGTATCCTCAGTAGCTGTCTGAGATGTTATCTGGGGTAAACAGGACGATTCCAGGACATCTTTGTTTCTGTTGGCAGCTGATGTCATCGCGAGGTGTTACCTTTGTCCAGGACAGAGTATTTTCACTCTGCTGTCACTGTCACCTCCTGACTGCATCACCTTTGGTTTCGAGTCTTGCTCTGCACAGGAGGAGCTCCCATGCAGGGAGGGCACACTCCCGCCCTGGGACAGTCCCCGCCCTTGGTGCCACTTCCCTCCTTGCCGTGGCTTTAGCGCAGCATTCCTTCGGGAATGTCGCTGATTGGAGACGGCAGCGTCTGACAACTCCGGGGCAGGGCAGAGCGAACAAATACAACCCATTTTGTTGTGCTCGGGCACAGATGTTGTAAAGCCTCTGCTCTGGAAAATGCAGCGTTACTGACTCCTGCTCCTCCCTCCCTTCCCTCCATTAGCACTATATTTACAGGGCATTAGAAAGGATTATAATTCTGAATCTGTGCTGCTATAGCCATTATAATTTATATATTAATCACCTATATTCCTGCCACAGAATTTTATTATAAAAGGCATAGTCCAAAATCTAATGTCAGTCTGATTTGAAAGAAAATGCTTATTTTGCATGTTTTCCTACTTTTCTTGCATGAGCTAGGCTCCGTTAATAACTCAGAAGTAATGAAATGTATTTCAACATGACAAACAGAGTTGTGCAGCTTATTTTTTATGTTAAAATCTTCTTTTAGAAACCCCAAAATCAAAACCCTCAGTGCATTAAAAAGATACAGGGGAGAAAAACACACTGTGCAAAAATCTATGTATGACAGTAACAAACATTGGAGAAACAATGCAGAGGTTAATGGGGAATGAAACCATTGGGAAATTCAGGTAGCATTAGCTATACTGGAAATATTAAAGTATTATATTTTTATATATTATATATCATATTGTGCATTTGAAAATTATCAGATTACAGAGTTTAAAGTTCATCTTTGATCCTTCCACCAGCAAATAGCTGGTTTCCAAGGTGTGTGAAGGAGGAAGCTGCAGCCTTTACTCCGGGATGGTTTTTTAGGATAACTACCAAATCTCTTCTTCATGAGATGGCTGGAAATTTCCTACTAAATTAATTCCACATTTTCCAATTCGACAGATGTCCAAAACATCTTGGAATGTTATTATGGGGTCAAGAGAAAGCAAAACGTGTCTCATTAGAATAACTTTTGCATTTAAAAATATGTTTCTATGTGTTTTTACTTTAGAGAGAGACTATTTTGTCTTACAGTGTTTTAAAGTCAGTTTTGGTGCTTAAAATCTTGTGAGTCTTTATTTTGAATATGCTATTGCAAGGGAAAGGATCTCATTTTTTAGCCATTTTGGGGTACTCTGAGGATGGAAGGAAAAGTATTTTATAAATAAGGTGATTGAGCCTGTAGAGTATGTCTCTGACAAAGGTGGCATTGAACTTGGAGCTATTAAATGAAAAAATAAACCATTTAAGGATAAGCCTTCATTCTTCTCCCCACAATCTAGAACAATTTGAGAAATTTTCCATTTCACTGGTATAAATGACACATATAGAGTGTGTGACCTGCACATCAATAAATACGGCTTCTCAAGGGGCTGAGAACTCCACACTGGTCAAAATAATCTCTTAAAATATTTGGTGAGAGAGGAAAACAGGCCTTTCAGGGCATAAACAACATTTCTTCTGATGAGCAAGGCTCTGAATTGGCTGCAGAATTGAGTTGGTGTTTCTGCAGCAGGGCCAGCTGTGCTCTGGGGCTGTGGCTGCTCACACAGACACAGACACAGCCCTCCAGGGGCTTGGAAATGAGCAGCTCTGCTGGGGAGAGCCCTGGCTGGGCCTTCAGGGGAGGAATAAATTAACGGCAGGATCATCTACAAATTATAGAGGACATTTGAGAATTGTATTTATTATGGGAAATGTCTGCGGTACTGGGTGTGGTTTTGTGTGCTGGGATCTGTTTTTCCTGGATATTTGCACACCAAAGTTTTCCGGGCTACAAAGGACAGAGGCCACTTTAGTTTTGATGGAACATTTTGTTTCCAGGCTGTTTAGTGTGGGTTCCCAACCCAGGCTTGTATTGCAGCATACAAAATGAAGAGGTCTGTCCCATGTTTTGTTCCATCCTTTGAATCACCACTGAATACATTTCCCACTGCCTTCTGCTCTCTCACTGAGCCCTACCACTGGTTTTAGCTACAGCTGCATTTTTAAGTGTTTAAAGCTGTTGCTGACTGCCTAAAAGCTTCTGAAAATTGTATTTCCTTCCTTAAATTTGTGTTTGCTAGGGAAGTTTCTCTTTTCCCTTTCCACTTCTAGCACGTGAAAAGTGCTTCTTTTTGATTGTCTGGAGAACAATTTGCTTCCAGGAATGAAAGGCTGTGCACTGGAAGCATGAGGGCTTTTTGTCTGCTTCAAGTACACGACTCAGTACTATCAGCTGTTATTTAGGGCTGTATTTTGTCCTTCTTTCATGTGGAGAGCTCTTCACAAATTACACTGGAATTTCATACAAATGGTTGTTGAATTAGGATCCGAAGAGGAGGCAGGAGCTGCCTTTTGAAGTGGTGCTCGAATGCAGTGTGATTACATTGGTGCCTTTAGCTCCAGATTGTTGAGATTCACCAGCATGTAATGTGTTCCCACAGTCCTGCTTGGTTCAGGGTTTAATGTTGTTGGCTAATGAATCTCATGTGAATCTTTTTTTAGCAATATTTATTCAGCTGCTCTGTTATTAAAAGCAAATGTGTAGAAGTGGTTATTAAAATTCATCTTTCTTGCTTTTCTGCTAATTGCATAATACTAATGATGTACATCTCTGCATAATGTAAAAATCTCATATTGCTTGCATCATTTGGTTTCATAAATTATTCTGCATTATGCATCATTTAATATTATTCCTGCTTTCCTCAAAATTATTATAATTTCCTTATATTCAATTTACAGCTGTGGAACAACTATTTTCATTTGGCTGTGGCTTTTATTACCCAAGATTCACTACAGCTAGAAAACTTCTCCCATGCAAAATACAACAAAATCCAGAACAAGTAAGCAAAATATATACTTTGGCCTATATCTTTAATTTTGTAGTAAAATGATAAAAAAGTTAATGATAAAAATACCTTTGATATTCCTTTCTCCCTAGATATGGAGATATGAGACGTTTAATTGGCTTTGCTATCCGTGACATGTGGTACAAACTTGGTGAGTAGCAAACTGAGCTTCACTGCAACTGAATCTGTCACATGATGTTTGTCCCATTGAAAAATATCTGACATGAAGTGCTTTTGTAAATATTTCTGCTATTTGAACTTAAAATATGTTTTCACTCTTGTAAGCTTGGAGCTGACATGAGGTACAGTTGGACTACTGCTGTCGCAGTGTTGGACACGAACGCGCAGATTCAGACAGCAGGTCAGGACCACTGAGCAGAGCGAAGGACCCTGCCCTCCTTTATTCTCACCTTTTTATACCTCTCTTAAAACAACCACACACTGGTAGATGAGGTTAACACCTCTGCAATTTTACAGGATAGGAACATAGTCTACCATCTTTCTCCGCCTTGGAGAAAGGAATGAACAACAATCCAGAAGTTCAGAAAACATTCTAGGCCGGTTAGAAAAACAAGAGCTATGTTTATAGAAAATGCATGAGAACTTCTACTACAAAAGTAAAAACACAGAACAGTAGAAAAACCAGGGCGACACTACTGCCAGGTTTTTATTTAAAAGAGAATTCACAACCTTCTCTCAGATTTCAAACATGACTGAAATCAGATTTCAGAAACCTTATTTTGCAGGAATTGAGACTGGATAAATTTTCCCTGAGATGGTTACTGCTCAGCCTGAACCTATGGTTCTGCAAATTAGGAGACTCAGATTTGGAATCTGTTTGGATTAAAATTCCAAAAAGGTTTTTACCTTTGTCATCCGGCCAGGTTCTGCTGCTCCTCCTTTGAGAGTTTCTCATTAACTCCTTTGGGATCATTTCTTATTAACTGAACTTAGGTAGAATATTTGTTTTATCTTGGAAAATTTTGGGGTGACGTTTTGAAAATTAACGTGGCACACATGAGAGAGGAACATCAGACTCAGAACGCTCCTTAGCTATGGAACAAGTCTCACATTTGTTAATGAGAATGTTTTTGTCTCCTTACAAGCTTCAGGCAGCAGTGACACTCTCACACAGGTCCTTGGGTTTGCTGCTAGTCTGCTCCGTGTATCAGGGCAGCATTTAAACCACGTCTGAGACCTGGCTGAGTTTTTTGTAGATTTGGGTGTTTGTTGGCAGCTGAAGGAACACTGGTGCTACAAGATAATTCCGTGTGGGATTAGCAGCTGAGTTGCATGGATGGTGCTTCTGTTACTTACTGCTGGTGATTTGGATGCATTGGTTGATTTGATTTATTGTTGCAATGTCTAATTTTATTCAAAAAGCAAGTAATGGTTTTCTCCTTCATAGATAGGGTACACCCTGTGACATTACTGTGTGGTCCTCTCGTGCTGACAGAATCTAGGGGGCTCTTAGGTTTATATATTACTTCTGACTCTAAATATTTGTAAGGAGATGTCAAAAGCTGAAAAACTGAATTCTTCACTGAAAATATCAACTCCTCTGGCACTCCTGCTTGTTCCTGGCAGTGAATTCTGGCATCTTAGAAGAAGACAGTAACCATTCACATGCCTCAAGTTTTTGAGAAGAAGCAGAGGAGAGTGACTGAGTTGTAAGGCTTGGCCAACACAGCTTTAAACACTGCTCTAAACGATTGCAGCTCCTAGATGTTTTCCTGAAACTATTTGGTTTTCTTTTCAAATATTCAATCAGTGTTTTTGTTCCAGGCCAGAATAAAATTTGCTTTATTCCGGGGATGGTTGGGCCCATCTTGGAAATGACTCTTATTCCAGAAGTTGAACTGCGAAAAGCCACGATCCCAATTTTCTTTGACATGATGCTGTGTGAATATCAGTGGACAAGAGAATTCAAAAAGGTAATTACAAATACTCTGGGTGAAAATGCATTTAAATGTCATGTGCTCAGTATTTCTGATAAATGTTTGTCGAGTGAGCTTTTCTGCTTACACAAAGTAAAATCCCAAACATTAAGAACCAAAGAAGCTCTTGTGCCGCAGGTGTAGGATCTCCAGAATGACTTCGTTGGATTTAGGCAAAACCTGTTGCAATGACAGCAACAAATAGTTGGAATAGCAAATAGGGCCCAGGGAGATTGCAGGATCTTAATCCAAATTTTCAGGATTGTACTGGAAAAGGTTCTGAGCAAGACTTACATTGAAGACAGCCCTTCATTAAGTAGGAGATAGAATTAAATGACCTCTAGGGATCCTCTACAATCTAAATATTTCCTTATCCCACTTCCTTCTGGCATAGATATTGCTAAGCCAAAACTTCCAGGGTTTACTGCAGAGTATCTGACAGGAGCAGCAGTGAATAGTTAATTATATGTTATCAGAGTTATCAGGAAACTGTAGCTTTTCTAAAATTTTATTGTGGGAAAAAATAACGACTGTGAAGCACTGAAATTCCTGGCGTGTTTTCTGCAGTCATTCTAAAAAGGAAAACGAATTTTCAAGTCACAGCTATGAAGTATTTTTGATGGAATAGAAATAGGGACGGTGGGGCAGGGCACTAGAGATTGTAATCTAAATTTCCTGTCACTGCTTGCTGTGTCTGCCTGGGCAGTGGAGTACCCATCCCTGTTTGACATCTCTGTTCTCCTCGAGCTCTTTGGGCATGGACTCACTTTATTCTGTGCCTGCACACTGCCTCCCACAGTAAATTATAAACTGGATATTCAGCTTCGTAGTTACACAATTAATTCAGAACAATCTGTGTAAGGGAAAATGACAACAAAAAGGCATCATTTTAAACACATGTAAATATAAATATCTCGTACACCCAGCTATGTTTAATACTTTAAATCATTTGGGGCATTTCTGTGTCAATGAAGCGTGGAACAAATGAGCAGATGGAATTTCCATTTTGGTCTGTATTCCACAGTGCAAAGCTTTTGGTTCAAGGCCAAGATTAAAAACCACTTTGTTTCTGTGCATCTGTTCTCTCAGTGTCCTGATAGTCCTATATTTGCCTTCTTAAAAATGTTTTCCTGCTCATGGCTTATACCTCATCTCTTGGGAGAGACACACAGATCTGTACAGACCAGAAACCCTGAAAACTCATCAGTCATCCTGCCTGATAAACGAGAGCAGCAGCTTGGGAGCCCGGGAGAGGCCGGGCACTCCAGTGACCACTGAATCACTTCTCCTGCCATAAAAATAAGTTTCAGGTGGTATTTTACAGTGCCAAGGAACAAGGACATTGGGTTTATTGTAGCTTAAGGAAAAGAGGGAGTTTTCATCAGATGGTGCAAAAACTATTTCATAATTGAGCAGCTGAGTCTCATTGGACTCTAATGTTCTGCTTTAGAAATTGTGATCATTTGCTCATCAAGAATCATGGGGTTTATCCTCTCCTTCCCTATAGATGAGCTAATTAAGATTAAAAAACTTGCTTCTATAAGTTTAGCCGTTCTAGTTAGTTTTTTAAAACACATATTTTAAAGGAAAGACACATTAAGTTTTATGTTTTAAAATTGTTACCATCTTCATTTAAAGGGGCAAATAATTAATATGAATGGATAATTATTGGATGCACAAACACTGAACTCTAGGTTTTGCTAGTGGACAATTATCATATGCAAATTGACATTTAGTAGTATAAAGGATGGTTTTTTAAAGCTTTAGTATAAAATTTTGAGAATGACAACATGTTATTTCAAGAGTGCCTGGGGCACTCAGGAGCCAAGAATGGCATTCACTTAAAACACAGTTTTGTGGAACTTTAAAAATAAATAATTTATTTCTATTCTAATCTTCTCTGATGAGAGAGGAGGGGGAAAGAAAGCACAAACAGAAACATTTTTACGAGCTGAGTCTGTACTAGCACAGGAACCAGAGCCTGTCTGGTACCTCCCACACGGTTTAATAACCTTTCCCAAACAGCCTGTCTCTGTTAAGGTGCCCTGGTGCTGTGCTGGGACAGGGCTCTGTTCTGGGGGGGCACAGGGGGTGTGCTGGGGCTCGGGTCTTTGTCCTGCTTTATGTACACAACATACAGGCAGTAAGGATGCAAAGTCATTTGAATTTATCAAGCGGGAAATTTATTTTATTTAGCTATTTCTAGGAAATCCTCTAATCCCAGAGAAAACAAAATTCCACCTGTGGCTGTCTCAAGAAGGACTTGCTCCACATATATATTTAATGGCTTGGAATCTGTATGTAGGTGTAGGACACAGTAAGACATTTTCTTGCAATCCTTTCTTCTACTTCGCACATGTAATTTCCATTCACCCAGAGCAGTGTTATATAAGCTGGTAATTTTAACTCTAATTGAAGATGTAGAGAGGGAGCCATTAATATCTACTAATTTTAGCTATCAAGGCTCTGTCTATCATGAGCTCAGAGAGCTGGGAATCTTGGAAAGCCAATTTATTCATCCCTCAGTGTCTGTGGGTAGACTCAGTCCTGTAAATGTATCCCTTTCTCCTTCAGATAAAAAGAGAAGCTCGTTGCTTATGTGTTGGACATACAGGGTTAAAAAAGTCCCATCCTCCAAATGCTGGTAACCAACCTTTCTTTTCCTTGAAAGATCAGGTTGTGCATTTTATTAAGACTTCCCAAAGGAAGACACATCACCAAGCGACCTCGTACTGCTTGTTCTAACTGTGATCTGAGGCCAGGAGTTAGAAAATGCTTGCTTAAAAAAAACCCAAATAAACAAACAAACAAGGAAAATTAGCTCTGTGAAGAGTAAATGAAAATATCATTTAAATAAACATGGATTTGACTTACGTTGTGGATTTAACTTGGCTTAGGAAAGATTAATTCGTCTGTGTTTATATTTTTGTTCAAATAAATCATTCTGTTTGTGTTTGGTATTTTCAGTTTAGTATCTCTCATGGGTTCTGCCAATTGCTGGAGCCATCTGGGGAAGTTTTCTGTTTGCTTTCTTTCCTGAATGCTGTGGGACCGTGTCAGAAAGCAGTGCTGGCTGCTGCTGTGTGCTTGGGCTTTCCAGACTCGTTGTGAGAGTACAGATATTGATTCTCACTGAGCCTATGGCCATGTCCTGTTGTTCTGAGCTCTCACAGGTGACCGAGAGAGTGACTGAGGTGTCCTCAGCAAGCTCCTCTGGCGCAGGAGATTTGTTTGCTGTAAATAGCCATATTTCTTTCTCTCGGTTCTTGAAATCTTGTTACGTGTAAGGGTTTCAGAAGGATGTGAGATCAGCAGCAGAGACTGGGTTTATGTGGCCTGGTGCTTCAGACAGATCCATGTGGAAAACATGGACACGTTTTGTGCTTTGGTACCGAGGTGTGTTCAGAGCTGGGGAGATTCCTTGGATCTATTAGTGAAGCAGGTGGGTTTAAAGCTAAATTGGTGCCAGTGACAATTAGGCACACTCTGTTTAAGTGAGAGGAGAAGGACACTTTCCAGAGCTTAATTTTGGCACAGAAACATTAAAACTTTATTCTATATTTCTGCCAACTTTTTTATTTGTTTCGAGCCAAGCAACTGATTTTTTATCTTCTTGCAGCTTGTTGAGAAACTGCAGGAAAGATGCTTAGGGAGAGTTTTTTTCTTCAGATCCAGCAATGTGAAATTATTGCCGCTTCGAGAAGTAATCAATTCTCTGCCTGCTGAATAAGTACTAGGAAGGATTTAAGAGGTGGATGATTTTTAACTGGTGCTTGACCTGCACTATATTCACAGTTTTGTCTTACTGCAGGAAGCCCACAGAAAATGGCTGGATTGGATATTTTTGCTTAATATTTTCTTGTCCTGAAACTGCCATGCACCTGTGTTACCCATGTTAAACACTAATACACATCCTGCTTGCACAGAAAAATTAATTCAGAGCCCTCTAAAATTCTATTTCAGCCTGGATGAGACAGAGTAATTTTATTTTTTTTCTGTTAAGCTATTTTTCAATGACAGCTCTTTATTCTCTAATATTAATATAGTATGTACTGTTCAACAGGCAGTCTTTCATTGGTATTCTAATTACAGAGAAAGAACGAATATTAGAGCAGCAAAAGCTGCAAGTAACAAAGCGGTGGAAATGGCTCCTTCCTCCCTGCTCTTCCCAGAGTGTGTGCCTGCACTGCCACTGCTCTGAGCCCAGGTTTTGCTCTTGGGGTGAGCAGTGGAGAAGTTTGGCTGCTCAAGACGCTGTTTCAAAGCTCCTTGAAAGAAGCAGCAGCCACTTCTGGTTCTGCCTCAAGCGTGGTTTGCAGGATCAGGGTGGCCAACAGATCTGGGTTGGACACTGGAGGAAGGAGGGGAATGTTTGGCTTTCGTTCTTGAAAAATGATGAATCATTTTTCTGGGTGGAGAGTTTGAATCATGACCTACTTGAAGGAAGTACATCTAGTAACATATTTTCATTTAGAGTGTCATGTTCTTTAAAACTGAAGATATTCTAAAACACATCTGAAGAGAATGCAAGTGATCTGCTCTGTCCTCTAAGAGGAAGGACTGTTTTCCTCTATGTAACACTGCCTTGGCTTCTTCAGCTCAGAGCTGAATGTTTTGATGAGGATATATTTAAATAAGGTAAAATATTTTGCATTGCAGTTATCTGAAAATACCATATCTGAAATACTACAGTAATTCTTTGTACCATGAAAGGCTTCTGGTTCTCTGATGGGATGATCTGGATCCCAGCCTGCCAAAGCTCTCAATTACACAGAAACACTCCAGGGAAAAACAGAATTATTCATGTACTGACAATTGTGTGAAATTTTGTATCAAAGAAGAACGTGAAAACTTGCTGCATTAGCACAGTAATGAATTCTGTCATTTTTACAGTGGTTTTAATAATTAGATCTTTGTAAAGCAACTGAGCTTTATTTCAATGTAGATCTCCACTAATGCTCTCTCTGTGCCTCTTGATGTGTTAATGACTTGTCAAGAACCCTGAGGTAGATCTTTCCTACATCTTCTGAACAGGGTGCAGTTGTTTGCGTGAGGACAGACTGTCTGCAGCTGCACACAGACTCTGAGGTTGTGTCTCACGAGCCCAGGGCAGGGGAAGCTTTGTGAAAATCTGTGTCCAGGCTTTCAGCCGTGCTAAAAGCCCAGACCAGAATATGCCCAAGCATTTAACCCTTGGGAATATGTGACATAATTACACAAAGGTACATTTTTGATGCCATGTTGAAATGTGTTGGCCTCCGGAGAGCTGCTCAGTGTTTTTATTTTTTTTTTCTTTCTTTATTAGTTTGAAAATGAAATAATTTTGAAGTTGGATCATGAGGTGGAAGGAGGACGAGGGGATGAACACTACATGCAGTTGTTTGAGTCCATGTAAGTAGTGCATGAGAATAAATAGAATAAATACCTCAGGATGTGTTTCTATCTTACTGTTCCCAGTTCTCACCTCACCTAAAAGAGAATCTTAACAACTGGTTTTCATTAAGGGACTGGAAGTACCATAATGCTTCACTACACCTGGTTTGAACTGCAGATTTGCACATTGAAATTATTTTCCTGGTTGCTTTTCATTGTTTTGTGCTTATTGGACTCCAAGAGATTATTGTCTGAATTTAAATAAGGCTTTGTGATGTCATGTGCACGTTTTGCTTCCTCAAAACCTGCTACCCTGTATGGGTTTTATGCCTGTGTAGGGGTAGCAGTCTTTGCAAAGTCACATCTCTCATCAGAAAAACCATGAAAGCTTTGGGTACACACGCAGGGGACATAAAGAATCATTTATTCTGTTTCTTTTTGAGGCAGCTTTTATCAAATTTGAATGTTGCTGTCTAGTTTCCTTCAGGCTCTCCCTTAGGGTAAACAACCCCAGTATTTCAGTTCATCATATGGAATGTTTTCTGGACGTTCCTACAGTGTCTCCATCTATTTTGAAATACCACATTGCCTTAGAGCTGGAGAGAGAGTGTTCAAACTGAGACTCTATCTATGCAAAAAGCAAGGCTTCCCTCAGATCTTGTGTATGAGACTCTTTGAAGTTCACTCTTTCTGAGCTGTGGAACGTTATTTGCTTGCCTTGTTTGCACTTTGCTCTTTCATTCCAGCACTTTTCTTGGAAAGTGGCACTATGCAGTTAAACCCTGTCTTTCAGCAGTGCAGTCGAGGAGTGTCATCAAACACAGTACAGAGCTTTTTATCTCCCTGCCTTGCCAAGGCCCCCTTCTTGCTCTGACATATGTTTTTTCCCCTTGGTACTGTCCCACTTTCTGGAAGGTCTCAAGTTCAAAGTTTCCACGTTTCTAAAGATGACACTTCGTCTTATATTCAGATAATATTTTTTTTTCCATCCTTGAAGTGGCTGAATGACACCTGCAGATGGAGAGTTGAAGCAGAGGCTGGTGACCTGCCTGTGGTAGGACCTGCTCTCTCAGTTGGTTTGGTTTAAATCTTCCTACCTTCACACCTTTCAAAGCAGGGATTTCGAGCCTTTGTCCCCAGTTCCCTGTTCCAGCTGGAAGGACACCCAGTTAAATTTGGCTCTACATTTATTCATTTAGTCATATTTTTATCAGCTGATCTCCTATAACTGTCTGCACTCCTGCACAGTTCCAGGTGTCACCTGAAGGCAGATTTTTAGCAGCACTCAGTGACTGCTGTGTTGCTGCTCACCTCTGCAACCAACATTTGCCCACACTGGTGGTTGCTGAGAACTTCTCCATGCACGCAATAATAAACTAAATAAGTTCATCAGAAGTTATTTAAGCACTTGCATTTGTCCCTAGACCTAAATGTTAGTGTGGCCCATGATGGGGTTGTGACCTGTCCTTGACAGCACGGAGGGGAAGCTGGGGTAATGTGGGACAGGTGAGAGGCTGTTCTCAACAGGCAGAGTAGACAAGGCTGCCCTGCCTGGGGAAATGCAGGAGAATCAGTCCAGCTCCATGAACACGAGTTGTGCCACTTGTCCTCAGGCTCAGAAAATGAGTTCTGGCATGTTTTAGTTACTAATGTAGGCACAACAGGAAATGGCATTTGGCAGCTTTCCAGTTCCCCATCACTGCAGTGGCCCATGCTATGCAGTTGTTTTTCTCAAGATTTATTGCAAATATTTTTTTTATTTAAAATTTTCTATTTCTTTCAAGCTCTGTTTAAAAATTCAAAGGTTTCTTGCTCTGTCCTGAGGGTAAAAAAAATCTTCTGAAGTTTTATGGTCCTTTTTATTGGGATTATTGTATAAAGCTGAGCAATACAACTCTTTGAATCTTCCCTCAAGAGACAGGTATTCCTCTCGTTCTTTTTGCAGTTCTCCTTTATGTGAACTCTGGTTCACCTTTCTTTAGTGACTGGAGTTATGTACTTTGTGCTGGGTGAGACCCAGCAATAGCTCATGGTTTATGTCAAGGTTTTTCTGCTTGTATTGGGAAGAAATGTGATGTCTTGGTGCCCATGTTCACTGTGCACTCAGGTAACGTTCACAGCTCTGCCTTGTTTGCTGTTACTCCAAGGGAACCTGTGGCAGAAATCCATAATAATCACTTAAACAGCGGTTGTACTTTCTTTCATTAACATCTCACACCCTTTCTGATACTTGTGTATGTAAAATAACATCATGTTTCCTGTTTAATATTCCAGTCTCCTGTGTGATTCTGAGGTTTTCTTACTTTCTTTCTCACAAACATCATTTCATGTGTTCCAGCCTTTTCTGTCAGTTGTCAGCTCTTCAGCCCCTTTAGTGTTTCCATTCCATTTGCAATGTATTTTATAAGCCATGTGTCAGTTATTGATTTAAACATTTCAGTTTCAGACCAGTCAGACCAGAGCAATTGGAATATTCTGGTTTTATCTGCTGGCCTCTGTCTCTCCTATCTTACACAATTTAAATGTTCTTTCACACATCCATGTACACATTCCCTCTGTCTCAGCACAGTAACTCCATTGGAGCTGCACAATCCAAGGAATAAACTTTAAATGCTGCTTTTACTTTGCTTGAGTTGGAAATTTATTCCTGGGTATTCTGCAGAGGTTCAATTCTAGGCCAGAGCTTCGAAGATTTCTTTGCAATTGAAGTCAATGTGAATAACTATTTTCTGAAGAAGGTTCAAATAATTATGAGGAGTAAAAAAAAATTATTTTTGCTATTAATTAAAACAGTATGCTTTGTAATTAAAGTTTAAAAAAATATTGTGCCTAAAGATTAATAAGAAATTATTTTTTTACCTGGATGTCTGGAAAACAATGATGTAGAGCTCAATTGATAATTGAGCACTAAGAGTTCAGAACCTTCCCAGCTACCAATACAAAGCAGGACTTCCTTGGAGAAAATTAACTGCATCTCTTCCTGACCCAATGCTTGCATCTATAATTATAGATGTGAAAATATATGTGTGTGTATATATATATAAAATGCAGTTTTTCAGAGAGAATCCAAATGGAAAGCCAGAATGTTGAGTAGAGGAATAAAATGTTAAGCAAAGAAATAAAATAATCCTTAATGAGATGCAGGCAATCACTTAATGATGTTTAAGCAGTTAAACTTTGAAAAGAAAGCTCTGACAGTAAAGTGAAATCTCCACTCCTAAATCACTTCAGCACTTTTTAGAAACAGGATATGTTAATGTTTTGTTAATGTAAATTGAATCTGATGATGCCAAAATATAAAATTCCCTTTCCTCTACTTTCATCAAAGGATATCAAGCTGCTCTTTTCAATCTGCAGAAAGTTGATTGTCTGGTTGTGCTTATTTCTCAAAGTAAAACTACTCTGGTGATGTCTTTTTTGAGCTAAAAAAAATTTTAATTTTTGTTCGTTTGAACTTTCTACTTACATGTAACAGTACAACGAGAAGGAAAGCATTATTGCATTTTATGCTGTGGAAAGGGAGGTACAGTATTTATTGCAATAGTGTGGCATTCCAGAGACTTGAGTTTGTGATAGCACAGATGCAGTTTGCTCTGTCCTGAAGCTGTGGGTACACCCTGGAATTCAAAGTCATTTTCAGACACGAGAAGTAAATGCTTCTTTTATTTTTTTTTTCCTTTGATTTATATGCATCTGTCTTCTGGATATCTAAATGCCCAACTCACAGAGGGAATTTCTAGTGCATTCCGCAGTTGATTTAGGCTTAATTCAGTATTTGCCTTCAGAATGGTACCAACATTTCTGTGTTTGCAGCCTTACGGAGTGTGCCAAGCAGCACCCTGGCATTTTCAGCTTGGTGAAAAGCTTTGTGAGCCTGGTGAAAAAGCTCCTGGAGAGGCTGCTGGATTATCGCGCCGTGATGAACGATGAGAACAAGGACAACCGCATGAGCTGCACCGTGAACCTGCTGGTAGGTTCTCTCCTGGCATTCTGGGGTGAGGCTGGAGAGCGTTAGAATCCATTTATTAAACATGAAGGTAAATCTCGCCAGGGACAGGAGTGGGTGGCGACATTCCCTAGTGATTTAAACTCCGAGGCAAGAGATTTTTAGATCTATTTGCATGGATATATGCGTAAGTCTGAAAGCAACGTTCACCCATTGGTTTTGTTCGTATGTTTTATCCCCTTTGATTCTGTGCATAAATAAGGAAGTTTGCTGCTCACATGCCTGTACCTATTGATAGGCTTAATGGGACAGTGGGTTCTTGACAGAGTCGAGCTGTGATGAGGAACTGACCCACTTGCTGCTTCAGCACCTCGATAGTTACAGTTTTCAAACGTGGGCAGGACACCTGCAAGACACCCTTGAAGTAGGGTGCCAAGACATTTGAGGCTCTGATCTGGTCCAAGGCCACTCTGTCTTCTTTTCTACCCCTGTTTTGTAATGAGGATATGGCATACAGAGATTCCTCCTCCAGGAAATTCCTCAAAGCCGAGGAGAAACCTCTGCCACCTTGCAGTATTGCACTCACTCACCCTTAGTTCCTCAGTAATCATTGTGCAGTGTGGTATAAATTTCTGCAGCTCTTCAAGAGACAATTCTTGTCATAAATTTTGCAGAGCTTTAGCAACTTACGTGCCTGCAAACATGTTATGGTGAAAAAAAATGAGCTTTATTCCTGGAACTGGCCCCTTTAGAGGTATTGCACAACAATGCTCCATAACTACAGTGCTACACATCTGCTTCAATACATACCAGCTTCCACCAAGCGTAGCTGGAGGATGTGGTTTATTACGTTAATTCATTTGGATAACCATATTTTCTTCTTCTCCAATAGAAAAACCTTCAGTAATGATTTCATTATGAACTAGAAGTATATGTATGTATAAAACCCCATATATAATTAATAAAAATACTAATGGAAGAAGTAGTTCCGGGTTAAAACTTCAGAGAGTCTGTAAATATTCTATTTCTCCTGCTGTCTATGCTTTCTAACTATCAAGAAATGCAGAATCTCAGTGTATATATATATACATATCTATAGCATTTTATTAAAGGTTATTTGGAGGTAACTTTAAATATTTGTGTCCCTAGAATTTCTACAAGAACATTAACCGTGAAGAGATGTACATCAGGTATGGCAACCATTCTATTGGATCTCTTTTGCAGAGAGCAATAATATTGTCTTGTGAGTTCTGGTTTTATTGTTGTGCTTGGATTTCTGCACTTAATGTTATTTTACCATCCACAATAGCTCTGTGGCAGCCCTGGCCTCATCCAAATTCTCACTCTGTTGTTAGGTCAGCCTTCAGCAACTGGGAATCTATGCTATGTATTCAGCAGCAGCCTTTTTTTCACAAGAATTAACTTTTAATTGATCAAATCACTCAACATTCATCATCTATGGTTTAAAATTAAGAAAGTACAGATAGGTTTGAGGGAGGGTGTATCACGCATTTAGGATGGCAGAGAAAACATTCTAGTTTTGTAGAATGGCCCAGTCTGCTGAGTCTCCTTCAATACGCAACAGTCCACGGGCAGAGTTAGAGCTGAGGCTGTAATTATCTGTGACCGCTGCGGCTACACCGGCAAATTCCTTCAGGTGTGACATGGCCTCTTGCTGTCCCCAAGAGTTCTGCATATGGGCTGCAGCAGATCTGGCTGCTTCAAAACCTCCCTGTTTCCTGCCTCTCCTCTCCTGCAAAATGTGCAGAACAAAGCCCAGAGTCCCAGCTGAAACGAGCCCTGGAGGTGATTCAGAGCTAGCCTGGAGCTGTGAGCTGGAGTGGCCGGGGGGGGGAACAACGCTCCCTCTGAGGGCATGGCTGAGAGGAAACTTTCTGTTCAGCTGGCAACTGGGCACGGGAGCGCCTTGAACTGCCACAGCAAGGTGTCAGAGCTCCCGTGTCGCAGAACTCCTGGTGTGAGAGGACGGGATGCAATTTTTCTTCCTGGCTGCAGTAGATGAAGCTTGAGCTCCATGGTGGGCAGTGACTGTGCTGGATGCATCAACGCTGCCCTGGGGATCAAGGAGAACATTCAGCATAGAACTCTTCTGCCCCCAACACCTCCCAGGTTGTACAGGGACTGCTTTGCCTTTCTGGGCTGGTATTTTCCACTTTCTGCTTTCCCCTGTTATCTGCTGCTTTTGCATCTGTGTCCATGGAGCATGCGTGCCTGCAGGTAAGAAGTGCTGCAGGGGAAGGCACCTGCCCTGAGTAACCCTCCAGGAATACTGGACTTGGAGGCCTCTCATAGACTTTGGAGGCAGCAATCCTTCCTCTCTGAGGAGGAGCTGACCGCAGTTCACAGAGGGAGGATGGCTCTTTCTCCTCCTTTTGTGCACAAAGTGTCAGCACACAAAAGGAACACAGCAAACTGTGAACAAATGCCCAGAGCCTCAAACCCCCTCAGTGTCCTTGAAGACTCTTTGGGGAGTCACAGCGTGACACCTACGGAGTTTCCTGTTATCTGGAACATTTTGACACTCAGTATTCCAGTCATGTCAGTATCCAGTCTAATCCTTGCTCTCTCCTCTATCAGGTATTTGTATAAATTGCGAGATCTTCATTTAGATTGTGAGAATTACACAGAAGCAGCATATACCCTTCTACTCCATACGTGGCTCCTGAAGGTTAGATTTTCCGAACTCAATATATAATTAAGTTTGTGCAATTTTCGGTTTCATATATTAAAGTGAATTTCTTAATCTCTGATTTACTGCATATTAGTTATTTTCCACAGGGGTATTCAAGTTTCTAGTTAGAAATACTGCAGTAGGTCATACAAAATTAACATTAATTGTTGAAATTATATTTTCAGTAAGTGATTAAAAGCCATATATTGCTAAAACTAAATGCGGTAGCAAAAATAGTTTTCCTTTATAGTGAGAACATTGTGTACAAATATAGTTTTCATTTTGATAATTTCTAACATAACAGTTATAAAAATTAAACACAGTTCCAGCTACCACAAGGGGACATCTAACTTTTAATTTTAAATAATATGGATTACATAACCAAGTTATGTTGGCTTTCTTCTGTAGCTGGTAATTAATTATCTTTCACTACAGCTATTGTTCATGACCAGTGTAACTTGCAGTATCAGTTGAAATGGTCAGTAAAAGATCCATTTCCATTACAAGGGAATATTCCAAATTTAAATGTTCTTCAGCAAAAATCTGATCTTCCTAATGCAATTTACTTTAGTGCAGAACTATATGAATTCTTGCTATTTTGCTTAAACTTCATTTTGATTTTTTATGATCATACAAATACGAGGTATATTGTATGTACTGGTATAGACAAAGGTAATGGTACATGAAATAGTTTAATACAAAAAATCTAAACCAAGTCAGTGAAGATGATACCACTGGAAAAAAATGAACTAAATTTCTCACATTGATTTTTATATAAAATTTGTAGGTGGGGCAAGGATGGGCAGGTATAACATTTTAAAATATTTTTTAAATATTATATGTAGTGCTGGTTATCACATGAAATACAGTACTTGTCTGAAGAGGCAGCAAATGCAATCCCAGTGCCTTTCCCAGTTTGTCTGTGGATGGGTAAAAAAGACTTGGGAAGAAAACACTTAGAAGAGCCCAGGGGACCAGGCCTTGTGGGAGTGGGGACTTTGATGTGAAACACTGAACTTCAAAATTCTTTTTGTTGTGTTCTCATTCTCAGTGGTCGGATGAACAGTGTGCACCCCAAGTCATGTCAACAGAGTTCCAGTGCTCACAGACCTACAGACACTTGAAAGAGAATTTGTATGAAAAGATCATAGAATACTTTGACAAAGGAAAGGTAGGTCTGGATAGCTCTTCCCCTCCAAATCTCTCTGCTGTGCTACTGTGAATAGTTGTGTTTAATGAATGTGCCCTGTATAAAACATTTGTGGAGGAAAAGCTTCTTTGAAATGTGGGTCAAGTAAAAATTGTGTCTTGCAGGCTTATTCCCAGAGCATATCCCTTCCATAGGAGCATGTTCTTTCAAAGACCTCATTCACAGAGAAAGAGGGCTAATGTTTCAGCACATTGTCACAAGCACCTCTGCCAGGCACCAACAAAATACAATAAAAAATGTAGAATCTACTTCCCTTTACAAAGAAAAGAGTATGGACTACATAGATTCAATTTCTAAACCACTAGGCCCTTATCTCAAAAAAAACCCCTCAGTTCAAAATAGACATACTTGTTTCAGAGAAGACTGACCATTGTATCCTAAACTTAAAATGTAGTAGACTGATGTTCAGTACCTCAATTTAGTTCAATTTAAGACAAAAAAAATGTTAATAAAATTACCTGTCAGTGCAATGGCATTAGAGCTGAGAATTTTGGAAATAAAGCAAAGGACTAGAAAGCAGGGAGAAGCTCTGCAGTGCCAGATAATTAATCTCATGACCCAATACGACCTTTAAGTCATTATGTCTTGTTCAGCCGTAGCCAAAGGTACGAAGGGGGAACACAATTCATTACTGCTTCTAGCAAAAGTCCTTCCTATAATTTACAAGGTAGAAAGTTTCAGCTTCAGCTTCTCAGGTTTTCTGTTGGCATCTGCAGTAACTGCGCTGCAGCAGCGCCCACCTGCTGTCCCAGGAGAACCAAACCCTCACAATTCCTGATCTGCAGCACCCAGCACTGAGATTCACCCCCAGGCCAAGGACCCAGCTGCCAGGGCCAGGAATACCTGGCCAAAGAGCACATGGCACCATGTGAGAATGGCCTGATGTGTGACTGGCAGTGTCCTTCCAGCAGCAGAGAATTCTGCTCAAGGACCCCTTTGTCTCCTCTATCCTGAAAAGGTGAGGAGACAGAATTTGAGAAATATCCTCAAGAGAGGGAGTTTGTTCCTGCTTTAAGATCCCTTTTGTGAAGTGCCCAGAGCAGATGAGAAAAGCAGTCCTGGTCTTTCAGTGACAGTCATTGTCAGAGGCAGCTGTTAAGTTGTGTGGAAAGAAAGAAGCTGCTACTCTGGGCAAGTGGCAATTTAAGACTTGTGGTTATCTAGCTGACGAGAGCTGTCATATACAAGGATCCCTCTGATTATGGATGCTGCAGGATGTTTTGTTAAATGGTGTGTGTTTTAAGGACAGGCAGGTGTCAGCCCCCTCACAAACTGCTCTGTGTTTGGGGTATCTGAAAGGTTAGATGATTTTTTTTAAAATGTTACTCTAATAATAAAGTAGGTTTACTTATTCCTTCCTGTAATGAATCGTAAAACACTTTTATTTTTTAACATTAATCTCCTTTCCTTAAGTTTGTGATTGCCCTGAGTCTTCCACTCTAAATGTGTAGTTAATGAATGACTGCACTTTAAAGACAGCATAATCAATAAAACTGCAGTTAAACTCTGATGCATTAAAAACTTGTTTGTTGGTACTGGATTTACTTTTTGAATGTGTGGTTGCATTGCAGATGTGGGAAGAAGCCATATCTTTATGCAAAGAACTTGCAGAGCAATATGAAAAGGAAGTTTTTGACTATGAACTTCTCAGTCAAAACTTGGTAAGATTATATAGAGATCTTCAAATTATTGCAGCCCAGAAATTAGTGCTTTTCAGCCATCAGACAGCAGAGCTGCCTCTGAGCTTGTGCTCTACAGTGGATTTTTAATTCATTTGTTGAAGAGTTGCTGTTTCACTGCAACAATCCAGTGGTAAATGAAAGGTTCATAAATGACTGTTGGTTAAAGTTGCATGAACATCTGTTTATTGAGGTATTTTGAAATGTCTGTAGATGAAATAATCGTGTTCTCACCTAGGGAAAGTAAAGGCCACGTTTTGAAGCCCCTGTACTGCCTTCGGGTAGAAAGAACACCTGGATGAACTTTTCCCCTTAAATTTTTCTTTAAATTTTAGCAGCTTGGATCTTGACAAGCCTGAAGAATTCTGTCCTAATCAGGACTATGGAAGTATTACAGCACAAGGAATTAGAACTAATTAGGTCTAAAGGCTAGAAGGAAAATTTTGAAGGAAAATAAAATATTCATTTGTTTGTTTTCACTAAAATTGAATGAATCCTGAAAGAATCCCACCCTCCACAAACCTTCTTTTTTCTACTCCCAATATTTCATGTTTGTATCATGTTTAACAAATGTTTAGGGCTCATTCAGTAGATATCCCTGAATCTTCCACAAAGCAACTACGCGAATCAAAACATGGTGCTCTTAAATGGTGCTGTGTGTAAAGAAAGCTTCTTTTGCTCTGTTTTTATCATGAACTAGAAGACATCTGTGCCAGTTTAAGTTGCAGTGCTGTGTTCTCACAGACATAACACCTAAATGACACTTGGTATGTTATGGAAGAAATTGTTCTAAGCCCTTTACATGGTGTGTGTCCTTGATACGAGGCTACAGTAAAAACTGCAGGTGATCCCATACCTCGGGAAATATTTGAGGCAGGGAGTTTTTCCAAATGTATTATTTCAGTAAAATTATCAATGGCCAAGGATGACTTTGGTGTTTGCTTTTCTCCTAAGTTAAGGGTAAGCCCAGTTCTGAGGTCAAATATTAAGGTTGAAGCCATACCCATTTCACTGTGTATTATATTTGGATATAAATGTAAACAGTGTTTGAGGTCCCCCAGCAGCGTCCTGTGTGATAACTGATTATTGCTATAGCTCAGCAGCTGATAGCTCTTGCATGTGTAGTAGAGGTTAAAAATGCATAGATAAAACCCCCAAACACAAGTAATTACAGTTGGTTTTGCTTTCAGATCCAGCAAGCAAAGTTCTATGAAAACATCATGAAAATTCTGAGGCCTAAACCAGACTATTTTGCTGTTGGATATTATGGCCAAGGATTCCCCATGTTTCTAAGGGTAAACTTGTTTAAATTCTTTTTTTTTTCATCTATTTTAATTCTTCTTTTCTTTTCCTGTTTTCCTCATGATTAATGTCCAGATCCCTTTTTTGACCTCTAATATGCATTGAGCTGACATGTTCATACCAACTGTCTTGTACTGCTCTAAGTTTTTTCCTAAATGGCAACAGTTCCTACTTTAGGACAATTATGGTAAGTTTGAACTACTTTTATTCAACATATGCTGAATCTACTCCATTTTCTTTACTTTTCTCCAGTTTTGACTACCATGAGGGAAATCCAGACTCCAAAGGGTCATTTTTTCAAGAAACCTGACAAACTTGGGAAGTGGTGCACAACCGGATTCTAGTGTAGTTTTTTAAAAGGTCATTGTTTTAACCACAGTAGTGCATGAGTTCAGAACATAATAATACTAAATATTTGATGTTTCTTACAGCTAAAACCCCCTCTTACATACAACAATGAATAGGGTGGCTTTCTTCACACTTGGAAAGCAATGAGAGGCCCTGCTTTTGAAGTTTATAAAGGCCAAAGCTGCCTTGAAAACGTTGGGAAAACAGTGAAAGGACACATCAGTGTTATTGTTTTCTGAATTATAAAACTCCAGGGTCTCTGGAGAATCAGTGCTGCTTTCCAGCACTGGTCAAAATGGTGTTTGGCTTTAGAGTTGATTAATACTCAGAAAACAGAAACACCCATTCCAAAATCTGGACACTGCTGTGTCTTTGTGCCAATGACCATGAACCTGTAACTTGTGCCTCAGCACCACTCAGCCCAGGAAATAACTCCTTATTCCTTGCAGAACAAAGTGTTCATCTACCGTGGGAAGGAGTATGAGAGGAGGGAGGATTTTCAGGCCCATCTGATGAGCCAGTTTCCCAGTGCCGAGAAGATGAACACGACTGCAGAGCCCGGAGAGGATGTGAGGAGCTCTCCTGGTCAATGTATCCTTGGACACTTGGGAGATTGCAGAGGGAAGGAGGGTCAGGAAACCTTGTTCTTAGCATGAGCTTGTCTGTGTGAAACAATAATTTCTTGGAAAGGTTGGAAGTTTATTGATGTGGCAGCTCAGTTTGCAGTTCTACTTACACGTCCTCCGTGTCTTTTATGGTTTGTTCCTAAGAGAGCTCCTGTTTTTCTGGCAGTTCTAAGGAATACGTCTCTTTCATTCATCATAGAAACATTTAGGTTGGAAAAAACCTTTAGGATTGAGTCCAGCCATAAACCTTGTTCATCCATGTTCCCAAGTGCCACATCTGCATGTCTTTTAAATCCCTCCAGGGACAGTGACTCAACCACTTCCCTGGGCAGCCTGTGCTAGGGCTTGACAGCCCTTCTGGGGAAGAAAATTCACAGTTGTTCACGCACGGTTTAGCTTTATTTTCTTCAAATGGCAAAACCGGTGTCACACACTTAAAGAGACCCAGTTTAAAGCCGCCAATTGTTTATTAACTCCCATTCATAGCTGTTGTGTCTTGATATCAAATTCATGTCTTCCTTGAGCATTGCTCTGACTGGCACCACACTTCGGTATCACCTCTCTTTCTTGGCAACATAAACGTGTCCTAAGTCCCTCCAAAATTTTCTCAGGAGAATTGACTCACAAACATTGTTAACCAACTTTAAGATACGGCCTCAATTATTCTTGGTTAGAATAACTCTGATTATCTTTTTCTTCTGGTTTGAGTCATTATTGACTGAGCAGATATGGGATCACCTCATTGTATCAGACATTTGGTTTTGCATGCTGATTTTCCTTTATTAATTTTCAAGGTAATGTTGTAACACTTCACATACTCTCGAGTCTATTCTGGTGAAACCTTCTGGAGGAGAAAGGGAATACTTTCTTTTCACGCTGTTGGGACTGAAGTGGGAGTATTACAGGCTTGTCTAAAATAGTACATTAAGCTTGAAAGCCAAGCTCTCCCAAGTCTGTCTTGTGTCTTAACTAATTAATTTTTTTTGGAGATCGCATGCTTCACTCCTTAAGGTAGAATTTGCTCATCTATTTTCAAGGATCAGGACACAGGCACTACTTCTGCACTTATGCAAAAGGATGTAACCAGAGGGCATGACTTTCAAACATACTGAAATATTTAAGAATGTGATATGTTTACTTACAAATACAGTATTCAGATTTAAAAAACAGCACTTCCATAGAAAAAGGAAATCTCAAGTAAAAGGTCTGTTCAGCTACAGATTTCAAAATTAAATGTTAACCATCGTGACTTTATGCATGCCCAAAGCTACACAGTGAAACTGTTAACATCAGATGTGGTTGAGGTTATTTTTGTAAGTTGCCTGAGCTTAAAAAGTTAATGAATGAGTCAGTGTGATAAATTCAGCTGCAGATATTCAGGCTCAGGAAATAATAAAAATATGCAGTTTAAAATTAATATGTATTCACTGGCTACTACTGGCAGATTTTTCCTTTTTTGGCCAAGGAAACTCCAGAAATGAAACCTTGAACACTTCAGATTTTTCATTAGAAAATGTCTTTTATTATTATTATTATTATTATTATTATTATTATTATTATTATTATTATTTCCTCTGCAGTCTACAGTATTTCATACTAATAGTTGTTAACGTGCCCTTAACTGCCACCATTTCAGATATCCAGTGTTTTACAGTGCAGCCAGTCCTGGAGGAGCAGCCTAGATTCAAAAATAAGGCAGTGCCTGATCAAATCATAAAGTAAGTGAATTTCTGTGGTAGATAGTATAGTGAAAATCAGTCCATATTCCTAAAGTGACAACCATTATTTCGTGAACTCAGTCATTTTCCAATTAATCTTAGAGTTTTTATTGTCTTAATTTACTGATTTACGTACCCATAGAATCAGAGAACAATTTGTGTGGGAAGGGACCATCACAGGCCACCCAGGGACATTGCTCAGAGCTCCATCCAGTCTCTCCTGAGTGTTTCCCAGGAATTTCATAGAAGAGCCTGTACCCATCTACCATTGAAGAAATAACTCGTGGATGCAGAGACAGAGGTGGAATCTGTGCTTTGGGTCGAAGATACTGAGTTTTAACACAATGTCTCAGACAAGTGGTGGAGAGAGGGCTCTTGGATGTGATTGGCAGTGTGAGAGTAGTTCAGTTGAAGGCTCTTGAACAGAAGAATCTTGTTACCTCTTGTCTGGTCAAGTGCAGAATAATGGTGGCAAAATGGTTTCTGCTGGTGCTATGGAGTGTGGGTTTTGTAAAGGAATAAAGGAAATGAATTGACTGAAGTATTTCAAGAACAGACGGCCAAGAGCTGCTTCCAAACCAATTGTGCCCTTGGTCTGCAGCCCTCTCTATGGAGTCTTTACTGAAGTAGCAACTGACTCAGAGGGGAAAAATAAGAATCACCTCCCCATGTACACCAAAGTGAATAAAGCAGAACCAAGCACAGGTTTTGTGTGATAGGATTTTAAAATGAACCATGCGCACACACACACAAAAAAATCTAACCCAAAAAGCCACAAAAAAATCGTGGTCCTAATTTCAACTTGATTCATTTTAAAATCAGTAACTGAGAGGCAGATTATAAACGTGGTCCTGTGTGACTGGATTTCAGTGTAGAGCCAGCCACACTTCAAACTGCTACAGTTTGTGTAGCAAAGTGTCCCACGTAAAGCACAATCTCTGCTCATATGGGAGATTTTGTAATGGTTTGTCTCAGCTGCAGAATTCAACCAAACTGCTGATTGCATTTGGTCTTAGAGATTTATTTTTATGGATGTACTTTATTGGGCATTTAATTGTTTGTTACAATAGGTGATGAGAATGCATTTATTCTATCAAAGAGCTTTGAAATAGCTGTCCTTTCAGATGGAGCTGTACAAAGGGATCTGTCTCAGTGTGGCAGTATTTTCCAGTTACTTTTCAGTACTGATGAAGAAAATCTTAGGAGTTTGGATAAGAAATCATAGTTTCCTATGAGCTAACACACCATGGTTTGCTTAACTCAGATATTTGGGGCTTCTCCATTTGTTTTTCTGGGCTTTCAAAACATGGTTCAGTTGTACTGAAAGAGATTTCTGAGATTTTCTCTTTTTCCTCTGCAAAATTAGCTTTTACTTAACGTGAGTTTAAATTTAATTCATCTTTTAAACAAATACTAAAAACCCAAAGAAGAGATTTCTCTGTGGACAGCAAAATACTCAGCCAAAACTCTGCAGACCCAGTGCTAAAAGCCAAGTGGTTGCAAGTTTAGTGGAAAGATGGGGTCACAATGATGGAGAACGAATCATTAGCTGAATAGAATAGACCCTAACATGAACTTGCAAAGGATTCTTTACGTTGGTGTACCCCTCTACAAGTACTTCTGTATGTTCTATTATCTATCACAAGAAATTATTATTAATGGCTTCAGTTGTTTAATTTATTGAACATTGTTCAGCATTCTGAACAGGATTGTTAGACAAGATTAAACTTCTTTGTCATGTGCCATGTTCCACTCCAGGTGAAGATACCTGCTCTGCTCAGTCAGTTGTTTTGAAAGAAAGAGACTCCTTTCATAAACCAGGATAAAGCTGGCAAGCAGGGCACGTTCCACAGCAAGAGGACAGGAGAGGAAAAATCTTTTCTAGTCCTCCTGTAGATTTGAACATTGATCTGGAAGCCCTGGAATTTTTATACCTGGGAAATACACCCAGTCACAAGTTGAAGCTTAATACTTGTAAAACACTGTGTGTTGACCCTGATTTATAGGTAGATGCCTTCTGAGTTTCCAGTAAAGTCCTTTTTCTCTGAGCAGTAAATTTGCTTTTCATTAAAAACTCAACTACTCAAAATGAAATATTTCTCTGTGATAACAAGCTCCATTAATTTCTGGGTTCTGTATTTTACAATAGTCATTTTAAAATCTTTCAGCTTTTATAAGTCAAACAACGTGCAGCGGTTCCACTATTCAAGACCAGTCAGAAAAGGAACTGTTGACCCTGAAAATGAATTTGCTGTAAGTAAATTAATGACAAGGTGATGGATGTAGTTCTGGTAACTATGACCGAATTTTGATCCTAGCTCCTTTCTTAGGCTCAGATTACTCATTACAGGCACCTTAACTTGAAGATCTGGTTCAAAAAAACCAAATGCAAGATTTTTCTATTTCAGCACGACTCCCGTGTACTTAATTAGACATCACTGTTTCAGTTGCAGGTAAACATTATGTAGTTAAGCACGTTTAACATGTTTGTGTTAAGCAGTAACATTTTCTGGTACAGATTTTCATTATGAAACCAGATGATATGTAAATAAATATCAGCTGCTTTGCTGCTTCCATCAGCTGCCAGCCTGGCAATGAGGTGAGTGTTGTCTGCTTTCATCAGTCCTGTGAAACCTTGACTGATGAGAGAACTGCCTATGTCATTTTTACTCCCATGCCTAATGGGGGAGTGCTGAGGAATGGCCTTCACTCTTCAAATATTCTAAGAAATCAACACCACCATAAATTACTTTTCAGTGTTAAGCATAAAAATATGGTAAGTTTCTGTAATTTCATTTTACAGGTAGCTGGTATTTTATGGTTTGTTTTGAAAAGCATGCCATCCAATTCTTATGACTAAAGCTGTGCTCTTGGCATACTGGTGGGAAAAGCCATTTCTTTCCAAAATGTACAATTTCTGTTATGCTTGTGCTGATTAGCAGAGTCAACACTTTCATGTAAGAGCTTCCTACCTGCTGTTAAATCAACACTTCACACACAAACTCTACCCTGACATCCCAGAATGTATTGGCAAGACTCAGAATGCACCTTGACTTCCTTTCCAAATCAGAGAGTTTTGAGCCCATTTATGAATATACCTTGAAATGGTTTTACAAAAACTAAATTGTTGATGTTTTCATTGTTGATGACAATAGATAAAATGTATGTTTCCTTCAAAGAGGTGGGAATTGGGATAGCTGGGGTGTTTTCATTACATCTGTTACGGTATTTCTCAGTACTGGCAGTTTTGATGAGCTGATACTGAAATAAGGAGCAGCTGGGTAAGTGAAACAGTGGCTATTCCAAACTATTCTAAAATACCAACAGCCAGTCTTGTTCAGAAAAGAAAAACGAGAGGAACAAAAACAAAGCCAGAATGCTGGCAAGTTGTTATAGGGCTGTTACTGCTTTTAATTGCAGAAATACCTTTTGAATGTGGAGGGAGGAAATACAATAAATACCTCTGGGTAGAGGCGAAAGCAGTTCATTTAATGACAGTCATTCCATCTGTACTGGCAAAAATAGGAATACAGAGTAAAAGGTTCAAGGGTAATTTTCTTTTTCCCTTGCTTTGTTCAGGCTTTGTGCCTAAAGATGGCCTAATCTGAAATCAGGAAAATTATTTGTGTAAATTGATGTGCTAGATTAAGTTTGCAGTGTCTTTTTATGCAAAAATATGCATGTATTTTCTGTCTACATCCATTTCACTCTGACATTTCAGAAGGCAGAAAAGATTAAAGTGTCAATCCTGAAGAATCATTTTCTCCTGCTATGTTTTTTAATAGTCTATGTGGATCGAGAGGACGTCATTTGTTACAGCCTACAAACTCCCAGGAATCCTGCGCTGGTTCGAGGTGGTCACCACGTCACACGTGAGTATTAATGTGCTCAGAGCCCATCCAGCTTTTGGCTGTTGAATCCTCGTGTACAAACCAGCTTGCAAAATGATCACACAAAGCTACTGCTACTTATTTTATAAATACAAAACTGTTGTTATTTGCCTTTAATCTTTCTACTGCTCAACACAGGATCAATATATCTTATGTCTGATTTATAGTTTCAGGACCAAGTCCTAAGAGAATTGAACTGTGTGGGTTTGCTGAATTGCAAAACTGTTGTTCATGTATGTGGTTTTTATAAAACCAAAAAGACCTGTTTCTATCTTTATGAACCTTAGAAGTCTTTTGTTTCTTTACAGTCCACAATTAGTCCTTTAGAGAATGCTATTGAGACTATGTCCACGACAAATGAAAAAATTTTGATGATGATTAACCAGTACCAGAGTGATGAGAACCTCCCTATTAATCCACTTTCCATGCTTCTGAATGGAATTGTTGATCCAGCTGTTATGGGTGGCTTTGCTAAATATGAGAAGGTAGGAGCTTTTGAGTCACTGCAAAGAACATTCTCAGGTGCATCATTTCATAATCCTCTTACACCCTTTGTTAAAGTGGCAGTGCAGTGTGGATGGGGAATAGGAAAGCCATAATTCCATCAGCTAAGGGATCCTCTTATCCTCATTTCCTGGTCACCTCTGTCTTTGAAAGCAAACCAGAATAACTGAAGCTATTAGGTGATGTAAATCATGATACTCCAAATCTGGGCCTTTTTAGTTTCACTGTAAACTTTATAAAAGGAATGATAATTGGGTTTCATAATAAGGGTCTCGAACTCAGAAGTGTTGGATAAAGACCTAATACATTTTAACCAAAAAGAGCACCTCCCAACTGATAGAGCGAGGAATTATCACCAGCAGCATCTGCCTAAGGACCAGGCAAATGTCTCTCCTCTTTGATGACGAATATTATGATCGCCAGCTGGGCTCTGTGGATTAATGATTGATTTCTGTACCTGTCAAAATGATGGACTGTATTTATTTATTATTTTTGTCTAAGGCTTTCTTTACAGAAGAATATATCAGAGACCATCCAGAGGATGAAGAAAAGCTGAATAGACTCAAAGATCTGATTGCTTGGCAGGTAATTTCTCACTGACAGCCGCCACTGAGGCTTCACCAAGGCTTCCTTTGTTCCACTCCTCTCTAGCAGGAGAAGATAGCATTGAGATGATTGTGTCATTTCCACTTTTTTTTACCCCCTGAAAGGTATTTTGTACACATCTGGAATGGTTTCTCAAAAGCCACATATAGCAGGCTACATTTATGGTTAAAAGGGCAAGGATTTCCAACTTGGGTTGTATTCCTGAAGACAAAACTGAGAGCATGACAAAAGTCATAATGATTTCATGCATTTCTGAGGTTGGCAAATATCACACACTCTCTTGGGAAACAACTCTTTCCTACAGTATTTGTTTTTTGTGGAGGATTTTTTTTTTTTTAAACTAGAAACCTTAATGGAGTGTTTGCTGCTCTCAAAAACTATTTTCATGCTCAAAGACCCGTCAGGATTGCTGCTATGTGTCTCCTGTGTGGCAAATAGCATGGAAGACTATTAGGAAATATTTTTAAGCTATATCTCCAGAGGAGAACTGAATATTTTTCCTATACTATCAGCACTGAGATATCTGGTGTTACTATTTATTGTTGTATATATGTAGTGTGCATATAAGATGTCAACCAGCCTGCAGAAACCTTTTGTCCTCAAGGAGGAAAATGCACCTATGGAAGGTGGTAGCAGAAAAAACTGAATTTTTGCTGAGATTCAAGAGAAAATGGCTCCTTCTGTTGACCTAATAATGATAATGGAGCAGAGGAAAACATGACCTCAGAAATGATCCATTCTATTTCCATTATCTAGTCCAAAATAGAATTCATTTTTATCAATACATAGATAGAGGGATGGTAAGAAAGAGTGAGAGTTCATCTGGGATTTTACTATCAGAAATGAATGGCTCAAGGTATTTCTCCTCATGTTCCATGTCTCATTCTTTCTACTTGCTCACAAAAACATCCCTGGAAACATCCAAGGTCAGGTTGGCTCTGAGCAACCTGATGCACTTGTCCCTGTCTATGGCAGGGGGTGGGACTGGATGGTCTTTAAAGCTCCCTTCCAACCCAAACTATTCAATGATTCTATAATTCTGTCTCTCTTTCAGACATGAGAAACAGCAAAAATTTACAGTTTATTCCTCTCTCAGCCTGGAAATGAATCTTCCAAATAGTTTTAATGGAATTGTTTTGTAGTATTTTTTTTAATATTTCTAAAGTTTCTTCCTGTTTCATTTTGATTCATCTCAGTTTGGTTATTAGTTTGAGTCGTACCTTTACAGTTTCTCCTGTGTTGTTGCCCACCACACCTCTGTGTGTTGTGGTTTTCTGGCCATCAGAAGTACTCAGTGGATCAGTGGTATTGATTGGCCACAACACCATCTGGCATTATTAAATAAGGGGTAATTTCTACCAATCCCTGCAAAGCCCTCTAAGGAGGACAAACAGATCTGTCAGTAACAGATGGGCTTTAACGCCACGTTTTTAGAAGTTATATTGAAATTGAACTTCCATAAAATATGATCAATGCGATGGGTGGACCAGTGTTCACAGTATTTACTGGGTCAGAACACAAAGAGGAATCATGGAATCTAAGTGGATTTTACAAAAAATCTCAGCTATTAATGCAAAGAGCTAAAAGCTGAAGTAAAGCAGTTAGGAAACGTTAGTGGCAGAAGGGGAGGTAAAAGTGTTTTACACAAATCTCTTAACATTAAAATACATAGAAGACAGAAAACAGCCTCCGCGAGGCAGCCAATATTTTCAGAAATTTACTGGGAAAACCCATTTTCCATGAGCCTTTTCCATCTTGTATTTGCTGCTCAAAGCCAAGATCAATGGGCAAATCCACCTGCCAGTCACAGGAAGAGTTTTGCAGCTGATTTACCAGCTAATTTAAACAGAGCCAGAGAGGTTGTTGGACCCACTTGAAAGCCTCACCTTTTTTCTTGTTTTGTTCCTCTTAAGATACCTTTCCTTGGGGCTGGAATTAAAATTCATGAAAGAAGAGTTTCTGATAATCTTCGTCCTTTCCATGACCGGATGGAGGAATGTTTCATGCACTTAAAAGTTAAAGTGGAAAAACAATATGGAGCCAGAGAATTGGTATTACTCTCTTTTAACCTCTACCTCAATTTCCCTTTATTTAATACACATCTTGTTCTAAATAAAAACATGCTATTTTTCTTTTGCTTGTGGATTTTCTTCTGCTCTAAAGGTAGTAGGATCTGAGTTGCATCATCCAAGAGCTGATTCAATTCTCTGACACATCAAATATTCCTCATTTTGGAAGATTTTGAGTATATTTTATTATGGCTTAAAGTTGCAAGTCTTTTCAGCCTTATTGAGGAAGTAAAAGCAAGTTCTTATGTTTGTTCTCTTTGCAATTTTTCTTAGTGGTTTAGGGCTTTGATCTGCAATTGATGTCTCCCTGTGCCAGCCACTTCCAGCTGTGTTGTGAAGTAAAACCTGTCATGTGTATAATACAATAAATATTAGTTGAGAACAAACTGATATATCTGGAAATTGAAGGATAACTTCTGAACACAAACTCCCCAGACAATTCTTGAATAAAATATTCTGAGTTGTGCAAGCTAGCAAGAATGATGTTGCCTGGTTTTTGTGATTAAACACCAGTTACTTTGGAAATTATTTTATATTGTTGCTTTCAGCAATGGTGATTTTATAATAGGATTTATTTCTTCTGTTATAGGGGGAAAAGTAGCAAGTTTCTAACCTAAATTTTGGATGTGTGCCGTGTTATACACCTATATGCTGAAAATGCTGTATATCTATCTGAGTACGGCTTTTATTTTGCAATAATAGAGGCTGTAATTGCAATAATTTACTTGAAATTACGTCGTTGCAATGATAATTGCAATAATAGAGGGTGTAATACACAAGCAGCAATCCTGCCTCTTGCTTGAACCCTCCAGCACTCTTAGGGAGCAGCACTTAAAAAAACCCTACCTATTTAAAATTTTGCAGAGAAGGTACTTTGTGAATTGTGTTTGGGAGGTTTGAAGAGTAAGAATTCATCCAGACACAGGATAAATCACAGTAATTAATGGGAGCAGACAACTTCTTTCACCCCAAGTGTTAAACATCTGCGCAGTCTTCAAGGCCTGGTGTGAAATGGATGAATTGAAGATCCCAGGGTTCTTTGACAGAATTTGTTTCTCTTTCCCATCCTGCAGCCAGAGTTTGATGACAAGAGGGTCGGACGGCCAAGGTCAATGCTGAAATCCTACCGTCAGTTATCCTTTATCTCCATGTGTTCCATGAATTCAGACTGCAGTACTCCCAAAAAACCTGCTTCGGAAAGGTTGGTTACAAATGCAGTACAAATTCTTTTTCAGTCCAGTTTTTTAATCAGTTTTATGAAATGAAACAAAAAGATATTAAAAAAAGAATGAAGACCACCAGCAGCCTTTTCAGACGATACCAACATAACTTTTAACTGTAGCTATCACTTCCTCCAGGCTCAAAACTACAGCGTTTCAATCTTAATAGACAAAATGTATTCAACTCTCATTGAAAAGAAAAAAAAAGTGGCATTTCATTTTCAGAAAAAAAGTATTTTAAAAATTAAATTACTTTTCAAAAATTTACAAAGATCTGGGGTTTTTTACAAGTTTCTTTTTATACAGGTTTTAACTTAATTAGCATATTTTTGTTTGTAAAATGTGAATAGGAAAGGAACAACCTTTACAAACTTGAAAAGGAGGTGGAATATTTTAGTAAAGTCTGTAGTAATGTAAAATGCTTTGCCTAAAGTGCTTTAACTGCAGCACTGGTAAACAAAAAGACTTTAAAGTTTGGGAGAACAATTATAGGTATAGCTTTTCCAACCACAAATTGTTTTGTTGACTTTATAAATTATCTTTCAGGCACATAGAACTTCTTCCCAAACTAGGTACATGTAAAACTGAACTTGTTGAGCAGTGTTTGATTATTTTTTTAAACATCTGATCTCCCTTTTTGAGCAGTTCACTTTGAAAACGTCCAGTGGTGTATGACCCTAATGTGAAAGTGTTTGCTCTTAAGACACCCCTTTTTCTGGCGTGTTTGATGGCCACCCCAGCGTTGAACGCTCCTCACACTTTGAGATTCCTGAGGCTGCTTCTCCTGCCCTTCAGCTTCCCCTCCAGAAGGGTGGAGCAGACAAACATCACTTGTGTGCTGCAGGGAAACAGGAAACCTCTGACAGGACCAGACAACCCACTGAAGCAACTGCATCATGCACCTGGTTTTATTCTTAGGATGCTAATTTGTTTCTGGGGAGCACAGGTCAACAGACTCACCACACTACTTGATTTATCAATTTTCATGTTCTAAAATAAGTTCGGTCCCATGTTCCAAAGGCTGATTACATCAGCAGAGAAGGGGGTAAAGCCAGCACCAATTTCATGGGCTTTTTTTTTTTTTAATGAGAAGTAGCCTAATTTTTAAACTGTAAAAATTAGAGGAAGAGAGAAGCAGGGCAGGGGGTGGGGGAGGGAAGTTAATCTCTGGATGTAGGCATTCTTGTCCGATATAGTGAAATAAATAGGAGGATGCATTAAAACGTGGCGACAAATAGCAATACTCTGTTCCACTTTGGTTCTTTTACAACCAGAAGAGCATGTCTTGCTTTCAGCACCACCATCACCACACATCAACTTGCCATGTGAGCTCTACTCTGTTTAGTTTAGTTCTTAAGCTGATGCACAAATCTTTAAACAGGGATTTGAGCTTGTTTTAATATTTTACATTCTTTGCTACATTTTAAGATGGTGTCATTCTGCCTGCAGGCATCTTATTTGTATCTCCAGTTGCCAGCTGCTGAAGCACATCCCATACTTTTTGCCAGCAGTTTGCAAGGCTGCTTAGGAAGTAGAAGGAAAGAATGACCTGCATTTATATTTCATGGGGAAATGACATCAGAATACCAGCGGCTTTTAAAATATCACTCGGCAACTCGTACTTTCTTTCTTTTGCTCCTGCAGCTTTGATCTGGAAGCAGTGCTACCAAAGCAAGTAAAAGCAGAATCAGAGGAGACTGCTCCGCAAAATAATCCTCATCCTGAAGTCAAGATGAGAAGGTCCAAAAAAAGAACAAAAAGAAGCAGTGTGGTGTTTGCTGATGAGAAGACAGCAGCTGATATTTCTATCTCTGAGATGAAATGTGTATGTTACTGATTTAGAGTAGTATTTTATAATCCATGAAAAGGAGGACATTACTCCTTTCCTTAGGAAAAGAAAAATATATCCCAGACAACTCCAGTTGTCATAAGGGGAAGTATGCAGGATGCAGAGATGATCTGCCCTGCCATGAATGAAACATGCGAGATGCTGTGGAGGAAACAAATCAGTGAGAAAATCAGAACATCTCTCCTGGCTTCTGGTGACAGATAACAGAGCTCCGAGGCTGCAGATTCTGAAGCCTGGTTAGCTCAAAAAGGAGCACTGTGTTGGGAGGGTTAAGCTGCTTTCCTGTGGAGAGGCAATTGACTGTGCTGACATTTCATGGCAGCTCCTCGCAGTCAGGGCTATTTCAGAAGTGATGAGCCCTGTACGTTTTGTACCTTGTTATGGAACATGCAGCTGGTAGGAAATTGCAAGATTGCAAACAGTGCTCCTTAAATGGTGCCAGACTGAAGTTTGGAAGCACTGGCATCTCTCGCTCCATAGATCATCCGAGTGCTCTTATTGCACTGCTGGATCATTACAATGACTTATGGAACTTACACTGGGCCTTTTTATAGATATAGTTTAATCCTCAGGAGAATTCTCTTTTAGTATATGTCCTCTTGGTACCCAAGCCCCACCTAAATTAAAAAGTCAGGCAGTAACAGATTGCTGAATTACATGGAGGGAGCATAAGTAATTTGATCAAAAATGTTTGAAGGAATCATCAAAGGTAAAATGAATTGAGTAGAGAGCCAAGATTGTTTGGGGAAGCACAGAGAAGCTCATGGATGATTATGACTCTTACACTGCACTTCCTTATGCAAAAGAGAGATAAGCACCGTGATGCTTTGAGAAGCACAGAAATACAAAACCAAGTAACACCTTTGGCTTTTGATTAAATTAGATAACACATACATCAAACTGTGGAGATCCCACTGTGTGTGGAGTTAAAGGACTTCTTTAAAAAAGCAGTGAAAAGACTTTGCAGCAGCCAAGCTGGGTATGTTAATGCAATAGGGAAAAATGTTTTCAAAACTTCATTTTACTTTGCAGATCACACCCTGAGTTGTCTGATGGTATTATGCCAAAAATAGAGTAGGAATTCAGGTTTCAGATCACAGATTACTTCTGTAACTTTTTTAGAATAATTTTTTTATATATAGAATGAGAAGTTTTTATCTAACTATAAATTATCTGCAAAATTGTTGCATGTTTTTAGATTGTATGTGATAAAATATGTGGACCAAAGTCTCAGTTCATCATTAATGTTGGGGTTTTTTATTTAACAGCTGTCAAGGAAATACGAGTTCATGAGTGACACCAACCTCTCAGAACATGCGGTGGCACCTCAGAAAACTTCTGTCCTCAAGCAGATGAGCACTGTCAGTCGTTCTATGCCAACTATCCCAGGTAAGGTGCTTACACGAGGGTGAGAGTTCTGAACTTTATTGGGATGTTAATAAAAAGCAATGAAGGGTTTGCTCCAAGCAGGGCTGGTAGCTCTCTCCATCCTTGTGAAATCCACTGGGACAAGGATTATAACCGAAGTGTGTACTGTGCATGTGAGGCTGGACTGCTCCAGATGCTTGGTAACACCCTAATACCTTGTGCCAACATGCAAATTCTAAAACTGTTACTCCTGGAGCTCCAAATTTCACTTCCTTGTACAGTGTGAGCATTCCTGCTGCCTAGGAAGAGGCAAGGTTTATTCAGCTTCTCTGCTCTGTATCGTCTCACGAGCAGAAACAAGGGCTCACAGCCAAGGGCAGTGTGTGAAACAGGGAGAAATGCTTCATGCTTTGCTTTGGGGATGAATATTCCCAAAGGTTGCCCCATAACAGGATTTCATCTTCTGTTTTTGAAGCCAAAGAGGAATCCCATAGATTCCCTCACCATGGGAGGCGGGGGAAGCAAGATAACACAGCTGCCCCCCAGACAGATGCGTGGTTGTGTGAAGGAGAAGGGGAAAGTGTGACTAAAGTTGGAGCTCTTCTCTAGGCTGGGGCACAGTGAGGAAACAGGCCCAGTTTCAGTGTCTTTTAACCCCTTGTTCCATAGGACATCCCATTTCTCAGCCTGCATTTCATCTATCCCTCCCACTCCCCCTCTCTTTCCAGATGCCTGTAACAGATGTTTAGCACAACACAACAGACTGCCATGGCCCACTTCTTTGTCATGTGTTTATCTATTTTTAATTCTTTGGCCAGATTGGTTCTCTTTTTTTCACTGTTCAGTTTCAATGTAATGAATTTTATTGTTTCCCCATTATTTAATTTTTTATTCTAAGGTTATAGTTAGATTAAAAATGTCTCATTTGCTTCTAGTCATTGCACTAGTTCACAATTTGAATTCTGCTTTGTCTTATGCTCTGGCCCTCCTTTTCTGGTTTTGTTTTGTGTAACCAATATTGTTTCCACTCTAAGGATTAACTCTGTCTGTCAGCACTGTGGCACCCGATGAAACAATTGCCTCACACAGGCTGAGCCAGCCAGTGTTTCCTACCACCTCAGATGGTGACAAGAAAACCTTCAAAAAAAAGAAAGTGAACCAGTTATTTAAAACAATGGTAGGTTCTGTGTGTTTGTGGGGGGGAAAGGCAGTGCTATGCTTTCAAAAATTCTGTGCTATGAAATTTAAGGATTTTTGAGATGAATAGGCTCGTAAGTCAAATTCTGCTTTTTTTCCTTGATGCTTTTGTCAGACAGAGTGGGGGGAAAGCTCAATGTGGAAGCAAAGCTGGCTGTGGCAGTGCTTCCAGCAGGAGGCGTGAAGGGATGGAGGGATGGAAGGATGAAGAAATGAAGGGATGGAGGCGTGGAGGGATGCAGGGATGCAGGGATGGAGGGATGCAGGGATGCAGGGATGGAGGGATGTGGGGATGCAGGGATGGAGGGATGTGGGGATGCAGGGATGGAGGGATGCAGGGATGCAGGGATGCAGGGATGGAGGGATGTGGGGATGCAGGGATGGAGGGATGCAGGGATGGAGGGATGGAGGGATGTGGGGATGCAGGGATGGAGGGATGGAGGGATGGAGGGATGCAGGGATGGAGGGATGCAGGGATGCAGGGATGGAGGGATGCAGGGATGCAGGGATGGAGGGATGGAGGGATGGAGGGATGCAGGGATGGAGGGATGCAGGGATGCAGGGATGGAGGGATGCAGGGATGGAGGGATGCAGGGATGCAGGGATGCAGGGATGCAGGGATGGAGGGATGCAGGGATGCAGGGATGGAGGGATGCAGGGATGCAGGGATGGAGGGATGGAGGGATGGAGGGATGCAGGGATGGAGGGATGCAGGGATGCAGGGATGGAGGGATGCAGGGATGGAGGGATGCAGGGATGCAGGGATGCAGGGATGCAGGGATGGAGGGATGCAGGGATGCAGGGATGGAGGGATGCAGGGATGCAGGGATGGAGGGATGGAGGGATGGAGGGATGCAGGGATGGAGGGATGCAGGGATGCAGGGATGGAGGGATGCAGGGATGGAGGGATGCAGGGATGCAGGGATGCAGGGATGCAGGGATGGAGGGATGCAGGGATGCAGGGATGGAGGGATGCAGGGATGCAGGGATGGAGGGATGCAGGGATGGAGGGATGCGGGGATGCAGGGATGGAGGGATGCAGGTGGTACCTGCGTGTGCAGTTCCGCTTCCGCACCGCGAGAGGGCGCGGGCGGCCCGCCGAGTGCCGGTGCCGGCAGGGAGGGAGGGAGGGAGGGAAGCGGCGATTCCCGGTGGGAACGGACGGGGCCGGGATGGCAGCGCCGGGCTCGGAGCGGGCTGATCACGGCACAGGGCGAAGATATTTAGTGGAGATGCTTAGTGGAAAGTAGAAATCTGCTCCCGCTGGAATCGTCACTCTTGCTTAAAGCCGGCTGCCTTCCTTTAAAGCGAGGAACGTTTCACCGATGCCCGAAATTTTCAGAAAATTAAAACTATTTCATTTAACTCAGTGTTTGACAGCAATAAAAGCATATCCAGAGCAGCTATTCGGATGCAGAATGTGGAAGTTTTCCTACTTTGCAGGTAGTGGGAGGGTGACACAATGCAGATGAGGGTAGCTACCAACATGCACTACTGGAGACGTATTCTGGGCCACTCGTAGTATTTTACA
Organism: Eulacestoma nigropectus; assembly: GCA_013397775.1. Classification (NCBI taxonomy): domain Eukaryota; kingdom Metazoa; phylum Chordata; class Aves; order Passeriformes; genus Eulacestoma; species Eulacestoma nigropectus. The sequence continues at coordinate 1,764,059 of VZTE01006658.1, forward strand.
CATCAACTTTTCTGATCTTTCAACGCAAAGGGATTGATGTTTTGGTTTCTTTTTCCCTAGGTAATAGATTTCACTTATATTCATGACTTTCTGCAGTGTTGTTTGGGTTTTTTTTTAAAAAAAAAAGGATAATGCCTTCAGGGAGCATAGAGTAACGTTTAGGAACACCTTCAGTTTAAATGTGCTCATAATCATGTTTTTCTGGTAGGAACAAGAATAACCTATCAATTTGAAGTCTGTAGTATTTCACTTACATTCAATTTATCACATACTTGCTCTTTTCAGACCCAGGAGTTGCAGCTTTTCAGCGCTATCTCATCCACTCATATTTAAACTTAAACAGCATATAAAATACAGAGGGTAGAATGTTCGCTCTTACATGGTGGAAAAATGACTAACTAAAGCTAAAAATCCAGTTGTGAAGTGCTTCACAGCATATTTGGAATTATGTGGACAGGTTTAAATACAAGTTTAAGGTTTTGCAGAATAGAGAAATGAATTCAAAACATGCAATGTCTTTCTCCAGCTACAGCTCAAGCCACAGGTAATTAATATACATATTACTGAATCCAGCACAGAATCACTTTTAACCTACAAAAATCTGTTTTGGTGTTTTTCCAGCGCATTTCCAAAGTTCTGGAAGATGGAAAGCAGTCTGTGGAGCAGCATTTCAAACCTTCATCAACAGATCTGTGATCAATTTTTACAAGACTACTTCTCAACTGAAAATAATTATATGTACCTACAAATATTCCATTTTGGAGCACCATCTACTCTAAAGAAAGGCACTGATGGAGAATATGAACAGCACCACCCATGGGCTCTGATAAATTACTTGTGATACAGATACAGGAATAACATTTGAGGAAAATGCTGCAGGATGTGTCCACTGGGATCTGGAACAGCAGCCTCTGGTTGTACAGGCCAAAGGGAGCTGTGTGTTCCCTGGGGACAAAGCTTGTTCCTGGGAAGGGAGATGTGTTGAAAGGGCACCTGCAACTCTCACTATGTAACGCAAGTCGGGGTCTGTTCTCTGCAGAGAGCAGGGAGTTACGGTTTTCTGGAGCTTGTACAGACACACTCCAGATATCCTTAAACCCTCGTTGGCAGTGTAGCCAAGGCAACAGATGGCTCAGCACAAAATAGCCACTGACAACTTACAGTGTGGCTGTAGCTGGATTTACAGCCCTCAGATCCCTCTGCTGCTCCCAGCACACTGCTCTGTATCCTCAATCTTTCCCGGCTGACATCCGTGGCTGTGACACCATATGCCTGAGTTATTTGCAGAACAGCAGCTATTATGTGGGAAACATGCAAAAGTTTATTTACACATGTACAAATTGACCTTACATCCAGCAGCACGATGAACAAAAGCTACATTTTCTGCTGTTCAATAAAATGTTACGAATCTGGTTTATTTGCCCTGACCCTTTCTCCCTGACATCTCCAGGTATCATCATATAAAAGGTAATAGTTTTTTACTGACAGCAAATGGAATTCTACAAGCCCAAGTCTTCTGCTTTTAGATTGATTTTCTGTGTCTTCCCACCTCATGAGGTAGAGCTGGGAGGTGATGCCTCACTGGTGTGAAGCTCCACAGCACCGCAGGTCAGCACCTCAGGGTTTTTATAACCTGTCAGTTCCTTCTCTTTCTAAGTGTGTTATCCAGATAGAGGCGGTCTAAAAGTGAATAATTCATTTCCTTCACTCATCCCTTTATGTCTCAGACACCTACATAGGTTTATACTAAGTAAATAAAATATGTTCATGTATAGCATTGTGGATGGAGGCTGGCCTTGTTGCCATTTCTATGGATTTGGGAAAGACAAAGAGGTTAAAGTTATTCCTCGTTGTGGAGTTGAATCTATGGAAAGACATCTGCAGTTTGTTTAAGCCTAAGTTTTTCTACCAACACTTTAACATACAGTGTGAATAAATTAGTTTTATGAATTTAGACTCTGCAAGTTGTCAGAGTGAAGCTGTTTTCTACAGGAATATTTAGTGATTGTCTTCTGTAAGAGCTTTGGAATATTTGCCATTGGAACTAATGCTGCACCTTCTCCAGAATAACCACAGATGGCAAAACAAAATGGGCCCAGTTTTAACACTACGGTGTTTGGCATGAATCCTGATAGACTTTTTGTTTCATTTTGTTTCATTTGCTTTCCACAGCAACTTGATAATGCTTCTGAAGAGGCACAGTGGAGAAAAAAGGCTTTCCTAGGAAAAAGTCTTGTTTAATAGAGAAGGTTATCTGTAAGTGAGAGAAAGTGAAAGGTTGAAGGGCGCACATTTAACATCTTTCTAACCTGGGGGAAGAGGAGGGGAGGGTAAAGCTGTCCTTCAATATCATCTGCAGACACACTGAATATAGCACAAAATAAACAAGTATTTTAGAAGAAAAGGTTTGGTTCTACTGGAAATGAGTAAGAAAATTATGATTTAGGAACAGTTTATTCTTTGCAAAAATACCTGTTAAAGGTTACGTTTTGTTTATTGTATCTTGCAGATATGTTTTCAGGTGAGTGAAATAATAGAGTTTTGCCTCTAGCTGTTAGTACAAATTGTTATTGAAATACTGTGACTCAAAATATAAAGAAGTAGGAAGAATGGAAGTGAAGGAAGAGCCCAGAAACAAATGCCAGGAAGGCAGGAGCACAATGTCCAAAGGAAGTTTGGTGTTGAGTGTTAAGCCAGTGGTTCAAGATTTGTGCTTGTGTTTTGCTCAGGTTTTAGTATAGTTTTTGGTGAAGGGTTTAGATTCACATTTAACTTACTAAATATCAGCAATAATTTTTTTATTTCTCCCACACCACAGATTGTCCTCCTCTTGCCAGCCCAAGTTTCAAGCCTGAAATCATGTCAATCAACTCTGAGCAGAAAAGTAAAATTAACCAAGAAAAAATTGCTGCCAAGAACAGGGAATTCATAGAACTGGAATTTTAAGGATGTTTGGACAACAAGCTCCAGCCTTTCACAAGTTTCCAGAAACTGTGGATACTGACATTTAGTCCAAACAAACAACAGAGCATGAAGGAAAATTGATGTCCTGGGATAATAAAGTGCCGGTATGGCAACATCTGTTTAAAAATGTAAATCAGCACGAATTGCTGCCATTTCTGTCACAAGCTCAACAGGCCTTTAGTTCATGTATGCAGAAGGAAGGGACAGAACCTGTATCTGACATTCCTTGAGGTGAAGCACAGAGGGCAGAAATTTCCTTCAGGACAGGGTCAGGCTTTGGCTGCTGCCAAGGGAATTAGTGCAGCAGGAATGGCTTCAGCTCTAAGCCCTGCACCTCTCACCGTGCAGGTCAGGAACACAACCATGTTCTCGTGTGCTTTTCTGTACCACTTATTTCCCTTCTCCTGGCTGGTGACAGCCTGGTTTGCTCTCACGTGGCACTGAGATAATGATGGGGTTGTGTGAGTCTGTAATTAATGAGCTGTTTGCAGGGGCAGGAAAGCTGCACGTGCAGCTGAGATTTGATGAGCTGACCTGCACGGAGCTGTTCCACTGCAATGACCTAAGATGCATTTAAGCTGCACATTGTAGTTCAGTTTAAGCAAACATCTCATTTTTAGACAGACACAGGTACCTGGGTGTCTCTATGGAGTGTAACACCATGTTAGAGGTGCTGGTCCAGCCCCGGGAGCTACTGTGTCAGTGCAGCACAAGGTCTGGTCACACACAGCAAATGTTGGCATTTACCCACATCAAGGTACTCAGGAGAATCCTCATCTGACTTGGGTCTCCAGCCTGCCCTTGTTTGTGCCATGTAGTCATACTAAGTTCTTATTATGAAATTATGACTTAAATATTCCTTCTGGGGGGAAATTAATGCTCTTAAGATCTCAATAAAAATTAGCTGGTGTGAGCTATAGGAAAATGGTCAGAGTCTAAGTCAACAAGGATCAAGTTTCTGAGGAGGAAGGAGAGTTTTATTAAAGATTTTACAGACCTTAGGAACACACTGTTCTGGAACTTGAATGTGTGATAGACCTGTGTACCCGCTCGACATTGAACTTTTATCCTCTCACACACAGTCTGTAACCGGCTTTATTAGACAGTAGAAATTGTGGGTGAGTAGAATCATATAATGGTTTGGGTTGGAAAAGACTTTAAAGATCGACAATTTCCTGGCCCCAGTGTGGGTGTTGGTGCCACACTGGTTATTCTGTGAGGAGTCCATTGACACATTAGACATCACTGGATCTCTGTTTTCATTTGTTCCACCCTAATCGTGGGATGAGGGGACTTTTAGAAAGAAGAGATGTTAAATATATTTTTTAAATAGCATGGTAGGAAAGAGAAGGTGATTTTGGTTTTTATTAAATCTGGTTTCCATTTAAGTCAGCTAAGGTCCAGGAGTTGTGTTTAAAGGCACCAAACCACATAATTCTCTATGCTTACTTCCTCAGCTGTTTTCAAGGATTTTAGCTCAACTATCATAAAAATACCAAAAGATCCTTTTTTTGGTTTTTTTTTGTTTCAGCTTCAGTACAGAACTATTCAAATGATGGAACATTTATCCCAGAGACTGGATCCATATATGCCAACGTCAGTGGGAATCATCCAGAATTAGGGCATTCTGTTTAAAACAAAAGCACAGGTCTATTCTCCAGAGGGGGGGAAGCTAAAAGGAATAACTTAACCAAACACAGCATCTTTCTCCTCTAGAAATCAAGAGAAATCAGAGAATTCAAAGCCAACTTGTGTTTTGCAGCACCCTTTTTTTAAAAAACCATTTCTGAGGAGGGAGGAAAACTAAACTGTTTAAGGATTCTTTCCCTCATTATTTTTTGGATGAAGGTATGTCCATCTTTTTACATACATCTCTGGTTTTTTAGGAATATGGAAGGCTCCACGAAAAAACTCACAGCCATCTCCTATCCTGGGTGCCTTGGAGTAGCCACTCCACAGAACTTCTGTTTCCCTGCCAGAACTCAGTCCCTACTTGCTCTTAGGCATTCAAGGTCTTTCTGAGGGGCAACATTGAGCAACACTCCAGCGGCTGCCCTCAGCTGTAAGGACTTCAGCATTGGCAGTGTTTACTGCTCTGGGGTGAGGAGAGGACTTGTTCTTTATTGACTCAGTGTGTAACTTGCTGTTCTGATTTGCTCTCATGATGCAGCATGTGCTAAAGATTAACACTATAAATGAAGAATTGCTCTGCAAACAAACCTCAGGTAGGCCACAGATTTCATAAACTTTTAAATGTTAGATAAATTTAATCAAGGTTCTAAAGTGAGGACAGTTTGATCTGATTGGGTTTTGCATAGAATTATCCTTTTTCAATGTAGTTTTTTGTCTTCCAGGATAGCTGACAGCTTGTGTGTGCCGGGAGGGATCTTTCCTGTGGCTGACCCTAGGATGAGACAGCCACTGTGAGCATCTGAGCTGGAACAAATACACTGTCTGTGATAATGATTTTTTCATGTGTATTAATGCATTCTGCAGCTCCAGATGCCCCATTATGTGTGTGGGTATTCAACCTGCATCTAGTAACAGGTTAATGTGAGAAGCATGACTGATCTCTCATTCACAGTTAACCCTTGATAGGCCTTGCCACTGCTTGGATTAGTTCAGCTCATGGTAGGTGGCTGTTGATGGTCTCACCTTGGGTTTAAATGGTGACTGATTCAAAAGGCACAGGACAGGTGATGGGGATCAGAAAACAGTCATTTAAGGCATCTATGCCCTGGCAGGCCAGCAGCCAAAAAAGACTTACGTAGGTGAGGTAGCAGGAATCTTTTACTGTTGTAACTAGAAAAAGTCTAAATAACTCTCCATGTTTAACGGGTATTTTGACGGAAGACTTTCTGCAGAGTGTTTACTTCTATGTGTTTAGATATAAGAAAACAGCCCTGGATAGAGCAGCTTTAGATGCAGACCTTTTAAACTTGTATTTTGTATGGTATTTTATTGTACACTAAAGTAAGTTATGATTGGATACCTGGATTCTACAAATAATGAAGAATGCAAAGCCTTACTTCAGTTGCTTTGACACACTCAGTAGCGCTAGTGCACAGTCCCTGAATTTGTAGAGTCTTTCTTCACAACTGCATTTGGAGTTCTTTCTCGAGACAGGAAAACAGGAATACTGGAGATCAGGATGGGGAAACAAAAAAAAAGAAAAGAAAAAGAAAAGAAAAAAAAAAAAAGGAAACTAATCTAAAACAAAGACATAACTCTAAACCTACCAAAATTTCCACACAAAATTCCAAAGCAAATGAAGGATTCTGATACGAAGAAAGTTTAAAATGTTTCCATATAGAACGGGTGATTGTTACAGATCCCGCTACCGCAAGCCCATGGCCAGGCGATCCCGGACAGCAGCACCAGGACAGGAGGACCCCATCAGGCCCGGAGCCCGTGGGCGCTCCGCAGGGCAGGTCCGCTCCGACGCTGTGCGTTCCCAGACAGCATCGCCAGGGGGCGAAGGGAAGCCGCGATACCCTGCCCGCAGCGCGGATCGGCAGCGGCTCTCCCTGCCCGCATCCCGGGAAACCCAGCGCAGCCCCTGGAAGCGCCAGGATTAACAGCGCCCTAAATCATCCTGTTCGCAGCTCAGGTTATCTTAGTTTGCTGCGCTCAACCCCTGGCTGCAATAAAACAACCTTAAGTTTATCTGTGGCTGGGTGTGTCCACAGAGAAGTTCCCTGCGCTTGCACCAATTCACTTCCCAGCTTTATAGTTTTTACCCCAAGTGTTTGTGTCGTGCATTGAACACTGAAGAAAACTTTTTTCCTTGAGCAAAGGAAGTTATGTTTTCTGAAAAAATCTAGGGTTTTAAGATGTCTTTTCAATGAGATCTCCGTCTGAATTGTGGAGAGGGAGGAGCTGATTTATCCACAGCAAGATATCAACATATCTTGATGTTGAAATCTGACTGAAACAAAAGCATTAGCATGTTACTACTTTTTCTTTCTATAAATCATTGAAATGCATTGAAATGAATAAATTCATTTCATTGAAATGCACAAGAACTTAAACTTTGAAGGGTATTGGAAGGGTGTACAGATTAATTTCTAGGTACCTGTGTTGATGTTCATACAAGACCTCATTTGATTTTCAGCACCATTGATTTTTCATATAAACACACATTTCATGGTGAGAGTAGAAGAACAAGCTGATGATCTGAAAGAGAGAACCCTGTTGGCTGCTCTAGAGCTGCAGCAGCAGTGAGGCTGTCAAAGTGTGATTAATTGAAGTGTCTATATCTGTATTAATTCTCGATGAGTGAGAGGGACACCTTGGATTCTACCATGAGAAGGATTTGTCACCGGTTGATTCTGCCCCTCAGTGGCAGATGTGACCACGTCTGTGTCCCTCAGCACAGCAGCTCCCATGGCAGCCACAGCCAGCCAAAGGGAAGCTGTGGATTCCTTGCCTGCCTATGGCCTGTCACAACTGATACACGCGTCAGGGAACACCTAATCCCCTCTACCATATCTGTAGATGTTAGGAGATGGTGGGAGGCCTTTGTGGAGGTAGGAGTTATGACTACTTCTATTATCATGATTCTCATGGTCAGAGAGCAGCTACGAGCCCTTACAAGGTTTCACAGCCTTCTAAAAACCCAGTTATAAAGTTGCTTCAAAAATCCACAGTGATTTTGTTCTGGAAGACTTAAAAAGTCTAAGGGCATTCTAACATTGCAGCATTATGGCACAGCTCCAAATGATACTGCCTTTTCCATTAATTTAATGTTCAACCTGCCTTTTTAGAAATAAAGCTCAGTTCTCTTGTTTTGCAATGCTGTATTTTATATTTCTTAGGCTTTTGTGATGTCTTTGAAATGACACTGCTTTGCCTGCTACACCTTGTTCCTTCTCGTGGTGTGGTTTATTTTGTGGATATGCTGGGCAGATGATTAGTGGAATAAGACATGAAGACGTCTAAAAGTAATCTACTGGACAACTGAGAACATAGAGAATGTTTCACTGTGTGAAAATGTCTTATTGATAGATACTGAACTGTTTCTGAACTCAAGGTGTGAATGTTTGAAACAAGGTGGGTTGCTTGTTACATTGACTCGTATATGGACTCTTTTCTTTTAAAAACAATTTTTCCCTCTTCTTTGTGACCACAGGAATAGTTTATATGAACCTGTGCTGTGTGTACACCTCTCCCAAGTCACTGCATTTCAGAAACACTGGATGTGTGGGTTGCTTTGGAGTATAGGTGGAAATGCTGAGAAATCCGAGTTTAAATGAAATTAATCTGAACCTTTCTTAACCCAAGATTTCAGATATTATCTTTTCTTTTATGGAAGGGTATTCAGTGTAAAGAAATATTACTGTTGGCTGGAGTAGAGGGGTACACAAGAGCTGACCTAAAAAACCTATGGAAAACAATGGTTCTGCCAGGGCTCAGCCTTAACACTGCAGATTTTGGAGCTCCACTTAAGAAACTGAGAGGAGCAAGTATTTGTTTAATGCAAGAGTTGTCAGCAGTCTTTGGTTTGACAACAGTCTGTGGTTGACCAGGCTTCTGGCTGGTGGAGACATGCACTCAGGGCTGTGCAGTACTGTACTGCAGTAAAAAGAAATGTTAAAAACACGATGCATCCTGCCTAGTCACACCTTACTGACCCAATGCATTCGGAAATAATGATCATTAAACTGTTCCCAGCAGCAGCCTCCAACTTATTTGCAGAGTTTTTCAGCCCTAAACAAGTTCCGTTAGTGCAGCTTGGTCAGCATGCCACCTTTTTCCAGCCTCTTTATATGGAAGCCTCACCAGTTTTTCTTCTCTTTTCTCCACTTCTGGGATTGCTACCTTCTATCAGCCCTGCCAAGAGGAAGACTCTCAGTGGTGAGGACTCCAGGACAATATTCCTGGCTAGACTCAAATACTTCCAGTTCCGACTCAGATACCACAGCTTGAACAGAGTTGATTCTCTCCTTGCTGCCTCCTTGCCTGCAAAGGAGCACCTGCAGCAGAAGAGCTGCCCAGGAGCGTGTGCTGCAGTGCCCCTGCAGCAGCAAGGTGTGCCCACAGTACTGACAAAGTACCTTTTTCCTGGCACTGTTTATATTCTGATCTGAGTAAATCAGGCCCAGCCAGCTGAAGGGAAATGCTGCTGATGGGATCGCGTCCCTGCTGGAAGCTGTGCCAGGGCAGACGTGCCAGGGAGGGATCAGACCTTTGCACCCCCTTTCACAGCTCCGTGGCAGAAGCCCAGAGGTGTCTCTGCACCTCCTTGCTGTAAAAGCAGCACTTGCCATCCTCAGCCCAGCCCCTGCTTACTGGATTCTGTCGGACACTTGGCTCAGGTGTCCCATGGGGACGGCTGGGAGGGCTGTGCGTCCCCAGGCAGCGGCACAGCACAGCTCGGGCTCACCCTGCTCCAGAGAACTGCACAGAACTTCATCAGGAGTCATTTGCAGAGGAGATTTTACAGCCTTCACCAGTCTCTGGCTGCAGAAGTAATGCTTTTCCCTTTGTAAAGCCTGGGCTATTTTCAAAGCCTGTATTCACTCAGCACCCACTTGAGTGTATTTTTATTGTGACTGTGCATGCAGAGCACCTCAGGGAATAAGTATTTGGATGTCACTCATCAAAGTCCATGATGCAGTTAGCTGAATTTTTACTTCTTGGAATAAATTTACAAGTTTTTCTTGTTTTCAAGGGGTTTTTTTGGCAAAAATCTAATTTGCTGAGCAGGTTAAAAATGTATTATGTTTACTTTTCTCACAATATTCTGGGATTTTAGTTAATGTAAATGTGGTTTTACTCATGTGGGTGTTTCTTAAATGTTTTGTTCCATGGACTCTTCTGTAAATAAAGGGGGGTTATTAGCAATATTTTTACCAATATTTGCAGGAATACACATATAATTTAAAAATATATCTATAAGTCAGTAAGTTAACTAGGAAGGTGTAGGGAACATTGCTCAAACAGCATTTTGCACGTTTAAAACTCAGATTCTTATGGTGAAAAAAATTATTTCAGATTGGTTCCTTGAGGAAGGAAGCACTCACATTATTATCACCTGAAAAAAAAATTTTATTTCTTTCTTCTTTTTGTCCAAGTCACCTTTTGCACAGCAGTTGTCACTTAGAAAATAAGCCAGTCCCACTGTGTTCCACTTAACCGTTGTCTGTTTAATGTGTGTCTCTGCACAGGTTATTTAGCATTTACATACTCTGAGCTCTCAGCCATTCAAATTAAAGTAGCAGCTTGTTTGTTGTGGTACAAATGGTTTTCTGTGCAGCAAAGGCATGTATTTTTAAAGTAACAGCTGTAGAGCTGTGTTTCTGAGCTGAAAAACTGGCTTGCTTTGTCATTCTGTACTCAGTATTTCAGCAGTATTTCCAGTGGAATTTTTTTTCATACCTTTCAAAGCGACAATATGGACATGACATTGCTGAATCACTAATTCTCAGGGAGTGGGGAGTCTTGGTGGTTGTGCTGCAGCACAAAAGATTAAAATGAATGTGTGACAAAGCAAAAGGCCTTTGGTACAGCCAGGAATTCAAATCCATGGGTCAAAACTCGTGTTTCTGCAGAAATCATAGGACAAGAGCTATCTGGAAGGCCCTGTCATACCAGGACCTTCTTTAATTGCATGGGTATTAAGGCTGAGGTAAGTTCTAAATTATGTATGTGCCTTAATCACAAAAAATAATGCAAATATCACTGTGAAGGGAACTGCAACTCTGCTCTAACTCCAGTGCAGGCGTTCATGCAGTAAAGAGCTGTAATCCCCAGACAGGGGTGGTGAGATTGCAGCTCTGCCCTTTCCTTCTTCAAAGGCACAGGGTGCCACGCAAGGCACTAAGGATTTGTCCAAACCATAAGTGGGCTAGAGGTTTTTCCTTATTACTTGGTTTTAAGGAATCAACTCTTGTCTGTATAGATACAGATGAAGTTACTGGAACTTGGCTCAAAAGAGCTGTGCCAAACACTGTCGCTGCTTTCCTGTTTGGAAATTGTGCTGAGAGGTTTTATGAGCTCTCTGCACCAATCCTGCAGCAAAGAGGAAGCCGCACACAATGATTTCCCATCTCAGTTCACCAGTATAAGCTCTAAAGAAAGGTTTGATTATTAAGCTTGACATTTTTTCCTCACAAGATTAATCCTTACTTTAGGGAGTTAATTCCATTTATATCAGTAAGATTACTCACGTGAGTAACCAGCTTCAGAATTTGCCTGTAGTACTGAGATTGCCTAGGGGGAAGTACAAGCAAGTCTGCAATTAAAGTTACAAAAAGAAAAGGTCTGACCTTTTCTTTTTCTTTTCTTTTTTAAGTATATATCTCTACTGTCTCATTGACCAGTGACAATGGCTTTTGCATTCTGAGGTGTTACTAACAGCAGCACAAAACGACTTTTCTTTAATAAGAAAAAAATACTAAATGCTAAAACTTCACTGTGAAAGGTAGAAAGAGGAGGATCTCTGAATTTTAACTTCAAGATGCCTTAGGCTTTCTTCATGTGCATCACATTAGTGGAAAATTCCTTCATTCATTTAAGAAGATAAACAGTTGTAACTTTCACGTTTGGTTGATGTGACATCAATGACTGACTGGGACTGCCAGCATTCCAAAAAGGATATCGTCCTCATCTGCAGCCACTCAGGGCTGTGGGGTGGAGCCTGCAGCACAGGCTGAAACATTTACAGGTGCATAAGTACCTAGGGAAGGGCACAGGTGATGCACCTGTCCCGGGAAAGGAGCACTAGCACAGGTGTGTCACAACTCACCAGCTGCCTGGGTTAGAGCATGAGCTTCTTTGACCCACAAACACACTCCCCTCCACGCTGCAGCCCACAATTCCCAAATATCGGCCAAGAACCTCCGGAGATGAATATCTACTACGAGAACTTTTTCCATCCACAGAACATCCCGAGCCCCCAGCGACCGAGCACCTTTGAGACGACGGATTACAACGCCACTCCCAATCCTTACCTCTGGCTAAATGGACCTTCCATTACCCCACCACCGTATCTCCCGGGATCCAACGCCAGTCCCTTCATTCCTCAGTCGTACGGGATGCAGAGGCAGCTCTTGCCTAACATGCATGGCTTGGGAGGAACTGACCTTGGCTGGCTTCCCCTCCCGTCCCAAGAGGAGCTCATGAAGTTGGTGAGACCACCTTACTCCTACTCTGCTCTCATTGCCATGGCCATCCACGGGGCACCTGACAAGAGGCTGACACTGAGCCAGATCTACCAGTACGTGGCTGACAACTTTCCGTTCTACAACAAAAGCAAAGCTGGCTGGCAAAATTCCATACGGCACAACTTGTCTCTCAACGACTGCTTCAAGAAGGTGCCTCGAGATGAAGATGATCCAGGTATAGCCCTCTCCCTATTCTCCCCCAAGTCTAATTAAACTTGATTAATTTTCAAATACCTAGTGCACTGTAAAGAGACACAGTAGCCCAGATACAGGGCATAGACACAGCAGCACTTTGTTTTCAAAAGGCTGAATTAGAAAGCAGCTGTGCATAGCTGAGGTGTGAACCAGTGCTGCTGTGAGATCTCTAGAGGGAAGGGAATTCTGTATTGCTCTGGGTCTTCCCGAGAATGGATCAATGAGCTGAGCATGAGGCTCAGCACACAGAGGAACATTTAACTGGGCAAGGCACACTCAAGACCCATTTGGTGTAATGCGTGACTTTTGTCAAACTTAACTGGGAATTAAAGGGAAGGGGATTTGTCAAAGCAATCCAATGGCTTTGGGGAGTCAGCATTAATTCTCGAGAGCAGGCTGCTTTTATTTGGTTTGTTTCAATTAGTGTTTTGCTTGGAATCACACCTCTGCCATTACCAGCCCTTTGGCTGGTAGGCTGTCAGGTATTCCTTTATTTGTTGTTTCCTATCAATAGCTGTTAAGAACCATTGAGAACATTAAAAACTCATTGAAATTGTTCTGCAACAGAGGGCCAAAAATCTAGTTCTGTCTTGTTAGAAACCTATGCTACCCCACTGAATCTGGAGGAGCAGCCCAGTGTGGGATTTGATTACTCTCTGCCATAAATTCAGAAGATGAGCTGAATACTGAAAACCTCCTTCCCTCACCAAGAAAACAAAACAAAAAGCCCTCCTAGTGACTCCACTTGTAGTTTTGCCTGTGTGAAGAGTCAGGGCTGAAGGGTAGAACCCAGAACTTTAAACTTGTTTTCTGAATTCAACAGACTTCTACTTTTGAGTGACTAAAAATACATGTGTATTGATCATACATTTGTTCTGTTTCCGTGAGAGAAACACTGTAAAGCCCTAAATGACTGGTTTTTTTTGTTTATGTGCATATTTTAAAACTAAAAGTGTGGGTTTGTTTCCTTTGACAGGAAAAGGGAATTACTGGACTCTGGACCCAAACTGTGAGAAAATGTTTGACAATGGAAACTTTCGCAGGAAGAGGAAGAGAAAGTCTGACATTGAGGCCAGTGCTGCTACTCTTGCATCTGAGAAATCCGAGGACGCATCCCTGACTGGCAGCCCCAAAGCTGCAGAGCATCAGAATATCTTGGAAAACTCATCACCTGGGACTGAGAATTCACCTGAGAAAGAATCTCCTCCTCCCTCTTCCAGCAGCCCATGCCTCAGTAACTTCCTCTCCAGCATGACTGCCTATGTCCATGGCTCCAACTCAGGGAGCCGCTCGGGGCCCGTGGGACTCAGCTCTGAACCCATTGACAAAATGGGGCAGAACATGGTAGGCTTCAATTCCTACTCCCCACTCTCCAGTATCCCCAGCCATGGTGTGGGAGAGTGGTCCAATTCCATGCCTTCCAGTCACCTTGGCCACAGCAACTCGGTGCTCAACCAGTTTAACACCCATTTTTACAGCAGCCTCAGCACAAACAACACACTGTACTCCAGGGAAGGGACAGAGGTTTAAATGAAGGATTCTAGGACACTAAAGGATAGTTATTTATGGGAGGAAATGATCCATGGGCAGGTGATTAGCATTAGCCTCTTCTCTCTAGGACCACACTGCATCCTTCTTCTGACAGCCACAAACTTGTTACCCATTATACTGAAATCACAAACACTCCACATTTGGCAGCTCCTCATGAAAAATCAGGGATCGTAAGAGCAAGAATAGTGAAAAGTTCTCCTCAGACACTGCTTTTACTGCTGCCAACCAGGTTCCTCTACAGAAGTCCTTGAGAAGTTAGAGTTTGCCTTAGGCAGGAAGCTCTTTCTGGCATGGCACTAACATTGCTGTGCTTTTTAAAGTGATAATAGAAATGTGCTTGTATCTTTAAATATTCTGTCTTCAGGAACAGGCTGCCTGTACTAAATGCTCAGCAAGTTCTTATTTGGCCAAAGCTCCTCTGAACACTGCAGGATCCAAAATAAAAACCACTGTATAGTGAGTAACAACCAACACTTGAATGGTGAGTGCTGTCTTTGGCTTTCTCTCACGCCAGTGCAGACCTTGTCTAAAGCCTGACCCCCTTCCAGTCCCAGGGGGAACGTGGCTGTGCAGCAAACTGACATCATTATGGACACAACAGGAATTCTGAAGCTGAAGGGAAGCATAACAAAATACACTGGAATTGTCTTCTGCTGTTGGATCTTTGTGTTTTCAGTTCTAATTACAGGGTCAATTTTATTCCTTTCACATGTAAATCTAGCCACATAAGGGAAACAGGACCTGCCTGAATATATATATATATATTTAAGACATGTTTTTTCTGAGAAGAAAACATTTGTTATACCTTAACATTCTACATGAATCATTTCTACTGAGTAAAGGGTTTGAATACTGGGGTGGGAGGTGAGGGAAGAAAAAAAGGGAGGTAAGAAGTTTAACTGTCTCTGAATTTCAGTTTCAAAGGCTGGATCTTTCAGAGTATCAATTGCAGATATTGTAAAAAGTCTCTGTACTGTATTTTTTTTCATTTTGTAAAAGTCCGTGCTGTTTGTCCTTGTGTAAATATTAGAAATAATTCTTATTTTTCCTACACTCTCCTATAGTGACAAACATTTCAAAATACATATGAAGTTTTTTAAACCAAGACTAGACTCGAGTTCCACATTTATGTGGAGTAATATCTCAAAATTGATAACCTGCAGCATACATAGGCAGCAAGTGTAACTGTTCACATCTGGCCACTGACCAGACTTTTGGAATGATAAAAAACATCAATGCATTGTAAAGGATACCAGTTTGTCTTGATTTCTTTTTAACTCTACATTTTTTGTTACAGGCCACCCCAGAAGCATTTTTAATAAAGCATTTGTATAGAAGAGTGTGTACCTGTGTTTGTACTGTACTACTTGTGACTTTAAAGTCTCCTTTCCAGTTTGACTTGAGCAATTTGCGTGAGGAAGAGCAGGGTAGTGGTAGCAGAAGGTCAGATGCTGAGATGACATGTCCAGGCTACCAGCATTTGCATGCCTGGCTAATATAATTGGCTGCTATTATGCAAAACACTATCACTAAATAAAAATCACCCTTGGAGTTCCCCTGCTGGAGGCAAGTGGTGCCAATCCTTTAAAATTTCAGAAAGCAGACTGTTTTCACATGTCAATTAGCCAATATGACTGCAATTTTCCTGCGTTCTTATTCATTATTTAATTTCTTTTATGTTTCAAGTCTTTCACTATCAAAGTTGCTCTGACTTTTCCTAGTTTTAGATCCACCATAATAAATTGCCACTTGGGAGTTGAAGCCCACCCACACTACCAACACCTTTGTTTAATAAAAAAGAAAATGCCCTTCTGGTGATGTCCTTGTGTCATCCCTCTTTGTTACTCTCAAGTCAGGCACGTACTGAGGCCTGAGCTGTAACTCCTGTCCTCGGAATTTTCCAACCCTTGCAGAATCTCATCCTGCTGGGTGGGCTGCAATAGGCTCTGCAAATCAGCAGTGGCAGCATTTGTCATAGAGATCTGCTCATGCTCAAACTGAGAAATGTGTTCAGCCACTGTGCTTATGCTTTGGATTCAGCAGACATGCCACAAATTGCCCAGAAATACAGTTCCTGTAGAATATGTTGTCCACAAACTCAGAGGAACTGTTTTATTTAGTGCTGAAATGGAAAATGTTCCATTACGAACTTAGAGACTAAAAGTGAGGGGGAATAAAAGGTGGAAAATAAAGTAAGAAGAATGACATTGCTAAGTGGCAGCAGAGAGTAAAAAGCAATTCCTTTGTCACTCAGCATTTTGTTTGACTCTCCTAGTGCTCAATCCCAAATAATAACAGGAACTCCATGTAGGTGTGCATAAAAACAAGCTTGTGCCTCATTGCTTCCCAGATGCTGTCAACCCACTAGCACTTTTGGCTTCTGCATGCTGGGCAAGCGCTGCCAAATGCCCGTTCTCCACAGACAAAGGTACGTTCTCCAGTGGGCTCCCTGAACACCAAGGAATCGGTTCCCCTGCAACCACTGAGCCGCCTTGGCACGTCAGCTCAGCTGCTGAAGCTGCTCTTCAAGGAGGAGTGGAAAGATGATTGCATGCATTGTAATCCTATTTCTCCTCAAAACAGAACTACTTTGTAATGAAACAAATCTTCATCTGTATTTTTGTGTTTTTCAGAGAGAACTGGTTTTGGTAACCAGCCATGTCCGCACGTTGCTGGAGCTCCTGCAGATCAGTGAAGCACCTGCAGCGAAACTTGGCAACTATTCTTGTATGTGCAGCAGCACTGCTCTGTCAAAGGTAATGCTCCCATTCCTGTATTTTACCAATATGATCAGTGTAAGGGTTTTGGATGGAAGAGCATCTGGGTTTTAGGGAATTTTTTTGCCTATTATTTTGCTTGTTTGTTTTTAAGTATGCTATTAAAAAAAGCCACTAACGTTGGACCCATAATTAAAATATTGCTGATATTTATAGACCAATAGTCTGATTAATAACCATATTTACTGATGCTGCTCAAAAAGAGAATCTGGGCTCCAAGAACTCTGAGTAGTTTTCTCTGTTAAGATTCTTGATTGATTATTTCATTCTTAGAGTGTGTTTTGTGTTGAGATATAGCTGTCTTCACATACCACCGTGGACACCGTGTTTCATGACTCTGCAATTATTTGTTCCTAGTTTAAATGTTAACCCTCACAGGCTGCTCCTATCTCGCCACAAACACATTCAGCCCTAAAGTGCCAGAATAGGTTACTACTTGCTTTCCTTCTATATCACAGCAAAACTGCAAATATTAGAAGCTTTCACTGGCAGGCAGTGTGTCTTGAGTAATGATTAATGAGTAACAAGTTCCTACACGAGTCTGAGGTATATTGCTGCTGAATCCCTGGGGCAGCTTCACTGTCACTGGTCCCATTAGAAACACCTTCCCTGAGTTTTTACTCCACAGTTTCCCTGTTCTGTGTCCTGGCTTTGCAGCCCTGGAGTCTGTGGTTCTTCAGCCCTGGCTCTGGTGCCAGGGAGAGGAGCAATTTGGGGTTCATAGCAGAGGTCTGGGTACACAGGGATCCCTTGTACCACTGCCTCAGGGTTGTTCCACCTAGTTATGGGATCAGCTGCTAGCCTGGAGTCCTGCAATAACAGGTTCTGTTTAGCTGAGGTCCTTTGTGCCCCAGCAGTCCTGCTGGAGCCCCATCTACAATTCAAGACATTTAAGCCCCCAGGTTTAAAGATTTGGATTTGACTGCAAGATTCCAAATGCATGAGTTTCCAGATGATAAACTGATGAGAGCTTAAATGTTACAACCTGTTCAAAGATGACACCAAGAGGTGGTACAGGTATCCCCTGTACAGGAAAATCACATTTCAGGCCTCACAGTATTTACTTCCCCTGTAAACAGCAATGGGGACTTTGCCAGATTTACTCTGAATTACAACGCACCAAGCTTTCTCTCATCAGGGGATTCACTATGAAACTCTTCACTCTTTAATAGTGTCAATAGTTTCTTTGTTGCTACATATGAAAGCATTCCCAGGGGAGGAAAATAATGAACTTCTTCCCAGTAGGTCTGCCAATTCCTAACACTTCCAGTTCGTAGCACTTTGAAGCAATCCTTACAACTCTTCTTTAAGGATTTTAGAAAGAGCTGCCCTGGACTTGTGTGATTTTTTGCTTAAGTAAGACACCTCTGGATCTGTGAGGTATGAACCAAAAGCCTGCTGTACACTTCTTGGAACCTCTAGCTTTCCCTGCTTTAAGTGCTGACAGCTGCAAGACTGTGTTGCTGTAGTCCTGGAGGTATTGCTGTCAAATACATGTCAGCTGGTGCTTGTCATGGGCTAGAAACCTGCAGGGCTGTCACCACCTGGACAGAAAGACACTTCAGCTTTTCTTATTTATGCTGCAAGTCTAGTTCTAAGGGTGTAAGGACTGTGATCTACCCAAAAACCTAAGTGTCATTGCATAATATCCTGCCTGCTGATATTCTGTGCAAATTAATTTTCAGAATACCTCTCTAAAATGAATTTTTACATGTTTTGCGTTAGCTAAATAGCAATGCAAATTGTGCTTTCTCTCAGCATGGTTTTGATTCTTTTTAAATCCTACAAGCATGCCTCTGCTAATGTCTTTGCAGCAAAGGGCTTTTACCCTTGTGCAGCACATGATATCCTTTGCTCTTTAAGAAGGAAGGTGCCAAGCACCCAAAGCAACTCTAAAAGCAGCCATTCCAATCTTTTCAAAAGTGCTTTCACTATGTGACAGCCAGCAGTGTTCTTTGTGTCAGGCATGCTTTGATCTAGTAACTGCCCTGAACTGCTCCAACCCCTCTCACTCAATCCTTTGCAGCTGAAGATCTGTCCTGCTGCCTCCTCGTTACTAGTGATGAGTTACACTAATTAGTTCCCCTTGCTTCTGTTCCTCTGGCAGATTCCAGAAGGTAAGTAAGGTAGGCAGGCAGTAACAGGTGCTAGCATCAAACTCTGCATGAAGAGCTGTCAGAAGCTCTGCTGTAACTACATGACACATCAGGAGAGCTTTTCCCAGCGTTTGAGGTTGTGTAGGTGCCCTATGACATCAGCATGTCCAGCTGGATTAGTAATGCACTTCAGCCCTGCAAAGCCCCCAGCTGCAGGAGCAATCTGCCCACATTGTAATTGCTGATACTTTCATGGCAACGTGACACAGAGAAGTTAATTGTGCATTGCCCAGTACCTGAATGACGAATGCTTCCAGGCACCACATGGAAAATTGACTTGTGGCATCAGGGAAACCTTTTTATACATTCTGCATACAGGTTCCTCTGGGCCTCAGAACTTCCCTGCAGTCAGGATGTCCCACAAAGCAATGGAGGTTATTTGGACTGCAGCACAATGACAGACACAAAGCTTCTAAGTTTATCCTTTCTGTTGCCTTTGCAGAGCTGTAAATCTGTGTGGAGAAGTCTCGGTACCACAGCATAGCAGGGTAATAATACAGCTCAGTAGCTATTTGATGCTGTTGTTTGTACAATGTGTTCTGACATGAGCAGCTTATTGTTTGCTAGTTCATGACAAGAGTTTTGTGTATGCAAACTTGCATGCAAATCAGGCATAATTTATTATGCTTCTCTCCAATGAGAGTGGAAGGAGAAAAACCACTGTTTAACTTCAGCAATACATTTTCCTATGAATAGGGCAGCTATTAAATGATTTATGGAAGGAATGCTAAGAATTCAAGAAGTTCAAAGAAGGTGGAGGGATATCTTTTTCCATTGTCAACTGGGAACCTGGCTATTTAATGCTGATAAAGCCATCATCTAACTTGACTTATACTGTTATGCCCATTTGATGTACCTGCATTTTACCGTGTCACAAGTAGGAAGATCTCTAGTTAGAGGTCTTACTGTTATTAAAAACCCAAACCAGTTTAAAACAATTCTTGCACGGAAGAAGAAATGATGAGGGGTTTGATATTTATTCACTCTTGCTGTCTGCTCTTTGTAGGGGTCACTGTGGCTAATGCTGCAGCAAGGGCATTTCAAGATCCTTCCCTACCCCAGGCCTGCCACAGCTGTGAACAGCCCCATTTAGCTCAGGTGTGAGGAGTTCTCCTGGACCTGCTCCTTAATTTTGCCAGTCTGAAGATACTCATTTGGCACGTTCATACTTCTTAAACCCCGTGAACCTTCATGATGATTTCCCTTTTGCAGTGAAATAGGTAACATTTTCACAGAGGTGAGAATTCTAGATTTTTTTATGATATTACATATTTTAATAGGAAATATCTTAATGAAAAAATTCTACCCAGATGACTTAAAATTAATATTAATCAGCTGGCCTTATCACACATCTTTCTTTAATTTAAATTGAGTAGACATACTTTAATGAGTGGTACAGGTACCACAAAATGAATATTATCTTCCATTTAATTTTATTGGATTCATTCCTATGCAATCCATCAGGCTGACAATGCAAACATGCATGCTAAAGGAGACATGTCTCCTCAAGTGGACTAAATACCACTTAGATGGTGAACAAACATGCATCCTGCATGCAAATGCAAATATTGAAAACTATTGGTTCCTGGGATGCTACACAATCCTTACTAATTTCTATTGAATATTTAATCTCTCTCCCTCTCCATAATGGGAAATTCTAGAGCAAAATTTATCTGACACTTTTCTTGTCACCTGTAGAAAAGTTGCTGGGTTGTTACAGGGTCAGCCTTGTGTGTTCTAAAATCACAGGTTCTCAGAAGTAACACACTCAGGTCATTGTTTTTCCCTTGGCAATGAAAGCCATCCCTGTTCATGCACCACAGCAGACAACACACAGAGCTGCAGCTCAGAAAGGGCTGTGCTTTGCACTGAGACTCTTTAATCGTATGTGTCATCTGACATATGGCATCATTAGTAATCAGGTGATGGTCACTTCTTATTTGCTCTAAGCATTAAATTTCATTGATCCCAGATTTGTTCTAAGGAGAAGTGCAAAGCTTACAGAACCTGAACATTTTTCCAGGACCACAAAGTCGTCTCCTGTTCTGTTTGGAAGAGGTAAATGTGAGCTAACTCTGGCTAGTAAGATTGTTTTCACATTTGGATTTATCTAATCCTGTCTCCATGCACCTTAAGTAGACATATGCCAAACAATGTGATATGCTCTGCCAGATATGTGCATGCAGAGTAGTCATTGTTTTCCTGTATGTGTATCCTTCAATATCTTTAAACCACTTTGATAGAAAATAGATGCAGCCAAAGAACATGTCACTTCCTGCCCTCAAGCAAGGATAAGACAATGTAAGTCACTTGCAGGTTTGCTTGCAATATGCTATTTCTGGTTTTCAAAGAGTGTGTTGTTTAAAGCAAATAATGTAAATTCAATTGATTTTTGATGTTAGCATTAAATCAAATATTGTAACTTTATGCAATTTTTGAAGACAGTATTTATGCAAATAAATATGCAAAGAGGCCAGGTCTTTTATCCCCTGGCAAGTTAGTAAGGTAGCCCTTAAAGGCTGAAAGTCCTCAGACCACTGCCAATTAGGACTTTTTTTTCCCCTCTATTGAAGAGTATTTAACATTCCTAGCCCTGCACAGAAGGGAAAAAATAAGGTCATAGCTGTGGAAAAATCTGTTGATCATAACTGATAATATGAAAATGAAGCAGTCAAGCAGGCTGTGGGTATTACAGGTCAGGTCTACTTACACAAAAGCAAAGCTAAAAATGCAGTGATAGAAACGTGAAAATTATGGAACATAAATGAAACAGAAGCCACCAGATGTGGTCAGATTAATCCTTTAATGCTGCTGTTATTTCCTTGCCATGTGGGACAGGTGATGGCTGGAGTGTCCTGTTATCCCAAATACAGGGGGAGTAACACCAACAAACGTGACAGAGAAAGGGCTGACCTAAGCCCCGGAGTGTGGACAGCAAACAAAAGCTCTGCAACTTGAGAATTTTCCAAGTTTAGGGTTTTTTGACACAAGTAACAGCAGAAGTATTAACTACCTCCTGCAAATTTTGAACTTTAGTGTCACAGTAGTTTCTGCACGACTTTGAGAGTTCCTGAGATAGTTGGGGTATCGTTATTCTTATCTATGTGATCCAACAGTGAAGCTGTCTGCTTTATTCCTACATTTTTACTATATATTTAGTGAGATTATTCATCTGATAACTAATTTGAGTTTGCAGATTATATTTGTAAAGGAAATTTTCACCTGAAATTTATCTTTAAAGTTTGATGCTAGATTTCAGTGGACAGTTGTATGGACAAAACACACAGGTCTGTGTACTACGTGCAAATAATTTTGGAGATATGTACAGGTTGGATTTGAATCTTATGATGTAAGGCAAGTGCTAACCTTTAAATACTCCTGAAGTTCTGTGAAAATTATATTTTAAGCCCCACTCAATTGCCTCCAAGTTGAGCTTGTTGAACTGAATGTTTTCCTAGTAAGGAAAAAACAACAACCCAAAGAAAAAAGCAAGGGTGGTTTGTGTTTTACCCTGACTCCACTGACTGCTTCACATATTCCTCTAATGAGCTGGAGGATTTAATGGCAGGAGCAGTACTTTGTGGAGCAAGCATGAAACTGAACAGACAGGGACTGGGAAATAACTCTGGAACTACTTAAACTAAAAGTGCCACCAATGTTTCTGTCACAAAGCTTCATCCATGGTCTCACATAAGTTCAGACTAATTCTGCATTCGGGTAACTGTTCTATGGGACACTTCCATCACATCTTCCAAGGAAAAAACAACAAAAATTTCAAGCAGTTTCAAATCATCAAAAGTTTGAAAAATAGGCGTGTGTTAGGGGAAGAAAGATGGGCTTTGTTATATAAATTTCAACACGGTCCTTCTTGCTCACTATTTTTTTCCTAAACCTGGTGAACAGAGAATTACAACTGACACTGAATTGGGGTTCACACCTGAAATGAGAGCAGCAAACACTCAAGATTCACTCTGTCCTTGGGTCTTTGCAAGCTTTAACCGTCTAGCGTAGATGTACACTTGGGTTGGAAAGGCAACACAGGCACTTTGGACTTGACAGTTATTTTATGAGAATGGGATAATTACATTGATAGAACAGAGAAAATGAGCCGTGCACGAATTAACAATCAAAATTAAATGCACGTGTAATTAAATACAAACGAGGGAACAGCCCAGTTTTAAAGGTTGCTTGTGAAACTGCATCAGAGTTCGCGTAAAGGGCCAGAATTTACTGCTTTTGCCAATTGCTGGTTATTAACTCTCAGTGTAGCTAAAGCTGCACTACAAATTTAAAGTGAAGTGAATGTATCTGCTTGTATGCCACAGAGCGAAATACACTGACATCCACTCCTGCTGGTTAGTTTCTGCAGGGTTCTAGAGCCTGGGGACCTGTAGTATTTCACTAACTGTATTTGTTGTAGGTTAAACCAAGGTGGAGAATGTCTGCTCCTGCTGCAGTCATTCGAATGGCACTCAGCTGTGTCTCCAGATGGAGCCCATCGTCGTAACTACAGCACCTAACTGAAATCACTCTGTGATCAATAACATGATTCCTTTACTTCCACTACTGAAAAGAAAAGAGTATCCTCCTTCTTTCAATTACTCCTTAAAAGGAAAATGCATCTGAAAAACAGTTTGAATTTCATCACAGAGTTCTTGAACTACGTTTTCCAAATTTGCCCACACTTACAGCATAGGAGTAACTTGTCTGATACTGCAAATTGACCTCCTGAAAAATCTGCCAGAAGTTCCAGGGTTTTAGATGCTTTTCCCAGTTATTTAATTTTGAAACACTAAAAAAGCCACTATTCACTTTTGAAATTTATCATCAGTCTGTACTTTCCTGCCAGGAGAGAGTAAGCACAAGGTATCATGAGACCATCACAGCCATTGCCCGTGCTCTCACAATGCCCTGATCACAACAGAAGAAAGAGAGGATTTATGCATCCTCCATGTCTTGCCCAGGTTTAAAAGCTTATGGATTCAGTCTGAAACAAATGCCAGTAAGTCAGGGGAAGACAGAATCCATTTTCCACATACAGTGAAAAAACAAAGGCCATTTAATAAAGCCCAAGTCAGGTCTTTTGTCCAGGCACACAAGCTTTTCCTTAGTATTTTACAAAATTGTTTGTTTGCTTGTTTTCTAGGGGAACGTGCCTGGCTGGAACTGAAGGGAACTGAAGCAAGAGGTGGTCTGAACTTGGCAGCACAGCTCAATTAAGGTAAAGAAATGCACAGAAGTCCATTTGCCTGGCAAAGCTGCAGTGGGAACAATTAATCTCTCAGAGCAATTAGAGTTACAGGGATTGGCTCTACAAACTCAGTCCTCTGTCTGTTTTATACTTACATTTGAACACAGCTACTATGTGACAGAAAATAATTCTGTATGTATTAAATGCAGACTGATGTTTTCCTTTGTGTCCAGTGCATGTTTCACTTCCAAAGGAAGGAAAATGCATTATAAAACTGTCTTCATTATGCTTCCCTGCAAAGTGCCAGCTTTACGCAAATTATGCATTTTGTTCATTTGGAAACTGAGGTTTGGAATGAATGGACATATCTGAGGTGAGGCAATAAGTTGGTGTTACAAACGAGTATTTGAGATCACTTTAAAAAGTCACTAGGGTATGAGCAAAAGTCAGATTTGTCCCTTTTAAGAGAGTTTAAAATCCCTTCGCCTTTATTCTGCACAGCAGTGTTACCATGACAGCTGACAGTCAGAGAGGACAAGGGCACAGCATACCTGGGTTATTGTGTGCTTGGTTAAAAGTTGTAACTCAATGCGGTTCCCCAGCCTGCAGTCAAAGGTACTGGTGGAAACACCATCATCCCTCTTTGCCCTGTACGCCATACCCTGTCCATGCGATTATATCTTACAGCTTGTAATTATCTCCTTGCTGCAGCCCCCCCAAGGAAACAATAAGCCCTCCTCACCTTTCTGCAGAAAGGAGTTCACACACATTCCCACTGAAGAGACCTATTTAAGCTGAACTGTGATAGCTCTTTAAAGAATTACAATAACAGAATTTGATTGCAAAAATATGTGCATACATATATTTTATCCTCATTATACAGTTTTAGAATCAGCAGGAGCTGTCTTCTCTTTAACTTTCTGCATCTGTCATTATTTACACAGGAAAAACTCTCAGAATGGATCAAAATTTTAAGAGCCCTGATCATTCTGCAGTTTCTTGTGATTAGTGCTGGTAAACAGGGACACCCTACACCTGCCATGGTATAAAAGGTGAGCTTTACAAGAAATATAGTTCTTAATTCAGCATATATCATATAGTAGTTGTAAGGTAAACCCAAAAGAGCTCTATGGAGTAGCTAAACCCTGCTAGGACATTACTCACATGTTGATGATGCATATTTATAAAGAGGCTTTCCAGTGCTGAGTTGGTGATACAAATGTAAATGAATTTCCCATTGTCTATGGCATTTAGTTTGTGACTGCATTAATTCTGTTACCCTGCTGTTTGTAACACTTCTGTAACAGATGATCACGTAAGTACTAGCAAGTGATGACACCGTAAACACAAATAAAATAACCTTTTATGCCACTTCAGACATAGCACATGAAACCTAAGAATCCAAGCATAAAAAGATAGGATCATGCATATTAATGGTCTTAGAATGTTGAAAATTACAGTGAAGCATGCAGAACTACTCAGTATGCATTATTTTCATTTTGAAAACCTCTTTGTAAATCTGTAAAGTTGTGTTCTGAAATAGTTCATGTGTGTTTAGATTATTTTCATCAGTTTAATATTGACTGAACCACCAAAAACCATCCTGAACACAACATTTGTTGTGTTCAGTGTTACTTTGTTTCCTTTCTTCTTCAGAAAGCATATTTGAATTGAAATTATTTTGGGGATCAAAACTTCTGACCTTCCACTCGGAATAGTGTGCAAAGAAGCACAAAGATACCCTAATCCCACATGTCCTGGTAATGGAAAGGGAACATGTATGAAAAGGGGTTTCACGGTGTCCAAAGATACGAACAGAAGAGCAAACTCTTGCACACCTATCACATGTTTTAAATATTCTGTTTCAGGTGTGATGTGACAGTACTGAACCACCTCATCTACTTCATCTACATCTCAGGCTACCTGAGCAGTTTGAGATGATGTGGAGATGAAATAGCAGAATGCAGCAGTAGCTGTTCTCTGTGGTGGTAAATTCTGACTCTAGAAGGAAAAACAATGGGAAGAAATATGTGTAAATAGTAATTTAGATAGAGATATTTTCTGGAAAAAGACATAACCCAGTAATGTACAGAATAGAGAAAAACAGAAGTAATTGTTTTCATAAAACCATCAGAAAAATGTCATGTTCATTATACCACTGGGATATATATATAATAAGGAATTAAGTAGAAAATGATGGAAATAAATGTATTATTTTAATAGTTTTCATTTGCATCTTGCTGAAAAATAGCCTGATTTTTTTTAATTGCTTATATTATGTTAAACAGTACCTACAAGTAATGTCAGTACCATTGAAAAGCAACCCATAAAGTTTTATTCTAATGTCACATATGGGTAAATGATTGGTAAATCAGTTAAAAAATTGGCAAAAGTGAGATCAGAATCCAACCCAAACCACAATTCTTGGGGGGAAAAATTAAACATCTATGTTTATAATATTTAGCAATAAAATTTACAGCCCTGTTATCTGCCAGCTATGCAAAAACAAACACTTGTGCAGGAGGAGTGTGCCACGTGTTTATATATAAACAAATGGCCTAATCCTGCCCTAGGGCACTGCAATGCTGGAACACACAGAGCTCAGGGAGACAGCATGGGGTTAGGGAAACCAGCCAGGGCAGGAGAGAGGTGATCTGTCTCAACCACCTAAAGGGAATGAAAGGTGAAGTTCCAGGCACAACTTAAGTTCACATCTATGAGCAGACTGCTGGCTGGGCACAGATCAGAGCCCAACAACCAGGAAAGCAGAACTCTGAGCTTGCCCAAACTATGGGAGCTCTGTTTCAGGAGAGCTCCATGACACCTGCATGGCCTGCAGCCAGTGAGCAGTGCAGGACATTTGCTCTGTGCACCTTCCTCTGCTGTCACCGCCGTGCCAGGGACTTCTTTGTGTCACATTCCAGCAGTGAGGGGAGCTCACTCGTCAGGCATGCTGCCTGATCCAGGGAATACTCTCTCTAGGATCTCCTAAAAAATAGAAAGAGGCATAGGTCATAGAAGGTTCTGTGTTACTGATACTCCTCTGGAAAGTTGTTTCATGTCATTCATTAAATGTGGAACATAATTTATACTCTGCATACTATCCTCAAACTGCATTTTTAAACGTAATAGGTAATTCTTACAGTTTCCTTTTCTAGTCATGTCTAGTGAGTCTGATAATGAAATATAAATTAAATATTTACATGCTGTCAAGCTATTTCTCTTTGGTTCATCTGGTACGAAGGAAACTGAGTCCAGCCAATGTTACTGTTCTGGAAGGCAGTGTGTGAAAGCTCGACAGAGTCTCAGCAGCCTCAGTTTGCCTTCACTAGTGAGAAGACTGTCTCTGAGATGAATTTTGAGATTTGGGGTTGGTCAGGTGTCAGTTTTGCTGCACAAGGAGCTGTAAGGGGACAGGGCAACAGTAGAGAACTAGGAAGTCACATCTTTTCTGCAGAGTGGATTTGCTTCCTGTGCAGATCAAACAGGCTTATGGCCTTACCCTGCACACAGGAGGAGGCAGCCAGTAATCCTCATAAAGATTATATCAGAAGCTTATTATGCAGGGTATAGGAAACTTTGATTAAAAGCCCATCTTTATTGTGAAAATTAGCCCTCGGTAGAAGGTAATCTAGGCCTTAATCAAAATAGTAGTCCGTTGCATTAAGGCACGTCAAAGATTATTTTCACTGCTATAAAAAATGACTCATTTGGGTCATTAAGTATCTAAGACATGTTGTGCCCGTGCAACAAGGTACACTAGCTTGCTATAAAGAAAGAGACAATTTTATTCTGTGGCAAAACTCAATGCATTTTTTTGGTTGGGTTTAGGGTGGGGGCTTGGGAGGGCTTTTTAGTGGTGGTAGTGGTGGTCTTTTCACCTCGTATCATTGACATCCTTGATGTGGCAACATAATGGACATGCCATCTTTAGCTCTAAAAGCTTTTTTTCAGACAGTACCAGAAGGGACCCTTACCTAAAACCAGGACTAAAGAGGAGAAATGGGTCATGAATTGTACTTGCAAACAAGTTTGTGAAGCTCAGTGGTAAGGCAGGGGCTCTACTTTAAATGAGGTCATGATGGCAGTTCCATATTGTGAAATTTAGTGAAAAGACAAAGTGCTTTTCTTTACTGTAATTCTCTTTGGAGGATTGATTTTTCTGCTCTTGTTCAGCATGCATGGTTTTTTAGTGGATTGACTTTTTCAAGGCAAATCAAAACTGGCCCAATGTACGTCCAATTTTCCAAAGTATTGATGACTCCTCTCCAATTAGTTCTAACCCAGTCAGTCTTTGGAACTCCTCCTCCTCCACCACCAGTTACAGGAGGGCACAGAGGGACAGACCTAAAGCTAGAGTCAATAAGAATTTTACTTATAAAAATTCTAAGTAGAATAGAATTCTAAGATACAACATAGAAACGGCAGACATGGAGACAATTGCTAAACAGTTGGGGTTTTTCTAATACATTGTTCAATTTAGGTAGGGGAGAAACAGGTCTGTGTCTCTCTGCAAATGCTTGAGTTTTGTGTGGGAATGCTGAGGGAAGGCATTCATTTAAAATACAAATAAATCAGTATTTCAGGAAAATTACAGTCTTTAGTCCTAAAGAACAGACAGCGAAGCTGCTGCAGATCAGGCGTTACAAGAAAAATCACTGGCTGATGACTTCCTCCTGGTCCTTTTCACTGATATGCCTTAAGTGTCTTGCTGTCTTTATTTTAACTCTCATTTCTTTCAATCTTCCAGCCTTCAAAACTTCATTTTTAACCCACATTTTTAGTTCTACTACTGATATTATCAGTCAATAAACAAAACTCAATTGTGTCCTGAACAAAGGAGATTCCCCACTTGCCATTCTGAAGAATTAAAAGTAAATTGCTTCCCACTGAAGCCAACCAGAGACTTGGAAGAAAATTCTGCACCAAAAAACTAGAACTGAAAGCTAGAATTAAGCTTACTACAGCCTCTTATTTCTGTCTTTTCTAAATATCACTTTAGAAATATATCCAGAGAGTTATTACAGACAGATGCCACCTCTAATCTTCTTTTAGCCAGATTACTAAAATATAAGCTCTTCTTCTTCTTGCCATGCATAGGAAAAACTTACAGGAGCTCAGACACTGACTTTGCCTCAGTAATGAGTTTGGATAATTTACAGAGCAGTAGAGAAAGGACAATAAAGTATTAAAATAGTTTTTCAACAGAAGGCTCTTAGGTTGGCATCAAATCTTCAGTAGAGTAGATATGTTGTGTTCCATAGTTTTAAAACATGACAAAACATAAATTTAAATAAACTAGGGGTGATAGGGGAGCTAGATAATTGTTGAAAAGCAAGTGGTGATGTGGTGGACTGGGTTGGCAAGCAAAGGATGCAGGATGAACTGTATAACTTCAAGGGCTGCCTACTTAGGAACTCAAACAGGTAAACCTGTGAAACCTATCTAAGGATGTGTTTGTTTGTACTGAGTGTGTCATGTCCTTTTATTAACGTTTCTTCATTAAGCAATCCTTTTATTAACGTTTCTACATTATTAATATTTTTAATCTCTCAGTTACAGATACTGTGCACTTAGTCATTGCCTTTTAGTAATTGTAAACAGCAAAACCCTAGCTGGCTTTAGATTAAAATTGCCTCCTAATTACTGTTTATTGCACAGGAACAAAATGTTACATTTTATGTTATTCTCAACAGGATCTCTAAAGCTCAGTTGGAGATAAGCAGTAAACACCGAAGCATTCTCATAAATCACATTTTTGCATATAATTACTATATGCCTATAAAAGTGAAATTTCAGCTATTCCCCTGTTACCCACCAGCTCTGGTCTAGGAATGGATTCAGCTTCCACTGCAGAGTCTCCACACACCATTTGTTCCAGCAGCTCAGATTTCCTTCATTTCCATACTGTGAACAGTTCACACTATTTTACAAATTAAGTCTGCCTGTATTTTCCTGCATTTGACATTATGTGATCAGGAAAGTCCAGTCCCTCCCTTCTAGCCTAAATCACACTTGCTGTCCTTCACAGTGTCCTTTCTGGAAAACCTCACTTTTCCAGTAGGATCGCTGTATTCATTTTTAATCAGTTTGTTCTCCACTCAGTATTTCTACTCCAGCAAGCTGGATTACAGCTGCTGAGTTAGTGAATTCTGTTTGCATGAAGCCAAAATGCTGAGGCTGTGCTAAAGAATGCTGGTATAACAAAACTAGTGGGTGTTTATTTATGAAATGAACATTTGTGTATTTATGAAATGGACATGTGAAAAAGACTTGATCTCCTTGAAGAAGATTCTCTTTTTCAAAGCCTACCCGTCTGGTCTGTGTTTTTGTGATCAAAAATTTAGTAATTTTTTTCTTAGGTCAAATATGAGAAACTAAAAAAGAGCAACCTAGGTTGCACTAAGATGAATCATTAATTTTATAAAACCTGACACAGTTTGTTCTAGGTTATGACAGAAAATGGATGAAGCATTGCAAAGGCTGGAAGGTACATAATTTTTCCTTTTTTTTTTTTAAAGAGAGAGGGAAATAAGAAATCTGTAAAAGTCA
This sequence comes from Eulacestoma nigropectus, assembly GCA_013397775.1. Lineage (NCBI taxonomy): Eukaryota > Metazoa > Chordata > Aves > Passeriformes > Eulacestoma > Eulacestoma nigropectus. Next base: position 1,794,612 of record VZTE01006658.1, read on the forward strand.
GCCGGCTAAACTGAATTCCAAGAAAAACCCTTCAACCATGCTAGCAAATATGTCTCTTTCAAACGGCGAGAAACTTTAAGGTGAAAGTCACAGCTAACCTGAATTTGTCAGGAAAAAAAGCTGTGCCAAACCAGTCCAGCAGCCTTCTCCTTGGCAGGCCACCATCACCAAAGCACCAGGACAGGAGTGACAGACCCGAAATGGGGCCGCTGTGGGACTGCAGGGGCTATGGGGGGACATCAGCTGCTGGAGGCTGGAGGTAGAAATGAGGGAGGACAGGTAAAGGCCCACTGAAACACTGCATTGGTCGTCAGGCACTGCAGAAAGAGGCTGAACTCTCAGAATAAATAACCCCTCATATATATGAGTGTGTGTCTATGTGTGTGTGTGCGCGCATATATGTGCGTAAAATAACAACAGAAGCAAACACCTAGAAGAGATTTGCAGGAAGGTTCTGGTACCTCTGTCACTGTAGTTTTAGAGCAAAGTCAGACCAAGAGCTGGCCGTGACCCTGAGCTGTGGCCCTTTCCTGGTGTGTGTCTCCAGCCCAGTGCAGGCACTGGTGGCCGCTGCAGCCGCAGGAGCTGAGAGACCACCGAGGGGCCGGGGCCGGGGCCGGGGCCGGGGCCGTGGCCGGGGCCGGC